>RCWM02000292.1:75000-675000 GCA_003667255.2 Euschistus heros | reverse complement strand
TTTTTTTTTTTTTATTATTTTAAAATGCTGCTCGTCTTTACTGGCCTAAAAGAGAATGACAAAAGAGAACTTAATAAATCAAGGATTCCTTTAGTGAGAAAGGTTAAAAGAGAAATAAAATACCGCTAGCAAAAAAATTAAAATAAAAGCGGCGGATGTGTAAGATAATATATAAATAAGAGGACAAAGGATGGGCCGAGGAACCGGAGCAGGCGTCCCTGACCTTTGCCCATCTGCTCCTCCTCTCGGCCACATTTATCGCGGTCCGGCTTCCAGACCATCCTAACCTTCCAGTTTCACTCTCTGCTTACTTTTTCTTAACTAAGGTGCTAATTAGTAATATCAATATTTTACCTAATAAACGGATTAATATTCATAGATGTTTTTCTAGAATATCGAAGTGAATTAAATATCCACATGAATGAAATCGAAGAGACGAAAACTTAGCCAGTAGGGAACTGGACTTCACGCTCACGGCTCAAGGTTCGAGAAGAAGCAGATGATTATTGATTCAGTTATATCAGCCGAAAGTTGACTCCAGGCTGAGGGGACTCTCGGGGCATACCCAGCCTCCATCAAGTGGGTATTCATGATGGGGGAAACCCTGGATATTGAGAGTAATATTCTGCTTTTGGTCTGATTAAGATGAAGAGATACGAAATTTGGCAATAAAGTGCACCCCACTTTATTTATACACCCTAACATTACAACACTGAAAAGGGATAAAAAGGAAAATTTTATGGTGCTATAAAATTAAATTATCTGCAGCACATCAAAACAAAATTATCATTTTTAAGGTCAATGTAAAGTCATTTTCTTAGGCATCCCAACTTCTAGCATCCTTGCGATATGCCCTGCATATCTCAGACTACTTAACTTAATTTCTCTGGCCACACCAGTCTCTCCAATGGCGAGCTATAGTTGTAATGTAGTGCCTAAGATGCTGCTGAAACATTAAATCAAAGGAAAATGAAGGAGAGGAAGACCAAATATTGTGCGGATAGTGTAGCGGAGGACGCTAGAAGCGTCGTAAGTGAGGCAGTAACTGGATGGCGTCCCCACATGAGCGTGATGATTGGAGGAAGTGGTTGAAGGAGGCCAAGACCCGTAACTGGGTTGTAGCACGATAAAAAAAAGAAAAAAAAAGTAGTCTTTTTTTTAGATACTAGTTTAGGTATATTACAAAGAAGCACAGAATCAAGCTACACTGCTTAATATAAACGTTACATGCTAGAAGTAAAAGGTAAAACTAGACGAGACAAAGGCAGAAATACTACTAACCTCCTAGGAAAGACTAGGAAATTTGCCTCTGTAATATTTTGACCATGTTCAGTAATACGTTTATGTTCCCAGGAGAGTGGTGTGAGACGAAGGAAATGTAAAACGAAAGGCTTCTATATCATTCGGATTCTGAGTTGGAAAACTGTAGACCTCCCTGAAGGCATTTTTGTTAAAAATCTTAACCTTAAAAATAAGTCACAATGCTTTGAGTCGAATTACGAGACAATGTATCAGCCTCGACAAAAAGTTAGCCAAGAAAAATTAATAATGCAATTTTTAAAAATGTAGGCTTAAGATTGGTTTTTACATATCCTTAGTTAGCCTGTGCTACTGTGACTGCTTTAAGGAAGATTATTACTTTTTTTTTTGTACCACTGACTTCCGTTACTGATTCAGCTCTATTCATTGATATTAGTCAAGTGATCAGGGTTATAGAAATAAAATATTTCTTTATTAGGCCAGTAATACCTACTGGATGTTTTATAATGGTCATCTCAGTAATAAAATATGTTTTTGCTCGGAATAGTTGTCGAAAAGACGAGGAACAGAGTATAATAATGCAATATGAATCAATACTCTGATCATTCAGAAGATTAAAAGATCAGGAAAGGAAGAAATTAGAGATAAATACTGGCTTCTAAACATAGTACTTGCCATAGTTTACTCTAGGACCTGATAGGTATAAGAAGCAATTTCGCTTAGTCTTCTAAGAACTGATGATGAATGTTTAATGTTCAGAACTACATTTCGATTTAAAAACACCGATAAAAGTTGCAAATAATTCATCCGTCTTAATTGCATCGATCTCTACAATACTGTGGCCACCTCAAGTCATATCTATATGTTCATAGCAGAATAGCGTGAGCAAGGCTTATTGTCTATACACTATGTTAGTTTACAAGTCAGAGATATACAATGAAAATAAGATACAAGCTAAGCTTGGTTTTCAATGCTTTTTAAAACCATTTTTCAAAAGTTATTAGAGAGGGTAATGGCACTAGATAAGCACATTCCCAAAATTCGGTTAGTTAAGGTGATCGTGAAGAAGTTGATCAGGTGTGTTAAGTTCAAAACGAAACACTGGAAGCGACTTTAGGAGTAAGTCCGATCAGAAATATACTGGATAAAAGAAACCTTGAATAGTATGGAAGGATATCCAGAACGGGCAAGAAAAAAAAACTATAATTGCATCAAGAGGTTGTCCATATAGGTTGCGAACAGCCAAGGTGGCTAATGATGACTTCATGGAGAACTGGAAAGAGTGTGAGGATATGGTGTGGTAAACAGTAAGAAAAATGGTAAGAGTCTGTGAATCGCACAGTGAGATATAGCCCACTTTCATCGTACAATAATTATGAGGAGAAAAATAAGACATTATTATTGTAATGTAAAGAATCCATCGACATCACGAGATAGTAAATATATTAACAACTCAATTTTAACTTTCTAACGAATCAATCATATTCAAAATGGAACTAAAGTATCTTTAAATAATGTGACGAATACTTGTTTGGCTTTTACCACAAAAATTATAAAAAAGGATCCAAAATGTTGGACAGGTATTCTGTTAATCGTATTAATATGTATAACAAAAAAATTATTCATATAGAGCATCTTGACTGGTTTGTGGTTCGCCTTCATCTCATCTTTATTCATTATATTGTACCGGTTCTTTCTAGCCTCTGTCCATCTGTCACAATTTATTTATTCTATATCTTATTCATCTCATATATTTGTTAATTATTTACATCAATAATTAATACATACTTTAGGTACTAACAGTGAAGGATCTGGGGTCACGATACCTTTTGATTACGTACCTAGTTTGATGGGCAAGGATTATTTCATACGAAGGTATTATATCAAATATTATTATGATATTGAAATTATAATTTATATATCTGTAAAAAAGACTATCTGATAAAATACTTATGGTTATACGCAATGGTTATTAACAGATGAGCTGAATAAAAAAAATTACCTCTAATCATTAAAAAAATCATGCCAAAACTTACATCAAACTTTAATGAACAAACAGAATCTTAACATTCACTTTCATCATAAGCAGCAGATGGATACTACTATACCTTTTAACTACTGGTTACATTCTTACAAAAAGGAACTGATTGAGAGATATCAAGTGATCTAAGGTAACAAATTTGGGGAATAGTGTTGCTGAACCTTCTCCTTTGCAAGCCCAACTTGCCGTAATATTAGAGTTGCTAGAGCTTTAGAGTTATGTTTAGCAATTTAATTATTACTCATTTGTTTATTAAAATAATTTTAATCAAACCTGTGCTGACATAATGGTCTGAATTACGTGATATATTTGTACAAATAAAAGATTCAATGGATGGGGACCTGGAACATGAAACTCAAAAAAATAATTTTGAACTTCTTCGCAGACTATAAGTCTAAATCGCTTTCGGAGAACGAAGAAAACCAAAAACAACTCATAAAAACATCCTTCAAAATAAACTAATTATTTATCTAAGTTCCATATGATCTAAACAACATTGAGTTGTCCACTGCGACAAGATAGCACACCAATCCGCACTAAGTTGACCGAACCTAATGTCGCAACCTGAATAGTGGAGCGACAGTAAGGTGTGGCCGGGATGAGGCGGGTAGAGTGGAGGAGGTTGTGCAAAGTCGGCCAGTTGTGAAATGACCAAATGCCAAGGGAAGTAGGCGACACCTTGGAGGTCGCGTGCCCACCCGGGGTCCAGGCTGTCCCTCTCTTACCACACAACCTAGGTTTAGTGCCCAGGTTTCAGCGAGAATCATGATGAATGCTTCAATCAACTAATCATTATAGAATCATTTTCGAATATACAACGTCCAATGCAGTTTTTTTGCTACACTTATTTCCTTGTTTTAAAAACAGTGGATAGTATATGGGGATGCCCACTACAGACAGATTATGTATATGGATAATGTACATCAGGCAGAATGAGTTTAATTGAATATTTGAATATAGTCAAACATTTAGAATTATTGACTTGCGAACTCAAATAATTTTAAACAACAACTAGGAATATAAAAATATTCAGCCCTGATAATGATTTTTGTTTCTTAAATATTTGTAATAATAAAAACTTTAGTTATGACAAATATTCAAATAAATTATGGCTTTTAAAGGCCAAAGCCCACTACTGACAGATCGGAGAACAGCGCAGTGGAGCAGATTTTCTGACACGATTGGTTAAGGTGGTTAGGTTGGAGCAACACACTGTTTTAGCTCCAAACGTAGCGCATTTTCGTATAGGTACAACCAATTTGTTGAAAAATACGTTTTGCTGAGCTGTTCCCCGTTCCGTCAGGAATATGTGCTGGCCTTAATAAAAGGCAATATTATATCGATAAAATAAAATAAGATAAAAGGTATTAAATACATGCTTACTTATTTACAATATTTACACTCATTTTGAGGATCCCAAATAGTCGTTCAGAGAAACCTAACAAAAATGACGGAGTCTTCAAACACTTTCCACTCTCTGCGCCACTGGATTGTGAGCCCCTATTATACATACAAATAGAAAAAAAAATATTATTGATCAAAATAAAAAATAAATAAATTTTAAAAAAATTACCTCCAGCAATGTAAATTACCATCCACTTTTAATGTAAGGGTTTTATTTCCCTTTTACTTCCAGAAAATTAAAAAATCTATTAATTATTTTTCTAAAATTGTACTTTTAGTAATATAATATTGCATTTCGGATGTTAAATATAATATTTTTAATAAATGATTTGTCACTCCGATTTTTAGTTCATATTTATGTTCGATTCTAAAAATATAAATTGACATTGATAATCTCAGAAATGGGAAATACAGAAACTTGTGTATTATAAAACAATTGTTCATTATATACTAATGTAAGGCCAGAAATCAAGTCAAAAAGGCATTCGCTAAGGATTAAAAGGGTATTTTTAATCGGTGCATCATTGGATGGTTACGATAGGGATGGCTATCACATTCCTCCTCATTAAATAACATTGTGAAGAAAGGGAAGAATAGGTACTTGTGAATTTACGAACGAAAAGTAGATATAAATCAATATTTTATATAGCTGAGGTACTTTCTTACAACTGAGAGTGAATGTCTAACCAGTTTTTTAAATAATCAAATATCCTATATATAAGTGGCTAATCATTTTAACCTCTTCATTAGATTGATCCTTTCATACAATCATGCGTACCTCAACCTAAAATTAAGTATAGTTGTATGATTTCTTGAAATTTGCAGCAATTTTTCTTTTTATTTGATACTTTAACATTAATGTCAAGCCGGTGCTGGGTCGAAACCACCAAAATCCTATAAGATCATTTTCCATGAAGGAGTTATTAAACTTCAAATGGATGTGGAATGGTAAGAGGCCATATATAAAGAAATTGAGAAATGCGAATGGAATAGATTTGGTAAAGGAAGAAAGGTAGGCCGAGGTAATGAAAGGTTCTCCGCTGGGTGCTAATGATGATGGATCGTATGGCTCCCCACGCCGCTGGAAAAAATGCACTCTATGGCTCCAGCTTTTCCAGGAACTACTAGGGCAGTCCTTCACCGGAATAGCTAGAATATCTTCTCTTTTATTTGTAAAGCTGGAACCATTTTTTTTCACTTTTATGTTTTAGCATTTGTTTTAGTCCTAATGCTGGATTACAATAGCTCAATAACTTCAAATCATTTTTGAAACAAACAAAATATTAATGAAGTACTAATTTAATCAATAAAATGCTTTAGTCAAAACAAATCATTATGAAAACGTTTATTTGTAGGTAATCTTAAGCTACAAGTAAGTATATTGGTTCTGGGTTAATTAATAACATTCACCCTCACGCCTTTGGCAGCACTCATAAGATAATTTTAACTAATAATTTAAGTTGTATTTGTCAATCGATAAAAATTTGTATTGAAGTGTGAAAATTATACTTATTAGGTGTTTGAACATTACGTAAAAGCATAATTAGACATTCAATTTTGTATTTTAAAGTATGAGTCGATAACTCAGATGGATAAGAACTATTAAGAAACTGTTGCGAATAATGGACTGCATTATCAATTCATACAACTACAGGCCCATAAATCATATTTTTACACACAATATCAAAGAGCAAATGATTTTGATTTAGTAATAATTTTTATTTGGCAGGTATAATTTTATTTATTTCATCTGGTTGGATTTTAATTTCTAACCATAAAAGTATATGACAGTGTTGAATCTAGTTTCGGCCACTCAACACTTTACATTTAAATTTTTACTATTGCTTAACCTTTCTAGAACTATAAAAATAGTGTAGTTAAATTTGGTAATGTGGATTTATTAGTTATACCATAGTAAAATATTTCGGAATGGTGCTAACCACATATCGGTGTGTTTTCAAAACTTTCTGGGTTCCGCATGTAGCAACACATAATTAAATCTTTTTTATTAATTGAATTAAATATACGCACATTTTATCAATTCAAGCTTAATACAACTCCGTACATTGTATACAACCTATTAGTCCAGTCAATAAACACATTGTAGAGTGCATGGAATATGCGATTATTTTTTTACTTTATAGCTTCTTTAGTAGTTAGAAGGTAAACATACTAAAAGTCCCCGCCCCTGGGGGGTGAGCTAATGGTGGGTGGGAGGGGAGAAGTTCAGTTCTTTTGGTTTTTCAATAATATCTCAACGGTTGACTCTAGAAAAATATGTTACAAATAAACATAAAAGATAATTAAATTTCCTATAAAACTAATTATATATAAATTTGTCGTAATTCTAACCGTTTACGAGATATAAGTTATTGAAAATCGGTGATTTTCGGAAAAAAACAAAACAAATGTCACCTCACTTTTTGTCAAAATTTTGCTTTTGTTACGTTTCACAATCGTGTATCAGAGAAAACGTCAGAATCAAAATTGTAAAGCATTAAATTTACCTTCATTTCATATATACGTTTTTGGTATTTGAAGCAAATGTTTAACAAAAAGTGAGATAAACATTTTTTTAATTTTTAAATTATTGATTTTTAATAACGTATATCTCGAAAACCATTGGAATTTCGACGAATACGTACACAATTAATTTTATAGCAAATTTAATGAGCTTTAAATTTGATCTGCTACATATTTTTCTAGAGTCCATCGTTTTCAAGATACAATCGAAAAACAAAATTGGGACCTTCTCCCCTTTCCCCACCCTTAGCTCACCTCCCAGGGGCGGGCACTTTAAGTATGTTTACCTCCTAACTACTCCTAACGAAGCCAGGAAGTGCACTCTACACCCCTCATTTCAGCACTCTTTATCTGGTGTCTCACTTCCCTGGGCAAACAAGTTTGTTGGTACTCATTCCGAAACTAATTGTTCGATCCAAAATTTCTATTTTTTATCTGAATGCTACTTAAATTTACTATAAGAACCTATATACGAAATTTTGTTCATGTCACGTTATACACTCAAACTAGCCCAATGAATTTGTCAATATCGTCGTACTTCACCAAAACATACATATTTAGCGTTCAGGTTTGGGTGTATTACGTGACATAATTAAAATTTCACATATAGAGCCTGATTTCACCAAATTTTAGTTGAAAAAAATAAATTTCAGATCTGACAAATAGTTTTGTAGTTATGGTGAAAATTATGCCAAAAAACATTGGATTTCAAAATAGTTAGCTGTATTTAACGTGCTGGTATTGGTATTTAATGGGACTTGATAAAAATTTCATTCCCCCAGGGGCGGGGACTTTTAGTATGTTTACCTTCTAACTATTACTACCGTAGCCATCAAGTCAAAAATTATCGCATATTCCATGCACTCTACACCCCTCATTTTAGCATTCATTGACTGGACTATATGTAGAGTAGCACTATCTAGGCCAGTCAAATAAGACATGAACATCGGAAAAATGAAGAAATTCTGATTATTTGATATGTTGTTAGGATACATGATAGTAGTGTAAAACGAAGTTTGCAACTTCCAAAGACATGTGCTAGCTTCGTTGTGTTTAAAAAACCTCGATTTGTTCCCACTTTTTTCAGAATTTCGTAAATATCTCGAGAGCCATGCATCGTACAAAAAATATTTTTCACTTCTTCTTTATAGTAAATAAAATTGCCTACAATGTGAACCCAAGATATACTTTATAGCTCTAATAAGTCCGAAGATTCAGCTCTTCAAGGATGGGGTATTTTTTCCAAAAATTTTCCAAGTCCACTTTAAGTCATCTGTTCAATAGAATATCGGCTTCTATACTCATCCCAGGGCATTTTTTCTATTGTCACTCTGTTGTAGAGAAATTATCACCTTTAATTTATGCACTTAGCTGAGATGCCAATAGCTCATCATTTTCAAAAACCGAAATTGGCAAATTCTGAACTTTTGCACTTTGATAATTAGAGAGTTGGATAATTAGCATGATTCATATTATTTCTATAGAAAAAGAAAAAAAAAAAAGACAAAAGAAAACACAAAAGATTTCTAATTTTAGTTTATTATTAATTTCGGAAAAAATTATCATTGTGAAAGAAAGAAATAATAATGAATGTAAAAATTGTGTATCATGGTTGAAGCTAATTGCGAAATAGTATCTAATACAAAAAATATTATCATTGAAAAAAATTAAATGTGTATATGTTTAGACGCAGGCCTGTGTTCTAGTCCTCATCGTCGGATTCTTCGATATCTATTGTAGGAATATTGAAGCACGCCTTTCCTATAAAAAAGCTGCACAAAGCAGAACAGCTCAGCCCTGCTTTCTTGCAGCTGCAGCCTCCTCCAGAGCATTGCTTACGACATTTACAGGAGATAAATTTCAACAAACTTTGTGAAGGCTCTTTTGTTGTTGTGACGAGTAGCAGTCTCAGCTGGCTTCTGGTCCATCCCGACAAGGTTGGATCCTTATCCACTCTTAGCCATTTTTGAATTTGGTGGTACGTTCGCTAGGAATGTTGAGTTGGGGGCAGACGAGCCCGGTTGACCTTTGCATTGGCAGCTGCGTGCACAAACAGCTTGTTCCGCAATGAATGCAGAGTGTCGTGGGTGCCTCCTCCATACAGTGCTACAAGGCACTTGATCCCAGCAGCAGCTACCTGTTCCTGACTTACGTCAGGATTTAGGAACACGTCTACCTCGTCCACTAGACGTTAATTTTTCTCCAGAGCAGCCAGCATCTTTCTTTTTCCTTGCCCGAATATAGCCGATGTGGTGTCACAACCGCTAAATGCGAACAGGACGAAGGAGGGGGGAAAGAACAGATCACCATGTTTGAACGAGATGGATGAAAATTTCTGGCAACCTGATCTGCTACTTTTCTGGAAGAAGTTTTCTTTATCTGCCCTAAGCTCTTATCGCTTGCAGTTCTTACGATGGTGGAGTCTGCGTCCTCTTCTGCCTGTCTTGTTTCTATGGCCACTTTTTCTAAACCTGACCGGAGGAAGCTGATTTTGTCGTTTGTTGCTTTAATTTGTCAAAAATTTCTCCTGAGGCTATTTGTGTTGACTCTTAAAAAAAAATATCGCTGCTGGAAGAAGCAGCACAACGACGTAAACTCTCGATTTGTTGCTTCGTTTTGAATCATCCTCAGGGTAGTCTCCGATGTCTCTGTAATCTGAAATACTTGGATGTATTATTTGATAGTAAACTAAAGTACTTCAATTAGATTCAATTGTAAAAAGACTATGGAAGTTATTTTGTAAATTTTGAAACGAATTTTGAAAGGCATACGTCGATTTATTTTTCACTGGTGCTGTTTATACTTTCGTATGGCATAACGATTTGGGCAGCTACTTCTAATTATATTTTAAACCCTTAAGATTACCTAAATTATTTATAAGCATAAATAATGTTTATTGTTTCCTAGTCTACCAAAGGCATGTGGAAGCATTGTAATCACTTTTTGGAGGGAAAAATTTTTTTTCCTTCAAAATTTAAAATTTTACGTTTTAGAACACCATTAACAAATTAGGTTTGGTGTCTGTTTTTCCGTCTGTCTGGTCACTTTCCTTGCCCCCCCCCCCACCACAACTTTCTCAATTTTTATCTGATTTCAATGAAATTTCCAGGTAGTATGTACCTAGTTTGTAGTCTAGATGGTCTCCCTCCCAATCTAGATGCAATAAAATCAACAGGAGACTTTTCACAATCGTTAGAAATTACATGATATTCTGTAAAAACGTGTTGCTTGCGAACTAATCGTCGAATCCGGTTGACACTTTCGAGGTAGTTAAGAACTAGCATCGGCATTGTTTCCTATAAATTCGTTGCGATCGGATTGAACTGTCCAGTTGGACAGTTGTACTCGTATAATCTACCAATACGAGGAAGCTATGTGCCATCCTTCTTGGCAGACGATTTTTTAATAATACGAAAGAGCTACTGGGCTCCCAACTTTGTGCATAAATTAAAGGTGATAATTCTCTATAACAGAGTGACAATAGAAAAAATGCCCTGGGATGAGTATAGAAGACGATATTCTATTGAAGAGATGACTTAAAGTGGACTCGGAAAATTTTAGGAAAAAATACCCCATCTTTGAAGATCTGAATCTCCAAACTTATTAGAGCTACAAAGCAAATCTTAGGCTCAAATTGTAAGTAATTTTATTTAATATAATGAGGGAGTAAAGAATATTTTTCGTACGATGCTTGGCTCTCGAGATATTTACGAAATTCTAAAAGAAGTGGAAAAAGTCGAGGTTTTTTGACAACCCCGTAGCAAGCACAGGTCTTTGGAAGTTGCAAACTTGGTTTTACACTACTCTTATGTATCTTAATAACATATCAAAAAATCAGAACTTCTCCAAAAAACTCCAAAGGAATCTGTCAACTACTCCTTGAGAAAAAAAAATGAAAAATCTAAGATCATAGGATAAAATATAATTTTTTATTCAGGAAAATAAAATCAAATAAAACTTGTAGTAATGTTTATGGACTTGGAGAGTTGAATCTGTTATTCATTATAAGTTTAAAGAATTCTTTCTATTGTAATGATTTAATAAGAAATGATTTCTTTCTTTTTTTTTTAAAAATTATGAACCTCATTCTTGGTTGTTTTTTCTCTTACATTTCAATTCCATTAAATAAATATCTCTAACAAAACTAAATAGTTTTAAATCATAAAACACAAAATATTTTATATTATATAGATATTAAATTTGAAAATATTTTTTTAGAAAGGCAATACGATTTTTTTACATGGCTCCAGGGACCATAGTTTTTACATCCTACACCATAGAGACCAGGGCTCCATTACCCCAATTCATACTCCATTTAGCTTGCATATTTATTCTTGTAAAGTATCTTCACCGAAAAAAGTATCGTAATCCAAGTCTGTGACTAATCAGCTGTAGCTTCCCCTTGTTGCAATGACAGAAAATCAAATATGAGATAAATAACATAATTTAGATTGAAATGTTCCTCTTTTGATGACATTAAAATGGAAATAAATATTTTAACTTAAATCATAACCAGAGCTCCTAAATTCTTTGCTTTTCAATAATGATTGTTTTTTAATCATTATCATCATTATAAACATAATCATCGTTAAGTTTCTTGCCTTTTGATGAAAAAATAAAAAATATTAAGGCCGATTTTATAATTTGGATTAAGCAAATAATAATACTCAATAATTATTTATTTAAATATTGTTGTAATTAATTTTAAATATCCATTTCTGTAGAGAATCTGTTGTTTCAAAAGTTTTGAGCATCATTACTTGGACATCGGTGGTGTCACGGAACATGGCAAAGCTACCATTTCTAACTTTTCCTAACGACCCTTTGAAACAATCACGAATATAAAACTTCCGTCTGTATGAATGTTATTGATTCGTATCAAAAACATTATTTAAAAACGTATCTTCCGTTTCAATTTTGATTTGAATACAACAATACTAATGATTTTGAAGAAGAAATTTTAATTTCAATATAAATTTGTAAAAATTACAATTAATTTTAAGAAAACTTATGTCGAATAAATTTTTAACATTTTATTTAAATTAATAAAAAAACAAAAACAAAAATACTATGTCGTTTCAAGAGTCCTTCTGGATAAGTGTAGCTTTATTCAAGATAAAATATTTTAAGCATTATTGAATACTACTCTACAAAGTAAAGTCCATTGTTTTCAACTAATTTCAACAATCTTTCTTCCATTCATCAGATTCGATCCTGGTACCACTCCTTTGGTTTTGAAACAAATATCCCTGCACATTAATAAATTTTACGTCCTTGCAATTATCAAGGACTACACTTTTTAAAAAATAAGCCTTCGATCCAAGGAAACCATAATCTGAAGATGCAATATCCGGGCTATACGCAAAACGTTTACTCATTTCAGTTCCGATAATTTTTAATTCTTCTTAAATGTATTCAAGAATTTGAAATTAATATATAAGAATTTAAATATACTTCTCCTGTTAGTATATTTTCCAGATAAGTGTTAATGTCAAATATGTTTTCATTTTTTGGAGTGGAAGCTTCTTTGATAAGTCCATGATGGTTTTCAAATGGAAAAATCATTTTTTTTTTTCTCCTAATTTGTCTCTTCAATAAGCTAATCATCATATTCAATGAGCTAACCATTGGCGTGCTATTGTTATCTATCTGAGAGAATCGTTCTCAAAGGAAATTTAGAGCACTCTAAGTGCGCCCCTAACTCTGTTAATGTCCTCCATCAACCTCGGAGATATTACTGATTATGAAACTTGATTATGATGCCCTATAGCTATAATATTGCTGTATACAGCCTCAGCCCTTACCTCACCTGGCCAGCACTCTTACCTTGCTCATGAGGGAGGTTCAATTAGCCATTATCCTTTAATAATTAATTCAGAGGCTGATTTCAGTCTATTTCTATGTTTAGTGGATTTATAAAACAGGGAAAAAGAAAAATCTTAAGAGTTGTGAATATCTCGAAAAGATTATAAATAACCATCATTTAAACTAATGATAAACATATTTGAATGTATCAAAACATTAAATTAACCATAAAATTAAGAATATGACTCTAATGATATAAATAAAGTTAATAACATGAAACTAATATTGAAACTAAGTGAAATATGCTGGGATTTATCGATAAAAATAGATAATAAGTAAGTGTATTAATCCATAAAGTTAGTTTTAAGCAAGTTCTTTGATCACTAATATACAATATGCGCATTTAATTTTGAATTACATGTGGAGTTTCCACCAACCCCAGAATGGTTTACTGCTTTTTTATTTGGACCATTCACTTCTGAAATAGTTCTTTATAGTCATCAAATTGTTTAAATACTCAGAAAATATCGGAATTTGCAGAAATGGTTTGCAAAACAAGATGACTTCAAACATTAAAAATAGCGAGTAACACTGATAAAACAAAACTTTAATGATGTAAAAAAAAAACAAAAAAACTGGCCCCCTTAAGCCTGTCTGCTAAAGAAAGAATAACATGGGACATGTTTTAATAGTTGCCCCCTTGACCTTTAATGCTCATAAGTTTTCTTTTTCTTTTTTTTCACTTACCTGTGATTCAGTTTCCTGTAGGAGATAAATTTTCAAATTAAATAGCATAATCCTGCTGACCGTCTATGCCCCAATGTTCTTTATTTTTATTCCACTTACCAGTATGATCATATTGTTTTTGTTTGTTTTTTTGCAAAGGAAAGTAATTTTGTATACATTAAACGAACTAATATTTTGTTATTGTATCATACCAATTAGATGACTTATTCAATTCTTCATTTTCATTCAGTTAAATTATATTAATTCCATTTGAGGTTTTCACCTTTTTCTTTTATTGTTTATTCTGGCAGTTTACACTAATTAAAATAATGATGATTATTAAAATTAATTGAACAGCCGAGAGGGATCGAGCAAGATCGGTCAAATCCAGGTTATTTTTTTTTATTTCGTATCAGGAGGAACAAAGGAGATCACTCATTAGAACTTGCCTCTTAGTCAAGATAATATTTTATTTAGTACAAGAAGAATTGCGATCTTAAATGATCCTATTCTCCTAATATCAAACTATCAACTTACGCGTAACGCCCTCGCGTTCCCCCAAAACGTCCCATCAACTAGGTCACCGGTAAAACATGTTCCGTATTAAAAGACCCTTCTCACTGAGTTTCGACAGATCCGTCGAAAGTTATCGATTTTGGTATCCTCTTTCGGGATTTAATTGTACTCAAACTCTTTGAAAGAAACATCGGAACAATTAGAAGTAAAACCTATTGACTTAAAAAAATAATTTCTACAAGAAGAGTTTTAAATAGTCTAAGACCTCTCCTTTTAACAGCGGTGATTAATCCTTTTGCTATCGAACCGAAATCCGTTGTTTCCGCAATTTAGTAAATCACGCTATAAAGGGCAAGGTTTTTTTTTTTTTTTTTTTTTTTTTTTTTTTTTTTTTTTTTTTTTTTTTTTTTTTTTTTTTTTTTTTTTTTTTTTTTTTCTCCCTAGCCCCTGTTGGATGATTTCTTGAGTTGGATGGATGGATATATGCGCTATAAAGGGCAAGGTTTTTTTTTTTTTTTTTTTTTTTTTTTTTTTTTTTTTTTTTTTTTTTTTTTTTTTTTTTTTTTTTTTTTTTTTTTTTTTTTTTAGCCCCTGTTGGATGATTTCTTGAGTTGGATGGAATTTAAGAATTTCTAGGGATCTTTAGCCTTTTTCTGTACTGGGTACACTGTAAGGCCAACAGGAAGTTTGTGATGGATCTTGAGCTGTGGGTTTCAGAAAGAGTATATTTAGGTGATGGGGCTCACCTAAATCATGTAGTAAGGAAAACTTAAAACTACTTACGACTTAAAAGAGAGAATGTCTTTGGGGTCACATTTCTGACCAGTGGCCAGTGGGTTCTGATTTGCACGTTGGTATGTCTTGGTTACGGTCCGGTTGTTAGTTGCCAGCGGACCGGTGGTGGCGCTGGTGTCAAGGTTCTGAACAGGGGGTTCGTCAGAAACTGAAGAGAGTCCAGAAACTTTACATGCCGGCGCTGAATGAATTCCGGGACCGTCGGGAGGTTGAAGATCTCGTGTAAGTCTTCTGGCTTCTTTTTCTTCAAGGTAATCGTTTTTACAATCTTCTTAAGCATTGAGTCCTGGAATCGCTGCAGATACCGTCTAGTTCCGTCAGAAAGGCAGGTGAGAAGAGGGGCACCATACAGGTGTGCAGGCCTCAACATGCTTTTGTAGATGCACAACTTCAGTCGCAGGAAAAGTGCTAAAGAGGAAAGGAGGTGGTGGAGACGGTAAGATATTTTCCTCACCTTGCGGTGCGCCCTGTAACAGTGAGCTGAGAATTTCAGCCCTCTGTCCAAAGTGCCACCCAAGTAAACGATAGAGTTTGAGGGGGTAATGGTGGTGTCTGCCACTCGTAGGGTCTTCGGCAGTGTTGTCTTTTTCCCACGCTGGTGTGAGAATACTACGCAGTCCGGTTTAGCTGGATTTACTTGGATGTTAAGTGAGTTCAGCCGTTGAGTAATCTCTGCACAGGCAGTTTCGGCTTGGCGTAGTGCTCTTGTGGAGTTCATGCTGCTGCTGGTAATGGCAATATCATCGGCAAAAGCCGCTACTGTCGCCCTACCGTAGTTTTTGCCAACTACGTCAGCAGTATAGATGTTGAACAACACCGGAGATAATACTGCTCCTTGTGGCACATCGCAAGTGAGGGGTACTGACTTTGAATAGACATCACGAACCCGCACAGCGAGACTTCTCTCACCGAGAAAGGAGACAATGACTCCATCCATATAGCTGCTCAGGGCATTTAAGAATTTCCAATTCTCTGCATAGGATCCCGTGAGATACCGAATCAAACGCCTTCATGCAGTCTATGGATATCAGCGCTGTTGCAGTATTCCTGTTGAAGTTTGTGCATGCCTCAGTTTGCAGCTTCATCAGGTTGTGTTCAGTACTGATACGTGCTTGGAAACCCTTCTGTTCAAACGGAATTACTGAATTCTCCTAACAAAAGTCACGTAGATAATTGAGATCAATTTTCTCGTAGACTTTCCCGAGGTGGGGCAACAGGCTGATTGGTCGGTAGTGTTCTGGCTTGTCTCCTGTTTTAGCCGGCTTGAGGAGTGGAAACAGTATAGCATGCTTCCATTGAACGGGGAAGTATCGCAACCTCAAGCAGGAGTTGTACAGGTTCGTGAGGTGCATCATTTTCTTGGGAGCTGCTTGAGTAGGACTGTTTGTATCCCATCATATCCAGGAGCTCTGTTTCATTTTGTTCTTCTTAGAATTGTTTTCAGCTGTTTAGGGTTGGTGAACATGAAGTTGTTCTCCTGGGCCATGATCTGGAGAGGCTCGGCATCTGTGGTTCTGTTTGTAATATCCTGTCTGTAGTACTTAGCAAGCTGCTCCGCTTGGTCGGTGGGGGTAAGAAGTCGATCTCCATCGTGCAGGCGGATAGTGGATGTTTTCTTTACAGCCGATCTTGTTAACTTCCAGAACTTCCGGTAGTCGTCATGGGTCGTGCTCAGCTTGTCCTGTCAATTGGAAGATTTCTGATCTGGGTGGTAAGGGCGTTGAGGGCTATCTTGACGTCTTGGTCGCGGGTTCTGTACCACTTGTTTTTGAGGTTCCGCCTGCTTGATATGAGAGTCATGATATGAGGAGGGAAAGGACGGAAGGTAGGGATAGAGGAGTGGGCAGCCTCGAGAATGGTGTTGGTGAAGGTGTTGATGAAATCATCGACTTCCTCGTGAGAACGCAGCAGTTGCACCCAAATACATATATCTGCTTCTTGATATATGAATTTTTCTGGGGCTGGTTCGTCCCTTCTTTCTTCTAATTCGTAAATCACTGGTCGGTGGTCTGAGGTGATGAATTCATTAGACTCCAACCCTATAAACTTCCAAACTTCCGTTACGAACCTCGGCATTATCCTTGATCAGACCCTTTCCTGGAAACATCATGTTTACCTTAATATCCGCCGAACAATTTCCACTTTTTGATTCCTAAACCTCTCCTGTAATTTCCTTCCACAATCAATTTGTCAACTATTAATTTATTCTCTTATATTCTCCCATCTTAATTTTGGCAGTGTGGTATACGGAGGTCTCTCTGAATCTCAGGATGCCAGATTGAAGAAAATTATGAACTGTTGCCTATGAGTCGTTCTAGGGATATCACGCCACTACCATGTTTATCACCCCTAGACAAAATTAAAATGGGTAATTTCATCCTATCGAAGACAATACTTCCTTGGTTCGTTCCTTTACAAATCACTTTCCTCGCAGTCACCTCCCTATATCCTCAAAGCATTAACATTAAAGTCATCAGTGACTTCTCGCATAACCAGATCCCGTCCCTCGGACGTCTACCTAACTCTCTTCAACTTCTTTTTTTCCGGAACATCTAATTTCTGGAACTGCCTCCCTTCCAACATTCGCCATTCTTCCACTTATAATACCTTTAAATCCTGACTTTCCTTTACTTGATAAGTAATCAATCTGATAGTCATATTAATGAAGAAAATATTTATTAAAATGAAATATGAGTATTCACAATATAATTTTCATTTCGTTCATTATTATTTTTGTACTATTTCACAAATTTTGCATTATTGTTTTTATCATAACTTATATTATTTTATCAGATAGCTGTCACCTGTATTTTTTCCCTGAATTTTTTGTTCCTTATTTTTTGTTTTCTTACCTTATTTAAAATTCTGAACATCAAAATATAATTTTTCGTGTAATATTTATACTATGTAATATTACTTTTTGTACCGTAATTTAATATTAATATTTTTCTTGCTCGTATTATGTCCTTAATTTTATATACGGCAGGTATGCCGCCGTTATATTTTTCATTATAATTATTCTTAAGGAGCAATGGCCCCAAAATAAAATTTATTTTAATTTCATTTTATTATACTAAAAATGTACCGTAAACGGGGGCCTATTTTGAACAAAAGCGCTTTTAAAATGCAAATCATTCTGGTGGGCTCAATTTTACAAGCTAGAATATCCACTTTGTTCTACACATTTACGGGTTAGTCAAAGTATGTGCAGCAATCACGATAAGAGCACATGTTTGATGTCCTTGGCCGATGCAAGCCTTTTTATGGTATCAGTGTTAAGTGTTTTTTTAATAAACGTGTCTAAACCTCCTCTGGTCTGGCGCATGTGCCTGCAGGATTGTTTTATATAAGTAATACATTGTTCACCTAGCTATTCAGGAACATTTACATTTTTGTTTCATGTCTCTAACTTATTCCTTTAATTTTATATCTTTTATTAGACAAAAAAAGGCAACTGGGGGGGGGGGGGCTACTTTTAACAAAGTTATTGGCATCTTTTAGAAGGTGGTATTACTTGAAGGTGTTAGAAGGTGTTATCGTCTGTTATGTTGTTTAGTGAATATGAAAAATTATCAGTTTCAATAGTATTTATAATTTAAACTATTTTAGGTTTATACCTTTATTATATAATTAAAATTGTGTTTGATTTGATGATTAAGAAAACGGAATATAGCTTATCAGGCAGTAATAAAATAAAGAAATCAGGAACATTAAAATAAAATAAACGAAAATTATTAAATTTTAATTGAAAATCGTAGCTTATATACGCACTTTTGTTCCTTTGCTTCTAGTAATTTTGTCACTCTATTCAGATTTCCATGTGTTTTTTGTTTGGTAAGGACCAATGTGATTGGAAACTAAATCAAGTTTATGTTAATACATAGTTTGTAAGTTGTTAATGAAATAGCTATTTCTTTATAAAAGCTATCAAAATGTTTAAAAATATTTCTTATTTTTTTATTTATGTTTCATCAACAAATTAGCGATGATGTGAACCCAATAAGCGGATTTACGGAAGAATTTTGTTGAACATTTTTTGCAATGTTCTCCTACTCAAAACAAACAATAGAAAAGCTCTAAAAACATTTTTAAAAGACTCCGAGAGAAGCCTTTATGAGGCGAAAATCTGTCTTCAAATATTCGTCAAATATTTGTTAAATATTGTTGTACAATATGGTTGTTCAAAATAGATCCTACTCGTAAGATCCTAAGATAAAGGAACCGCTCATATGGTATTTTGGTGAGTTGTGAAGCTATCATTTGGTCCAAGAAAAAATAATAAAATTTCCACCAGAACGATTGCGCTTGCAAAACATGCAAAATCTGTTCCAAGTAACCCTACATTACGGTATCGGGATGTTATCCTTCATTACTTCTTATATATATATATACACTAAGTAAATGGTTCAAAATTAAATTATATAATTTAAAGTTCGATGATATTAACAAAAAATATATAGAGGCTATTAAATTGAAATACAACTTTATATAAATAAACCTATCATATTTTAAAAATTCATTCTATTCAAATTTTGACTTCCACCACAAACTTAATTTTTTTTTCCACCGATTTATTACTATATTTTATTTTTAATTTTTGGTATTGTTTCTAAATTTAAAATGTTCCTAAATCCTTTGCTCGTTTTCACAGCTGGGTAATACTGTTTGAGTCACAGCGAACGTGTGACAGCGGAGGTAGCGACGAGAGCTGAGCTGTGAAACACTTTGATGTGGCTCCATTAATCTCTTCCCTTCAACTATTGTCTCTGTTTTTGTCCTTTGTATTTATTGCCCCATCGGAACATCGGAACACCGCCCTCATGCATGGAAATTTTATACTCTACACAATTCAGGGGCTCATATTATTAATCTTTAATCTTTTTTATGTGCTAGTATAAAATTATTAGAACAAAATATAGCTTTGAGGAATGTCATTAGTAATATCATGGCAGGATATAACTAGCTGTCCTTATTGCTATAAAATTATCATTTTATTTTTGTTTAGAATCTTTTGATACTGCGGGTTAAAAAGGAATTTATAAGACAAATACAATTGTTGAAAAATATTTTTTTTCGGATTTATCTTATGTATAGTTTATCACACACATGGATTTGTATACACTTTTCAAAAATTGTTAATTCAAAAAACATAGTCATATTGTTATAAAAAAAGAAATAGTGCTCATCGTTGGAACCGAAACTATTTCTTTGAAACTTCAGGTTACTACAGTAACTGCATACACGAACATAGAATGATTAATTAAAGGAAATTAATTAAATTTTACAAATTTAAATATGATAATTGTCCTGCAAACTAACTTTTTATCAAGAATTGATCCTTCTATACCATCATGAGTACCTCATCTTAACTTTTTATCGTTATTTGATTAGTATTGCAATAAACGTCATGAGTTTTAATTACGTAGATAAAAGATTCGAACTTTTATGGAAAGGACTTATTTTCTTTATTTATTTATTTTTTTTCTTTATTGCCCGTTTCTCTTCTTATTTTAATCTTATATAAAGTTTTGCACATTAGCTTTCTAGCATTTAATGGAGCCATAGTTAGTTTAAATATTTTTTAATTAATATAGTTTAATTAATAATGAGGTGATGGGGCTCACCGTCTTTTTATGTGTATAGGCCTTAAACACTAAAATGACCCAAATTTATAGTTTCATATATCAAATAATTTTTACCTTCTTTGTGGGTCTTCTGTAGGTGAAATTTGGCTATACAGAGGATTTGCAATATTTTTCAAGGTGTAGAAAAATGTTTCTGTTCTATCTTCCACAATATATTAATTTTTTTTAATTTTTAATTCCTCGTTTTCTGTTTGACTCTTTACATTTCAGAATCTTTAACGATTTTTTCTCGTTATACTATTTTGGAACGATTGTAGTTTGTTTTTTGTGCATTTCTATATGTTTGAAAATAATCGTATACCATACAGCAAAATTGGCTGGATTACAGATTAATAAACAATTAAATTTAACGAATTAGTGACTTTAATTTGACGATTACTAAGTGAAAATAAATTATTCAATGTCCCAAATAATTTTTTTTTTTTTTTTTTTTGCAATGAATCTTAAGGTTGATTCTGCAGCACGTGACAACTCCAAATGAGAAATAATACTCACATAATAAACAGGCCTATGTTTGCCGATTTGGGGCACCCACGTACTTTCGCCATACAATGCGGTCGAGGTTGGCGTATGACAGAGACCTTCCATCGAGACAAATAAATTGTTGAAAGCTACGACATTCGTCTGAAGTAAATAAATAGTAAACTGAATTTAGAAACAATTCAGGTCACACCTTTTAAATAACACTGACATCACTAACCTACCTCAACGATTTTTTTAAAAACAATACCAACTTCCCTCTACAGTATCTAAACGATACTTTGCTTTACATTAAAGGTATATCCATCGTAATCAAATAGTAGAAAACGTCCTAAAAGATTTTTTGTGACTTTTGAAGTCACATGCTATTACTGTTCGTTACTTACGATAAGTATAAAAATAAAGTGTTTAGTATAACAGGATAAAACTGATAAAAGAGTTTTGTGTGCATTAAATGTAGAGATGCTAGAAATTAATGAAATTTCAAACTTTATATGTTAAGCTAGTGCCTTTAAAATAATTTTTTTTTTTCAATTGAATTTTATCAATTGCTTTAAAGAATTCGGCAGTAAAGTTAGCCGAGTATGTAGCACACGCACATAATTATATCATATCTAAGTACTATATACAATTATATGGTACTAAAAAAATAATATTTAATAACAATTTAATATAAATAATTTATTATAATTAAATAGTACTTAAAAGCTTCTATTTAAATGCAAATGCACATTTTGTCTTCCTTATTTGGTTCAAAAGATTGAGTTTATATCTATAAAACAATTAACAACTGGTTCTTTCGATTATAATATAATTATATATTGAGTGTATTATGTAACAAATGAATAAAGATTATATACTTAATTTTTTTTTTATTCCTAGATTTCTTATTTTTTTTTTCCGCAGATAATATCTCGATACAAATGCCAAGTATCGAATGAGAACAAAAAAAAATTTATATTGATCTTTAGTGAATGCTCTAGGATTGATAATGACAATAATAAAATTCCTGATTTTCCATTAATTTTTTGTCGAAAAAGTGATACCAAGTGGATATTATGGACAGTGAAGTTTGAAAATATACCGATTGGTGATGAGCGCCATTCTACATGAAGGGTTACAAAGGTACAGTGTAATATAGAGCTTGAAATCGATAATAAAATTTACTTATTTTCAATTAAACTGTTATTAAAAAAGATACACATATTTGGACTCACATTTGGAACCCAATGACGTTTAAAAATTGACCAATATGTGGCTAGAGCCAATCTGCAACATATTTTGCTATGGTAAAACTGTAGAACCCATCTTTACCAAATTTTAACTACTACATCTTCATAGTTCTAGTAAGGCTAACTTAAGGCCAAATTTATCAAAAGCCAACTTTGATAAAAGTTTAAATTTTCAGTGATGAATGGTGGAAACGAGGTTTGCCATACTGACATATCCTGTTATAGTTGGAAATTAAAATCCAACCAGATGAAATAAATAAAATTATTTCTGCCAATAAAACATTATTGCCAATTCATAGTGAGTGCCTTTTGATATTGTGAGTGAAAATAGAACTCTTATTCAGTTTTTCTTGTTCATAAAAGGTTTACAGCTATTCGGACGATCCTGGGGACGGGTGGAAAAACTTTATAATTAATTTATTGTTGGGAAGACTAATATCATCAAGAAGTACAGCGCTTCTGCATGGTGGCCGGGCTGTTCATTTAAAGTTATAATTAGCATTCAATGTATTTTGTGATAGAGAATCTATCTGCCCAATCATAAAATTTCTTATAGTCTGGGAAGAGTGTACATTAAGTCATAGGGCTCTCATTGAAACATATAATTCATTCCAGCAAGATCTTCGGTTAAACATGACCTGTCATGTTAACTCCCAATCCCTTTCTGCACATTTCGATGAATTTCATGATTATTTCCTTCATAATTTTTACCATATTGTTGCTGTCTCAGAAATCTGGCTCAAACCATATATTCCCTCCTCATCTGTATCCATTCCTAATTATATCCTCATTCGTCATGATCGGGCGGAACGGACTGGTGATGGCGTTGGTTTGTTCGTTCATGAAAGTCTGAGGGTTAAAATCCTTTTCAAATCTCCGTCAACTGATACACCTCACCTAGAATATCTTTTCACAGAAATTTCTTCTCACTTGTTTACCCTCCTCTATGTCATAGTGTACCGTCCTCCTCAAGACAAATTTAACTCAACCTTCGAATCCTCACTTTTTACCTATGTTCCCGCTTACAATAACATAATAATAGCCGGTGATTTTAACACAAATCTTCTTTCCGTTTCTCTTGATAAATCTTATATGATAGACCTAGCTTATTCTCTTAATCTATTCATCGTACCTTTTGAACCTACTCACCATACTCAGTTTTCAGACACTACTTGATTTATTTATAGTTGATTCTTCTCAAAATTTACTTTCCTTTTCACAAAATCCAATATCCTTTCTTAATCCTCAATAAAAAAATTTCCAATGGCGCAATCTCAGTTCCTTAACTCCAGAAAATATAAACCCTCTACTAGACTCATTATCCCTATCTATTGAACCAATCTATTCCTCCCTCTCTATTGAACCAATCTATTCCTCCCACTCTATAGATGAAATGGTGGAATGCCTTTCATCTAATCTACTAACATGTCTTAATCATCTAGCACCACTCAAAACCTCTACCTTCCGACGTTTACCTGCTCCTTGGATTAATCAAGAAATTAGAGATCTGATGAAAAGAAGAGATGCAGCTAGAAGGCGCTTCAGGCGTTCCAGATTTCCTAATGATTACTCCACTTTCAAATCCCTTCGAAACCTCACCCAGTCTACCATGCGACGTGCCAAGGCGCAGTATTTTCGTAACATCCTATCCAAAGCTCCAGATTTCAAATCTAAATGGAGAATTTTAAGGAAGTTTTCGGTTACGAGTTACTCTTCCAGTACATATTATCCTGTGACTCCTGACGAACTTAATTCCTTTTCTGTAGATTCCTCTCCCAATGAGCCTCCAATCAATACTTTATCCTATTCCATACCTCAATTTCCATTTAATCCAGATAACTTTTACTTTCTTTATATTCCCCCCGATGATATAATAGCTTCTGTTTTTAAATCCCGGACAAATGATTTCGGTGCCGATCAAATACCGGTAAAAATGGTCAAACTCACTCTTCCTGTCATCCTTCCTGCTCTCGTACATATTTATAACTTCTCCTTACAAATCTCTTCCTTTCCCACAGCATGGAAAAAGGTCCTAGTTCGTCCATTGAATAAAGTTCCTTTACCTACCACAGCATCCCATTTTAGGCCTATTTCCATCCTATCAAACCTATCTAAGCCGCTAGAAAGAATAGTCCATTCTCAACTTGCTACATACCTTGAAAATAAAGATCTCCTAACTCCTCTTCAATCAGGCTTCCGTTCAGTTTATTCTACCCAATCCGCTCTTTTAAAAATTACTCAAGACATTTATTCTTCAATTGACCAACAGAAAATTACTATCCTAATCCTCTTCGATTTCTCCAAGGCGTTTGATTCCGTGGATCATAAAATTCTTCTGACTAAATTACAAAAACTCTCCCTTTCCAATAGTGCTCTTGGCTGGTTCCAGTCCTTCTTATCTCTCCGTTCCCAAACAGTTATTGTTCCTAACCAACCTCCTTCAAAATCTGTGCCTCTAACGCGAGGTGTTCCTCAGGGATCTTCTCTTTCACCAACTCTCTTTTCCGTTTATATTAATGACTTGACAGGCGCTATTAATAATTCCCAATATCATTTATATGCTGATGACTTTCAAATCTACTTATCGTTTCATCCTTGTGAGATTTTTGAGGCAACTCGTATGATTCAAGATGACATTTACAGCATTCACCAATGGGCAGTAGAGAATAAGTTACGACTGAACCCAGAAAGAACTAAGGCAATGCTTATTGGATCAAAACCCTCCGTCCATTCTCTTTCCAGTTATCCACTTCTTTATCTCAATAACGTTCCTATTCAGTTCACAAACTCTGTAAAAAACCTCGGAGTAGTACTCGATCAACATCTGTATTGGAATAAACATATTTCCCACATCACCCGAAAAACCATCTCCATCCTCAAACAGCTCCTAAGATTCCGTGAATTTTTCCCTCGCAATACCCGTTAATTGTTAGTATCTTCCCTCATCCTTCCCCACCTCGATTATGGATGCTTAGTTTACGGAGGACTGTCTGGCGAGCTTGAAATGAAGGTGAAAAGATTAATGAACTCCTTTATAAGATTCATTTTTGGGATCCCCAGGCGTTCTCACATCACTTGCTGGTATTCCGAGTTGAGGTGGCTTTATCCAAGTTTTCGGCGACAACACTTCCTTGGTTCCTTTCTATTCCAATCCTTAAAGTCCAAAAAACCTTCGTACATTTACGACATCCTTGCCCTTCGTTCTTCCATTCATCTTTTGAACACCAGATCTCAGCCTGTAGATTTGTATATCCCTTCTCATTGAACTGCTTCCTTTGAAAAATCCTTTATTAATCGTGCAGCATTATTCTGGAATTTCATACCCATTTCTATCCGCAATGCTCCTTCTCTCACTTACTTTAAACATAATTTATTCATCTACCTCCTCAATTATCAATCTTCCGAAATTACGTAATAATATTTTAGTGTTAGAATATTTCTTTTTATTTTCTTTTTCTTTTTATTTCATTTTATTTTAATTTTGTTATTTACTTATATTGTTTTTCTTATGTAAACCCAAAGACTTGTAGTATATAATTTACACTGTATATAAGTTGCTGCCTGATATGTACGCAGCCAGAAAATAATACCTTTTTATTGTTCTTTTGTGTTATTCTTAGGGGACAAAGTGTCCCAGAATAAAGATTATTTTCCATTAAAAAAAAAACAGTAAGTTAACGAGCGGCGTAATCTTTGTTTTAACAGATTTTTGGCAGACTTACCAGTAATACCAGTAATACCAGTAATTCCAGGAGGTACAAAAGCCGATACAATGAGAGCATGTAATATCTTCAAGTTTTTGGAACAGCATTGAATACATGTTAAATTATGGAAAAAAAATTCAATTAATTAAAAATTGAGGAAATAGCTATTAATTGCATGCTACACAACCAGATTTTTATCGGTAAAAAAATAAATCCTCGATTAGTTAAAATTATGTAAGTTCTTCACTAATTAGAGCGGGCTACTAGGAATGATAATAATGTAAATAAAAATATTTGAAGAAAATAGTTCTGTATAACTAGTTACTTTGATATATGTGCCTAACAAAAATACTTCTTATAATATCTATATTGCTAAGAAAGAACATTAAATTCATATGTGGACTCTACTAACATAAAATTGTTAATTTCTAACAGGTCATTTTGTGGAGTTAAATGGAAGAGAAAAGTAGGGATAAGGTTATTTACTTTTACAGTTATTCCTAGCACATAGAGAAAATATATATATATATATATATATATATATATATATATATATATATATATATATATATATATATATATATATATATATATATATATATATATATATATATATATATATATTTTTTTTTTTTTTATTAATATTTATTTATGCATTTTTAGGGCGTTCTTCTATAATTTTATGTTGAATAATATATATATATATATATATATATATATATATATATATATATGTATATATATATATATATATATATATATTTTTTTTTCTTTAAGTAATAGATTGTTTTTACTGTAATTCTCTTGTGAATTATTATTATAATAAAAATATTTTAACTTCAACGAATAAGGATCTTTATGAACTAATGCGCCCCTATTGTGCTTATTAAATATGTTGACATTGTAACTCAGCTTTTGCAAAATTTATGCTTGACCTTTTAGCTGATAAACGAGGGAAGGGAATGCCGTCAACAGCCTTCCAAAACAGGACTGAGGCCAGTAGCTAACTTGCTAACATTACTTCGTAAAATAACTCTTACCTGTTCCCAACTCCAAATGTTCCCAAACTTATCATTTCTTCATGCTCTTTATAAAAAAAATTGTTCAAATGTTATTGTTGCAATACAATATTTAAACCACTAAACTTTTATATTCACAGCTGCTTATATTATTAAGTATAGAGGAACTTTTTTAGCAAAGAATTAATTAATACAAATAGATTCCACCCTACCACAACCTGGTTATAAATTCACTATCTCCAGTTTATGAGGTTGCTTGGGTAATACATTTTTTTCTAGTGTGTTACCTCTTAACTATGCCTGCCATCTTATCTTTAATACCTATCACACAAAGGGTTGTAACAACAAGTTTTGAATAATAAATGCATGATGTTAATGGACATATTGAGTCAAGCCGGTACCTATCCTAATATTCAAATATCAAAATAAAATATACAAGAGGAAAATGTTTATTAAGATTTTTATCATCGCCATTATTTTAATCTACCACATTATTTGGCATGGCTAAATCTGTTGGTTAGTAGGTAGTATGTATTGTATATAAAATCAAACAAACTGTAGACCTCACGCAATCACATGGCATTTGTACAGTATTGACTTATTTAAACGCCTTTTTTATCGATTTTAAGTTTATAATAATGAAATGAAACAATCATTTATTATTATTGTTATACTTTATTTTAATTTTTTTTTATATTTTCACACCATTTTATGGATTAATTATTTTTTATATTAATATGATTTTTAATTTTATAATTTTAATCCAAGTTAAAATGATTTTAAAGTAGGATTTGGAATTTAATCAAATAAAAGAGAAACTCCGTGTTCTTTTAAATCTTAATACTACAAATACTGACTAAGAACACCTATAGGCTACTTATCTAACTTAAATCCTTTGAAACCTATATGTCTATGTAATTAAGTCTGAATATAGACATCTGTAAGTCTTTTATATATTAACAGCGCTTAAATGTGTATCAACAACTGCTTGTATTCTCCATTTCGAAAAGCTCCTCAAATATTTGAAATCCTTGTTCATGGATCTTTTTCTAATCTGCTAATCAAAACATTATCATTATAAGTTGTATTCATATTATTATTTTAATCTCTCTATTAATTATATTAATAGTTTCCTGTTTTATTTGCAGATCGTGGATGGCAACGCTAAGACTGAGCTTAGCAACAGGAAGGATCCAGGTCTGTTCTGCGGTGAGACAGAGCAGCCTCAGACCTTCATCTCGGAGACCAGCTTCGTCAAGTTGCTCTTCCACACGGACAACTTCACCGACCAGACCTACTTTAGCTTCGACTCCCGAGCGGAGCAGCAGTACGATGTATACCTCCGGTACGGGCAACACCCAGAGCTGTATCCTAACAGGAGGGGGCAGGTTCTCCCAGGGTGAGCGAAACTTGTTCATATTCTGTCTTTCTGTCAAGTAAATGGATTAATGTACTCATATAATAGTGATACTGACAAATCGGATTTAATAAAATTGTAAAATATCACATTAATTTAAGAGTTTATCGTAAAATAGGTGGATTACAATCTGTATTACAACTGGATTCAAAACCTCAACACTAACTAAAATTTTTATAATCCAAATAATTAGCCACTGTTAATACTTCAGGAGGCGCGGTTGCTCAATGGGTAAGGCGCTTTAGTTCCTTGCTCCCGAGCACAAGTTCGAGGCCGGTTTAGGGCAGAAAATTTATTTTCTATTTAATTGGCCTCAACTTCGGGGAGCGAGAAACTAGGGCACATGCAGCTTCTATAAGGTGGCTACCCTCAATTTGGAAAAAACTTTGCAGTTTGGATGGGCTTGTTGAAAAAACTCCTTACTTCACTCTGGATGTTTGGAATGGACAGCTACCTGTGGATAGACCCCTTCCTGGCAGGATTGGTCACCGTGGGGAGGGAAGACTCTCCCATATGGTGGGGACTGTGACATCAATCCTCCAATAAAATCACAATATCAATATCCATTATTCTACTTATTAATATAACCTTCAGAACTAAGTATCATATTACTAAGGCTATATCATAATTGAAACATACATGAATTTATTCTTTGTGGTTTATTGAATTTAAAGTCACTGACAGTTTTCGAATTATGTAGCTCTCGGGAATTGTTTGGCTGGATATTAATTAGCTATTCTTTACAAACTTTCTCTCGAGTTACCAATACACCATTAACAATGCATTTTAAAAAACATTGATCGATTAATATCTTGTATGGGGCTGTTAAATAATTCTATCGAAAAATTACATTCGTTATAAGAGTTCTTGCGCATTAATTCATTTGCAAAAAAGAATTATCCATTTTATTCTTGTTCAACTCTATTAGGATATATTATTTTATTCGAATTCTAATTCGAATGCATATATCTTTATTAATGTCATTATAATGTCATTAGTTTTATAATATTTCCTTTAGAAAAATTCGGAGAAAAAAAATGTTGTTACCAGGCCTTTGACGCACTGTTTGAAGAAAAAGAGGACTGACTGTGAAAGCAGTATTCGAAGAACATTGTTCAGTGGAAGGTAAAAATGTGGCAGATCATAACACAGTTCTGAGAACAACAGCCTTCTATATGAGCTTCATTCAGGGAATGATTATTGGGCTTTCTTTTTTACTTTCATCTGGTTCTGTAGAATCCATAGCGAGTATTTGGAGTTTAAAACGAATTAATGAGATCAATAAAGGAGTATCTCTGTCCAAACAACGACAAGGTTAACACAGGAAGTTTAGAGATTTTCACTTCAATCCCAAGAATCGTAACCAGAACCAAATGAAAAGGAGTCGACGCTACTTCATCCCCCCTATATTGGTGTAATAATATTTTAGAAAGCGTTAATATACTCACATTTTAATGGGAAATCATCAGCATTTGTTTCCCACTTACTTTTCAGCTTGATTAATCCATATTCTTATCATTGAATGGTCCGTTGGACAATAAGTCAGGCGTTTTTTTCTTTACTTCGAGATTAGAGTTTGAGCAAACCATGATAATAATTTTGTGGTATACATACACTATAATATTTAAATTTATATATACAGCTATGTACAACTAGTTGTGTAAATAATAATTAAACTTTACGATACAGAATGTATTTTTTAAAAGCGAGAAATCGATGTTACTTCGTGAATAAAGTGATAAAAGATATTTCTATAGTCTTTTCACTCTGAACATAATCTCACAGGGAAAGACATCCCCCTTTATGTGCTATGGCATTCGTGCGGAATATCCCTCGGGCGACAGTAAAATGATACCCAGGATAGGTACCTGGACGGTGGTGGGTATAAAGGGAAACAATCCCGTTGAAAGGTTTATGGCCCTGGCAAGATGGCGACCAGCTCCCGAACTGGCCGGAGAAGGCTCATATAATGGATTCATGGTCAGTAATGCTAGGACCATGTCGAGCCATTCAAATACCATGGTAACCCATACCTTGGGAATCATGAATGAAACATGGACACCACCTATCAACCACCTTCGTAACATTATATCCTCCCCTCTCCGCTCACCGTCCAATATTCCAATTTTTTTTTTTTTTTTTTAAAGCTGATATTTCATTGGTCTTTGGCATTTATGTTGGTAACATAATAGATAATATGATAATTCTGTCTAGCCTTGATTATCATTAGTGATCCAGTCAGGATTAATGATATTTCATGTCGAAATATCCTTTTATTATTCAGTATTTTTTATATTTCTGATTGATTGTGAAATTTAATATAAAGCCCAGTAAAAAATCAAGGACTCAATTTAAATATTTATCAATTTTGTAAATATTAAGTAATCTAACAATCATTTTTACTATATATCATATTATTACTTCAGTTGAAAACAGCTTCTTCACATTTTTAGATAGGACTACCTACCATCGTCTTAGATACGACCAGTAGTCACCAGAAATGCTCAGCAGTCCACCATAAATTGTTTCGTATCTTTGTTGATTTTCCGTTCCGGCGATCTGTTACCCTCTTAATTGCCGAAGATGGCCTGTTGGGGTAGTCGTTATGGTCCAACTTGTGCTACATATTTCACACCAACTGCTATGCTTTGCCCCGCATAGTTTGAATGCTCCAGCCAAGTCTTGGCCAACAAGCGCTCATATTGAGCGGTTAGTAAATGCTACAATGGTTTCAGCAAGTTACAAATTATGTATATATTGTATAGATTAAATTATATATTACATACATAATGTAAATGTTTATGCGGGCTAATCTCTTAACACATAATAGATAATTGATTGTATTTAAAACAATGTCTTTAAATTTGTCAATCATCCCATATTATCCTAAATGCTTAACTATAAAGTGAATATTTCCAATTGTATTTATTTTATTAAGACTATTTAAATGATTCTGAAGATATGAAGAGAACTGTTTTTATGGAATCACTTATTAAAAAAAAAAAAATTTTTAACTATTATGTGACGTTTCTCTTTTACAGGAAAATATTGATAGCTTTGTCCAATTCATAACACCCTGGCAAGGAATAGGATTCACAATTGTCTGTTAATGCGGTTATTTTTTTTTTAATTTATTTATTTTATTTTTTTTTTTAGTAGGTGCGTCACCACTATTCCCGCTCCGTGTAATGTTAGAGATAGTTCAACAGTTAACTTTAATATAATATAAAAGCACAAGCCGATTTAGTGGATAGTGATGAAACAGTCACTCTTATTATTACATTTTTTTTAATTTTTATTCCAAGTCTTATTGATCATTTGGTCTTTCAACAGAACTCCTCATGATTTATACCCAACCTATCAAATATTTTTGTAACCACAAAAACAGCCTGGTAAAAGAGAACTGTAGACTTTTTTGGTGATCCATTGGGACTGGATCCGACTGTTTCCATTGGGGACTATCGGGAGATAAATCTGACCGAGCCCTCTGATCAGCATTTCCCTCATCCTTCTCATGACAGAGACTTTATCATACAAGGAGATTGGATTTTATATTGAAATATCGGCTTCTTAGCTCCCACCGACTTTATGTCTAAGTAGATTATATGTTCTTGTGTGTTCTTCAGATGTTTTATGTACCAAAATAAATTGTTCTTTGAGATTTTTATAACGTCTTCTACATTAGGAATAAAATTTTAAATTTTTAAAATAAATTATTACCAACTTGATTTCATTAATTTTACCTCAATTCATAATATAAAAAATATATTAATTTTCTAATTTACCCATGGTATGGTATCACACAAAACTGGAATAATTTTTTATTTACCTTTAATTAGATATGGTTTTGTTTATTTAATTAGCTCGATTTTGAGGTCGGGAGACCCTCTTGGGTCATACCTAGCCTATACAAAGTGGGTACCCTTAAATGGGGGAAAACCCTGGCGGTTGAACGAGATTTAGGCCAAATATTCTCCTTTCACAACCGTTGGCCCAGTAACAGTACATCCTTACCTAAGTACTGAACCCAAGACCCTTCATGGGTTGTTAGTGGTACAGGTTTTTTTTTTTGGTTTTTTTTTTTAAATAATTATATAAACATTTAACTTGTTTTATTTAAATAAACTGTCAACAAATTCAGCCCACCCAAATTTCATCAAAAAACATTCGTTTTACTGATAATAACAATAATATAAAAAGAAAGTTCTTTTCGATGCTGAAAAGTTAAGAGCTGTTGTATATTTTGTTTGAAATTTTATTCCTCAGTTCCAAAATTTAACTTCAACCCAGCACGAGACAGAGAGCGAAAATACATTATGAAATATGCAATTTTTTTTATTTAATAAAAATAAACTAAATAAATTTAAAAAAAAAATAATATATTTTATTAACATTATAGAATTAATATGTATTCATTTTTAAAGTAAATATACAAGTAAAGGAATCATTAACTCTTACTAACATACCACTTCAATGCATTCGATAAATGTAATGTACGTTAAGATTTCATTTTCATATCATTGTCATTATCATATTTACCTTATTTTGAACAATTAATCATTCTTTAACATCTTTCCTCTAATAACATTCGATAATCCGATTTCGATCCTATTGCTTGTATTTGTTATGTCTAATAAATCTTTCGGAAGTTTCAAATTTAATTAAGTTGTTTTTTTTACTTAAAGAACATTCACCACGAATCATCGATGTATACTTCTTTTAAATTCGTCCGATTCAACGCCGAGGAGAGGGCTACCCTCGTGGTAACACTTTTGGAGATAAAAGGCGTTTGGGCGGCACTCAAAGACAGTGGTATTAATTTATTTGACTGGAAAACTACGTGTTGTCTCAATATCAACCAAAGGAGGATAAAATAAACAAATCCGTCGTAATGGAATATATAAATAAAATATTTTAATTGATCACATTACTTGGCAAGGGTGAACCAGACTTTAAAAAGTTACGAATATTATATAAATTTAATAAATGTGTAAATATGTAGAATAACAAAAATATTGACAATTTATATAACTATTTTCTAGGCCAAAAGAGAATATTAAATTTTCTAAAACAAATTATGTTCGATATAATTGTAAAATTGAAATAAATAGTGACTGCCATGTGCCATTTTTATTTTTGAAAGAAAGATCTATTACACAGTCTAAAAAGTACACGCTCCAATATGGAAGATATTTGGTAGCCGCCCCTACCTCGCCCAATATCGTTCTCCGTGAGGCAGATATTTGATTAGTGACAATATTTCCATAGCGTGGGTTGTCATCCGTCCTAGATCCTCTCTGCCATTATGTCCTATTGTTTTTGAATCGTTCCCATTGTGTGCCAAGGGACAGGCGAACATTAAACATTCACATGTCCCCAATCGGTGTCTTCAAGGCATTATTTACGATTTCAAGCTGAATCAATAAGTTCCTATTAATTATTCGACTTTTTGAATCTAACTGAAATAATTTTGTATAGGTTATGAAAAAAAAAGGTTTATTAACGAAACCCTAAGTACTGACGTAAATAGACACAAAATAGTTTCTTTTAATGGGCTATTCCTCAATCCTTGCTAGTTAATACTCATAGAGAAACTTTTGGTGAGAAAACTGATGGTGCCTTATTATTTGTATTGTTGTATCCTTTTTATAGTTTCGGAATAATAATGATTGAGAGTTTGGACAAATGTATGCTCCTTAAGAGTAAGGAAGGCTTTAGAAACGGGGGCAGGTAAGTGATTTCTACATGTCAAAAATGGTTACAACTGTTTATTAAAAGAAGCTGCTCAATGAGAGGATTTAAAATAATTGATCAAGAATTTTTATTCAGGAGGCAGATGGAGAAACACAGGTGGAAGTGATTAAAGGAGCACAAATTTTTTTTTGGTTATCGAAGATTTAAATAGAAAGTTACATTGTAAATATTATCGTCAGAAATTAGGATATAGCCTCTAAAATTTGGAATACCATTGTGAGATGTGAGAGGAACCCAAAAATGAATCAAATGAAGCAATTCATTACCCTCCTCAGTCACCAGGCCTTTCCCCATATAAATGGAATAAAACGGAAAAGTCTTTCTTGTGGGACTTATCATCCTCTGACGTAGAATAACAAGTATGATGTAAACATTAATAAGATAATACCGGCACTATTGCCTGCCTGCATTGATTCCAAACAAAAGCATCTGTTGCTAAAATATAAAATCTATAAATGAAGAAAGTAGATTTTTTATTTATTTGTTTATTGGTATCAACAATTATTTACAATCTACGCTTCAAGTTTTTTTTGTTTTTTTTTTCTTAATTTATTTATATTACAATCAAGTTCTTTACGAGCTTATTAGCATTTTTTTTTTCTAATAATAACAATAATAAAAATACAATACTAAAACCTATATACATATAATATAGTTTTATTTTACAATATTAAAAACCTTCAAATGTCAATAGCTTTGACCGTTATACACAACACCCTATATTAGTTCATGGGGATTCCTTCTCTTTACCCTCCTCACCAGTGCATTGGAGTCCAGGAGATGTGCGGCCTCGGCGTTGATGTGGTCTTGCAAACGAGCCTGATGCGACTGGGCGTATGACACATCAAGTGAATGTGTAAAAATATGATAGTAAACGTAGAAAGAATGTCAAATTTGTAAAAAATTATCCATCAGTAAAAATTCTACATTACAAGGCTTCTAAGCCATCTTCTTTTCAAACACGTAAGGGGGTTATTGGGAATGAGTGGGAAACAAGTTTGGAGACTTGTGGATTCGATTGAGTATGAACCGTTGATGGTTGGGTTTGTATCCAGTTTTGGCCTATTCGGCAAAATATGGGAGATTTAGAGTAATATAGCAAAGTTTACTTTTGGCACAACAGGGAGCAAATATATCTTCAAAAGAAATTATATACATTAGACATTTAAATGATAAGGAAATAAATAATTTTTTAAAACGAAGTAACTTCACTAATAGATGTGGTAGGGTACCCGAAAAAAAAGGTCATAATGAGAAAGGACTTTATATTTGAAATTGGGCAATTCAATAACATAACGTGAATGGGGAAACGCTAAATAAGTAAATAAAGAATATAGGAACGGATTCAGTTTTTAATAATTGGAAGAGGGAAGTACGAAGATGGTATTGTCTTCGAAATCAAGAAAGAAAAAAAAAACAGCTGAGAATTCAGTCATCTCGTGAAACCACTTTTAGATCCCAACAATGCACCTCAAGAAAGAATTCATTGACTTTTCGGTCTCAAATCGAGCATCTTGTAAGCATTACTTAAACGGAGCATCCGTAATTACACCAGAAAAAATTAATGAGATTATCAAAAGTTAAAAGGTTAGATACCTCAAGGAAATAATTCACAAAATCTTAGGATCTAAAAGAGGATTTTAGATTTTTTTTTTTTTTTTTTTTTTTTTTTTTTTTTTTTTTTTTTTTTTTTTTTTATGATTTGAGGAATTATATTTTTTGCTCACCAGTTATCCAAGGATTTTTACGAGATTGGAGTGAATTATTTCACAAAAGTTTGAAAACAAATTTCTCGGTCTAGTATTCAGGATCTTTAATATTATTTTTGAATAATGATGGAAAAACAGCTGTAACTATAGTGAGCAAGTTAAATTAGTCAATTGTAACTATCGGAGTATGGACGCCAGCCAGCCCTATGCCCTTACACCCAGAATGAGTCGCCTTCTGATGGGCCTCACCTGGCAGCCACCAACTCGACTGTTACTACGCGGTCATCTATCCACCTGGTTACCAATCTAGGCTGTCTATGTGTACTCTTCTATCTATAGCTGCTGCACTAGCTAGTTTATAACGGCAGTAATTTGATATACCGAGTTGAGCTTTGGGCTCCACTATTCCTTCCAACTCTTTTCATATCCAAATCCTTACAACAAAAAATCATTCGCAAAATCCTCAATGCTGCTTATCATGTTACAAAAAACTTATCCATAAAGATCTTAAGGCTCCTTATGTTGCTGATTTGGCCCAAACCAGATATCTGTTATTTTATACTAAACTCCATTCCCACTCGAATCTATTAGTTTCTCAACTAACTTCACACTCAATCGCGGTGTCTGAAAATAAGATGGCCGAGAGACCTTCTAATCGCTACTTGTGATTGGTTTTTTACATTTTACTGTAAGTTAAGTTCCTTCGAGCAGAAACAGCAAAAAAAAGGAAAATAAGGAACGAAATAACACTCACGGGTACAGATAATAGACTGACTTTATTGCTCAGCAATCCTCTATTTATACATTTGGTGGTTGTTTGGGATTAACTTTGGGAATTAGGATGTATATTATCCCCTATACATCTTAACTCCCCCCCACCAGTTTACGAACAATCCTCGTAAACTCCTACACAGGCCAAACAACCGACCGAAAAAAATAAACAAAAATCAATATTACAGAGAAATATATATATACAAAAAAAACAAACTTCCACATAACTCAGAACTTATACACTGCTTTTACAGGTACTCACTTAATACAGTAAAAAAAAAACTAAGAGGAAACAAAACACAAAAACTGTTAAACTTCTCTTAATCACTTACATCATTGAATATTTACATAAGTTTCCTTGTCTAGAAAAGAGGATACCCCACGAAATCATTTAACGACAACGGGTAAACATGAATATGATAAACGAACACAACGAACGAAACGAATATACGAAAAGTGACACACTAGAAATAACGTTAATATTCTAAACGAACAAACCGAATAAAACGAATAAAACGAATGGACGAAAAGTGAAACAATAGAAATACCGATAATCAACAATAAACGACTCTGAGCCATGAACGAACCCGAGAATAAACGAGAAACGTGATAAAAAACGAGATAAACGAGGGTACCCGGAAACCGACGAGAGAAGAAGACAAACAAAACAAAAAAAACCAATATTACTTCAACGGAATCTTTAGCTGTTCCAGGTGCACCGTTCTTCTTTTCCGGGGATCTTCTATACTCTGGATGGTGACCAAGTTATGCTCTCGAATAGCAACGACCTTGAAGGGCCCGTCATACCGCAAGTCTTCCTTACTCCGGTTTGACACTACCTTGCGGTATACAATGGTCCCAATTGCGATCTTCTCCATCGTATCCTGTACTTTGAGATTCTCGCGGTTCACCTTTCTATTCTTTTCTGCCACGTGCTTCCTCCGTGATTTTTCCCATCTCTCCCCAAGTGCTACCCTGTTCGCCACCAACGTCGCCGCGAATTCTTCGTCCATTACTGCCCCACGGGTATCCCTCCTACGTTCGCGAAGGCCGAATAGCATTTCTAACTGTGAAAACCCTGTCACCACGTGGATTGAATGATTGTATGCTACGATTGCTTTAGGCATTGCCATACCAGCCTCTAACCCCTTTTCTGCGTGAAAAACGCGAAGGTGATCCCCTAGCGTACTATGCAACCGTTCCACTACCCCCCGGTCTTTTGGGTGTCCTGGAGTATTCAGGTGCCATGCCACACCCAACCCTAACATCTCCGTCCTAAGCCGGGTATTATCGAATTCCCTACCTCTGTCCGAGGTTATCCTCTCTGGTACCCCATAAAACTGGAACCAAATTCGGAGGGCCATTAATACCGACTCGGCTGACCTGTCTTCCACTGGGTATGCCATCGCTATTTTACTGAAAACGTCTATGACAGTTATCCATTTATACCCTTTCCATGTGAAAGTGTCTATTTGTAAGTCTGTCAGTGGTCCTAAGGGTGTCTCCGTCTCTTCCTGTATTCCGGTTGGAGGATGTCGGTCGTACTTTGTTGTGTTTCCCGCATTTTAGCCCAAAAGTACCTTCGCTTTAATGCCTGCAAGGTCTCCTGCACTCCCTGGTGATTCGTCTTGCCCTCATGGTACGCTATCGTGATCTCCTTCTGCCGTTCCGCCTCCATCACCGTCTCTACCTTCAGCTTACACCGGATAAATGTGCGATCTAATCCTATCCTTTCCGTTCTCCACAACCGTTTTATTTTCTCCCACAAAACTGCGTTACCGACATATAGGTAAAAAGTTTCCCCCGGTCGAGATTCATCTCTCAGAATTTTCCTGATCATATCCTCCCCCAATCCTGCCTGTGATCGAACGGTAGTTATACGAAATTTCGCGTACCTTGAATATTCCTCTTTTGTCAGTCCTGTCGTACTATTCTTCCAAATGATATGTCTGTGTTTGTCATTGATGATGTCCTCTATTTCCTCTATTTCCTCCGGTCTTTCCCCCTCCGAACCCTCCTCTTGCGTTCCTTCCCTCTCCTCTCCCGTCGCTTCCGAATCTCGCTCCCCTTCTCCTTCCGGTGTCCACTCCCGTATAAAACGCTGGATTCCCCCTGAATATTCTCCAGCTTCCGGTTCTATCGCATTCACCAGTAAGGCTACGATATTTTCCCTCCCCGGCTTGTATACGACTTCCATGTTGTACTGGCCTAATAATTCCTTCCACCGGGTGACCCTTGCCGACGATTCCTTCAATTTCCCTACCCACATTAACGGCCGATGATCTGTTAATACCTTAAACTTACGCCCAAACACGTACGGTCTGAAGTGCTCGACCGCCCATACCACGCCTAACAGTTCCCGTTCCAAGGCACTGTAACGCGCCTCCGTTTCTGTCAAACGCCTACTTGCGTATGCCACGGGTTGTTCCCCTTTACCTCCCTCTTGGGATAACACGGCCCCCACTGCATACTCACTGGCTTCCGTCGTAACTGTAAAGGGTTTCGTAAAGTCGGGGAATGTGAGAACCGGCTCCTCTTGGAGTTTCGCCATGCACTTCCGGATATTGTCTTCGATTTCAGGGGTAATTACGATTTGGCGTCCCTTTTTCAGCAAGTCTCGCCATCTCCGGAACAAATTAGGAGCCTCCGTATCCCTTTCACGTCCGACGGAACGGCCATCCTCCGTATGGCCTCTACTTTCCTTGCGTCCAACCTTACTCCCTCCCTTGAAATCGTGTGGCCCAGAAAGTTGATTTGGTCTCGCCCTAGGGTTGACTTCTCCTCTGATAATTTTAAACCGAACTGTCTAAGTCTGTTGAATACCTGTCTCAAGTCCTCAATGTGTCGCGTCTCGTCCTTGCTAAATATCAGTAAGTCGTCCATGTAAACTTGGCATGTCCCTTCGTCCAGTCCTCTTAAAAACTCGTCCATTAGTCTCTGGAAGGTGATCGGTGCATTTTTCAGGCCAAACGGCATCCTCGTAAATTCATAGTGGCCTCTTTCGAAAGTAAGCGCCGTCTTATGTTGATCCCTGGGGTGCATCCTTATTTGATGGTACCCCGCCTTCGTACCCAAAGCGCTAAACACGGTTGCCCCTCCTAACCTATCCAATATGTCTTCGAACTGGGGTATGGGATACTTCTCGTCTATCGTGTTCTCGTTTAGCTTCCGAAAATCCACGACTACTCGATACTTTTCCCGCGATGCCCCCTCCTCACTTTTATTTTTAACCGCCCACAGAGGACTATTGTACGGCGATGTGCTATCGGCAATGATCCCTTGTCTCTTCACACTGTCGATTTCCTCTCTTATGTGCTGGCGTAACGCCTGGGGGTACCTCCGTTCTTTTACGTAAGTTACACGATTACACGGTTTCAGCGGAATTTGGTGTAGTGTTTCCCCCGTGACGGTCAGCGACTCCACTTCCTTGAAAAATACGTCCGAGAACTATTGCTTTATTGCCTGACGCCAATCTCCCTTCCGGATTACAACTCCCACCGTCGCAACCCACCCTTCACATTTCGAACACTATTATTTACCTCACAATGGTTGCTCCTCTCCTTACACTCACCTCATTCGTCGTCCCTTGCTCTCCGCTCCGGCACCGCCTCTCGCTCCCGGCTCCTCCGGTCACTCCTCCGCTCGCTCTTTCCGGCTGCACGTCCTTCATCTCCCGGTCCGCCCTCTTCTTCTTCCGTCTCCGATACTCCTGAAGATCCCGTCGATTCTGACGGTCGTCTACCTCTCCTCCACAGGCGCTGCATGATCACCTCCATAGGCTCTGCCTGATTCGCACTCCTGCGTCTGCTCATGTAGGGGCACTGCCTTGCAATGTGTCCCTCTGAACCGCACTCGAAACAGCGCGTGCGTGGGCACTGAGCCACCAAATGACCAGTCTTCCCGCATCCGTGACATTTCCTGTCTTCTCTCTTCCATGTCTTCCTCTCCGTTCCCTGCCTCCTTTCTCTCATCGGTAGCCTCTCTCGGATCCCCTGATCCGTATCTCTTCTCCTACAAGAGTCCACTCTAGGGTGCGCGTTTCTTCCGCTGTAGGTCACCCTGCTCCAGCCATCCTCCTTTCGGACTTCTTCGTCTCGTGCACTCGAGTCCACCATTTCCCTGGCGCATTCCAGAAAGGTTTTGTCCCTTGGTAGTCCGTCCTTCTTTCCCGTCTCATTTGCTAGCTGTATCTTTAGGATGGTTGGCAGGAAGGCCATCCTTGCTTCCACTTCCGGGGCTTCTGTTGTTTCTCTCATTTTCTCCGTTATCTTGTTGTAATGAGCCAACAAAGATCCCGCGTATTGCCCACTAGACTGGTGTGGTTTCCTCACTTCACGAAACATGCGGAAGATATCCTCGTCCGGAGTCCATCGCCCGCCTCCGAAGGCCTTCTTGAGACGATCCTTGACTACCGCCCAGGGAGTATCTTCGTCTGCCTGAATCACATTGAGTACGCCGCGTTTAACACGGCATACTAATGCTGCTCTTAATGCACATGCATCGATCGGATCCAAAAGGTTCTCTCTCGCTTTCGCTTCGATTCGAGCCAACACTCGATCTCCTCCTTTGAGAAAGTGATTTAACTCACCAATCTCTCCATCGTATCTCTCTATATCGGCGATCGCTCTTCTTAAGTCCTGTGATGTGGCTGTCTTTATTTTCATCAACTCCAGTGCGTTCGCTTGTGCCGCCGCCAAGTTCGCATGGGCTGCTGCTAAAGTTTCTGGTGGTAGAGGTGGCACTTCAGATTGAACTTCGAAAGACGCCGGTTTCAGAATGGTATTTCCCTCTATTTACTGTTCGAAATTTGATCTTGAAGATATGGAGGATATAAGAGAAACGAAACGAAAAATACGTTTAGTGCAAAGATTACGAAGCGGTTGGCGGAAAAATTAAAAATTATTGCTTACCCAGAATTACGCTCAGCTGCTCCCGGGTTTCGGCACCAGTTAAGTTCCTTCGAGCAGAAACAGCAAAAAAAAGGAAAATAAGGAACGAAATAACACTCACGGGTACAGATAATAGACTGACTTTATTGCTCAGCAATCCTCTATTTATACATTTGGTGGTTGTTTGGGATTAACTTTGGAAATTAGGATGTATATTATCCCCTATACATCTTAACTTATATATATATATATATATATATATATATATATATATATATATATATATATATATATATATATATATATATATATATATATGTATTTAACCACTGTCGAAAAATTCACCCCTCATATTAATATATTATTAAGAAATTTATATTTTTGAAATATTTCTAATCTAATCCATCTTGTTTTTTATGTTTATGATTTTTCTTTATTAACTAGTACTAGTTGTGATTAAGGTCGCATTTAACCAAAGAAATCCCCCAAGTAACTAATAAACTCAGAACCCCATCGGTTTTAATGATTTCGGATATAGCCATTATAAATTTTTAGTAGTGATTTGCCTAATAGGAAATCTGGCGAGAACCGCAAGGTTCTAAAACAGAGCAGCTATCGTTCCTCAGCAATGGTGGGACTTAGGGAACAAGTGTCGTTCTCGTTCAGCTTGCTCAATAATTAATATCTCGAAAGGCCACAGCTTGAACCGCGAACTGTCCGGCGTAGCCGACTTCCTGGGGTGTCGCTTCCATTTGTTACGACAAAGATGAAACATTAATTCGGCTTACCGCACCCCTATTGCTTTAGGCAGTTCAAGGGTACTTGTTTACGGTCTAGCGTCCCCGGCGTCGTTAAAGCAGAAACTTTACGGAAACAGTCTTCTTGTAATTCATCCTATAAGCACAATGCTTCGGCAGGCATGAAACGAAGGGATCCAACTTGTAAATTTACTAATTCACCCCGATAACTCAAGGAAATATAACAATCATTTATTTAAAAAGATTAATAATGCAATTATTGAAAAATCGAAAAATATAATTGTTTAAACGATTTAGAAATTAGTCAATGAGATAATAAGATAATAAATAAGAATAATTAAATTAACAAATACAGTTTTGACTATCCAATATCCTTCGTGAAACCGTTTGTTCCTTGGACTATTCCATAGTGACCCTAATATTTTTTTATTTTTTATACAATATGTACCGTAAGAAATAAGGGGAAAATAAAATGAAACTCTAAATATACAATATATATAACAATAATAATAGTTATATTAAATTAAAAGTTATAAATTAACTTATAAAACAATCATACTCTATCCTCAAAATATACACTCAGCCTAGGGATGCCCGAACCAAGTCTTTTTCTCCACTTTAGTAATATTAAATCTGATCTAAAAAGATCCCGGCACTCCTCCCTCAGTTGCGTTACTGGTGCGAAAACCCAAGTGAGGCTGAGTGAGAGCGCTACCGTACAGTCCCTCAGGGCGTGAGTAGAAAACCTGGCCTGAACTCCATGTCGAATATTCTTGTAGATTTCGAGGCCACTGTTTTTTTTAACCTGGGAGAAGGATTATAGAGATACATGGAAAGCATAGGGGTTGTGCCAGAGACTTTGAATTATTACTGTTTAGAAAAATTATTATGACATTTTTAATAATCTACGTGTATAGATACAGAAATAAGCACCACTAGAAGACAAAAGATAGGTTAATGTCCTTATGGAAGGTTTTTTTGACGGCATAGAATCCGGCGTTGGTTACGTTTCCCAGGAATTAGAAGGATTTAATATGTTGAATGTTGGAATATAATGCTTACAAATTGTGAATTATAAATTATGTTTTTATTATGCTTTTATCTAATCCTAAATTCCAACCACATAATCCCGAATCACCAGTTTGGATTCCGAACATCACATTTCATAATCCAGAAATGTCATCGTGTGGTGGACGTCGTCTCCTCCACTGTGGAGCACGGAATGTACTGCACGGTAGCCTTTCATGACGTGGAACAAGCTTTTGAAAAAGTCTGGCACCCGGGACTGCTTTACAAACTCCATAAATTCTTATTTTCTACATATTTCCTTATTATCCGCTCCTCCCTATCATCCTAGCTCCTAAGTTAATTCTAACTTTTTCTATTCCTCCCTGTTTACCCAATCTGACAGTGTTCCTCAAGGAAGTATCCTAGGTCCCATCCTCTACACGGTGTATTCAGCTGACATCCTAACTCATCATGGCATCCTAGAACTGTCCTCACCACGTGTGCAGATGACGGTGTATTATCATTAAGCAATGATTCGTTATCTACAATAATAACTTGACAGTAATCAGAACTATTTGGACATACAGAGTATACCGTTGGTGCTCTACAAAACCAACCAATTTGTCTCGTATTCAATCCTTCGAAAACTCCTCAATGCTCCTTACTTAGTCACTAACAAACTTATCCACAAAAACCTTAATGTGTCATACGTTGTTGATATAGCCCAAACTAGATACCTATCCTTCCATAGCAAACACGATAACCATTCAAATCCGTTAGTATCACAATATGTTTCACATTCTATTCCAGATAAGCCTCCAAGGCGCTTGAAAAGAAGATGGCCTCGAGACCTTCCAATATATAATCATTATTTTATAGAACTTTATAAGTGTTGCCAATAGATAGTTCTTTACAAGCAATTGACATGTAATTTTTAGCATTATCAGCACCAGTATTATCACATTACTTGATGAATTTGATATTATATTGTATAATTTATTAGTTAAGCCTGGTTTACGCGCTACGATAAATCGTAACGATCGAGTTGTTGCAATTAATCGTTGTGTGTAAACGGGATATCGTAGCAATTTATCGGAGTTGGAGTTGGATTGGATGGTTGATCCGGGCCCGGAACAATTTCGCAGAATCGTAGCGATATGTCTGAACGTGTAAACAGGTGGCAACCATTTCTCGCTACAATTTCTTCAGTTGTGTTTAGTATTCCTCGTTGATATGTCAGACAGCGGACGTAGACAAACGCCTCGAGAGTTCAATTTATTGAACTTTATCGAAGTTTACCATGTTTTTGGCTCGTTAAGAGCAAAGAATATTCCGATAGGAATAACAAAGACCTGGCTCCACATCGATCTGGGTTTTCACGATTTTTCCCTTTTTTTTCTCACTAAATATCCTATTAATATCGACAGTACTACTTCTTCCATGGCTAAAGCTTTTATGCGATCGATAGCTGGTGATGATGGTATACAAGAAATCGTTACAATTTACTCGTTACTACTCTTCAATTTATCGGAGTCAATCTTGGCAACGAGAAATCGCTACGATTTGATTATGATTTGAGCGTGTAAATCGGACTTTATATTGCATAACTTATAATTTCATATTATAAGTTTTAAATTTTAATAAATAGATTAAAAAAATATATATATTAAAAGTTAGAACACAGTTCATTTAAACACTAAAGTGTCTATTCCCATTAATAAAACCATCATAATAACAGTAAATTAAAACTTATTTATTGTTCGTGACCTGTTGCTTCACGCACAGTCGCGTAGCAGATTTGTCGTCCTTGGGGACCTCAATGCCAAACACTAAGATGCGACTCCAGGTCTACCACCCTGGCGTTCACACCTTCCGCTCGGATGCCGACCCCTCTAGGACATCGACCTTTGACCTCCTGATCACTGGGGACATGCACAGCGTCACCGACTGCCGAGCACTGCCGTTCAGTAGCTCCGATCATCGCCCTGTACGCTATACTTTCGAGGGCACTCCAGCCAGACCACCGACTACGAAGTACAAGTTGAATGAAGCAGACTGGAGAGGGTAGAGGGCCACAATCGAGAAGTGTCTCCCCAAGGTGACGCCGTGCCTGACCCCTGGTGAGATCGATGCAGCAGTGGAGACCATCAAATCCACCATCCTTGATGCAGCCGACTCCAATATTCACAAGTTCGCATCTCTACCCAACTACCAGCGACCTCCACCACCGCACATCCTGGCATTGATCAAACAGAGGAACAACCTCCGTAACTATGGACTATGGCCTCGAGCCGGCTATCAACGCTATGACCCGGCAAATCGCCAGGCTCATAAGCGACTGGAAGACGACTCTGTGGCACGACCAACTGCTACGGACCCACAACAACCACAATGAGTTCTGGAGGTTGGTCCGAACCATTGTCAATAAAAGGAGAGCGGTGTTCCTGACTGATGGGGACCAGCTGCTGACACCTCCTGAACAGACTGAACATCTGGCTCTCGCCTATGCTGCCAAGGACGCTAAGAGGACAGAGGATGCCCCGCAGCCACCCCCAGGACCACTACTGAGCCACAACGAGACGGCCATCTATTCGACCTTCAAAGAGCTCGAATCCGTCCTACCGCACATCAAAGGGAGGAAGGCATCCGGACTAGACGGTGTCCCCACAACGTTACTGAAGATGTTACCCAGGAAAGGTAAGGCCTTCCTACTTAATATCTTCAATTCATGCTTCAAGACCGCCTACTTCCTCTATGGCCTGGAAGAGAGCTGTCGTGGTCCCACTCCTGAAACCCCAGAGGTCGGGGAACGTTGCGGAGCATTATCGTCCAATTAGCCTCCTCTCGCACATCAGCAAGGTGTTTGAGCGACTGATCTACTACAACATCATTGACCACTGCCGCCGTGAAGATGTTATTCCACCAGAGCAAACAGCCTGGGAGGTGGCAAGGCACAATCCCCTTAGCGGAGGTACTCCCCAAAGGAAAGGGTTCAGCCCTTACGGACTGACCCGATGACCACCATAGTCGCCAGAGTGTTTCCTCCACACTCGACACGTAGAGGGAGTACCTTCAGTGGACCAAGGACCCTCCAGAGATGGCAGAGTAGAAGTTCGTCTTAAAATGCCGATAGGCAAGAAAAGAACATCATTTCCATTATCTTAATTCCTTCTATTAATAAAATAATAAATAAAATCGGAGACTTAAAAATAAAAAAAAAATAAAAAAAAAAAGTTCTGGAAATCTACGATCGTGTATAGGATACTAGCTGAAAGTGCCCGTGCTCTGCTACGGTTTAATATCATTAAATTATTAGGATTTAGGGCTAAGCTTAACGTTGATAATTATTATTACTTAAATAAATCTAAAGAATTCCATTCTTTTCTTTTTTTATATTCATTGATACTACTGTATAAAATATATACATCTAGTAAATGAGTTGATTATGATTACAATAACATGCGAAACTTGAAGAGAACTACTCATCACTAGCCCTAAAAAAAAACAAAAAAACTTTACACTGGAAGGTCTCTAGGCCATCTTCTTTTCAGACGCCTCGGAGGGTTATCGGAAATAGAATGGGAAGCAAGTTGAAGGACTAGTGGATTTTTGTGGTTATGGAGTTTACTGTGAAAGGATATGTATCTGGTTTGGGCTAAATCAGCAACATATGGGACATCAAGATCTTTATGGATAAGTTTATTTGTAACAAAGTAAGGAGCATTAAGGATTTTTCGAAGGATTTTGGACTGTAAGGATTGGATATGAAAAGAGTTGGAAGGAATAGTGGAGCCCAAAGCTCAACTCGGTATGTCAAAATGGGTCTGATTACTGCCGTTGTAGACCAGCTAGTGCAGCAGCTATAGATAGAAGAGTACACTTACACAGCCTAGATTGGTATAACTGTCATGTAAATGAGTCTTTTGTAATAAATCGGAAGGTTTGAACGTTTGTCTAGTAAATGTTGAAAAAGTCGAAAACGACGAGACATTTCTTGCCGTTTTAGTTTCGTTTGTCTAGTTGGAATCCAAGATAGCGGATCTGTTCAACAGGGATCAGTGGGATATTATTAAAGGATACTGTAGGACAAGAAGACGTAGTTTTACGGCGAAGGGTAAAGGTTATTTGGTGGGATTTGCTTGCATTTATTTTAATTCTCCAATTTCGACACCAATCTTGAAGGTTGAAGACATGAGATTGGAGTTTTTGTGAGGCAATGAACGGATCATTATTTACTGATAACACACATGTGTCATCAGCATACGTGGTGAGGACGGTGCTAGGATGGGTCGGGATATCAGCTGTATAAACCGTTTAGAGAATGGAACCTAGGATACTACCTTGAGGAAAACCTGCAGTTTGGACGAAGAGGGAAGAATATGAAAAGTTATGATTAACTTTAAAGTTTCTATCACTGAGATATAATAAGGAAGTATGTGGAAGGAAGGAATTTTCGGAGTTTGTAAAGCAGCCCCTGGTGCAGTACATTCCGCGTTCTAATGCTGAAGAGACCACGTCCACCACGCGATGACATTACTGGATAGTGGAGTGTGAGATTCGAAAACCAAACTGGAGATTTGGGATGATATTGTTGGAATCTAGGATGGGATACAAGCGTTTCAGAATGAGTTTTTCCAGGATTTTGCCCATATTGGGCAAGAGTGATATTGGACGATATGAGAATGGGAGTTCAGGTGGCTTTTTGGGCTTAGGAATCATCTTTATTTTAGATAATTTCCAAGGATCAGGGAAATATGTGGTGCGGAGTGAATTCCATTCTTAGAATAATTTCAATAACTACCTAAATTTGACAATTTGCAGAAGTTAATTCTTTTTAAATTTTAACAGTCCTGCAGTGAAGCTTCGAGGCAACACTACCATCTTACCCAGGTCCGATACCAGACCATCAGCTTTTCTTATGGCATCCTTCAAGTGAATATAGTCTCCACTTCTCATCATTTTTCGTTGTTTTTTAATAAAGTTTAGTGTTTCTGTTTCTATTTTTTCTTACATATCAAGCATAAATTGGTTGAGGAGATTACGAAAGTAAAGTAAATAAGGTTTTTCACCTTCTCGCTCGATCAACATATAGGCGTAAAAATCTGCAGACGCAGTTTTCCTAAGTAGTGTATTGGTGTTCTTCTCCATCATGTTGTTCTTCATCTTCTCCATGGCAGAACATGAGACGATACTGAAGAGAATCATACGGTCGGTAGAACTCGCTAATTCTTATCAGTCGAGAATAATGTCTCGCTTTTCAAACACCTGGCCAACAATCAAGAAGGCAACTTCGTTAGAGGTAAGAGTATTGTAACGTCCTCAGTGAGGATTTGAAGGCTTTTTGTCAGCACTGATAACCACCTGAAAATCTTTTAGATCTTAGGAAACAGACTCAACAGCAGCTCCGAAGTCCTTGATATACTTGTTATGTTCATAAACAATTTTCTGGAGTTAGCTTACCAATGCAGGCTTCACATTCTGAAAGTAACCACAGCAAATGTCTCTTTCATGGTTGTCATCACCAACAAAATTTATATGAATAAAAGACGGCTGCTGTTGTGTTCGAGGCATCAAGCTCCCTATTCTGTGGTATACCTGACGTTGCACCTTAAATTTTGGCATGAAATGTCCCTTTTTTATCTCATTTGCTCCAAACGACGTCATTTGGAAACAATCGTTCTATTTCCAAATATTATCTAGAAAATGCTCAACATTAGGATGTTCATTAGTAAGGAGTTTGTGCAAGAGTTCAGCATATTCTTGAAATGAAAAAAGTTGGACTTTCCCGTTACTGCAGCACATGACAGGGCTCTCGTCTTTCCATTTTACAGCATAACACTAATTGCATGTTGACCGTTGCCCTATATCGACTGTTTTATCTTTTGGATATTCAGTTTTTGGGTCATACTTGAAACCTGAATTTTTTCACCGTCCATGGCTGCAACCTTTCCATTGAACTCTTTCATCGAGTTTTATTTGAGCTACACGTTTAACATGAGGATTATTTTCTGAGTATTTTTTTGAAGACTTTCTGTGGATTTCAGGATGGGTTTTGTTATACTTCTATGTACTACAGCCCCTCTATGTATATTTGGGTGATCCTCAGTATATGTGAGTACAGAATTTCTTTTAACTTCGGGTTGGCTCTCTTTAGGTTTGTTAAACGCTTTTCTGCTAATGTTTTTCAAGGATAATTTTTCCTGTATTTCTTAACAACTTCCCTGTTAGCCTTTACATGAGCTGGACTATATTTTTGCAGCCGATTTCCTTAGTTGTTTGTTGTTAACTGAATCTGTGAATCATTTCCTACGTTATTCTCATCTGAACTGAGCACAAAGGTAGATTGTTGGTTCAAGGAATTAAATTCATAAAGGCTAGGTACAACTTGTTCAGATTCGAGAAATACAACATGGGCCTGGTTGAGAAAAGCCGATTTGAGAAGGGCCAGATTCAGAACAATTATCTTGTGACCAGAATGCTGAAGGAATAGCAGTTAGAGATGAAGCTACTGGTGAAGCAAGGTTGGTAGGGTGCTCGTAAGGAATAAGTGGATCCAACTGGCCTTCCAAGTCATTACCAGAGAACATAAGTCTTTTAACCCCCTCAACTTCTTCTCCATAGCAGGCTAATAGCTTCTCGTCATGAAACAACTCAAACTTGTAAGGGTGCACCTCTGCAGCCACCTTGAGTTCACAGAAGGTACCATATAATAAGGTTTCGACATACCAGTAACGAATTTTTGTTTGTTTACTACTATAAGGAACTTAATTTGTGGTCAAAGTGTGCGGCTTAAGCATCTAACCTATTTTTTTAACTTAGTTTATCACTATATACCATACGACAATAAAGCTACTATTATTCACCCACTAAAAATTGTATGAATACTGTTATTTTACCCCATTGTAGTACCGATACAGGACAAACTACATAGAAAATAATTGTTATTGTGCATCTAACATCTTATCAGAAACTATGTATTAGATTTCATTACGATCCGTAATGTTATTTCAACGAATTTCCTATGCGTTAGAAATCGCTTTTTCGTGAATTAGCCGCGATCCAGGCCGATTTTTTTTAATTCCTTCCTTAGCGAGAACATACAGCCATAGAGGAAGCTATATACCAAATTCCATTCCAATCTGTTTGGAGGTTTCTGAGATTTCGTGTTGAATGAGTGAGTGGTATTTGATAAATATATAGTAGATATATTGGAAACATGTTAACACAGCAGTTAGAATAAAAACTTTGTTGTAATTGTATATCTTACCTAAGAATTAAATTAAGTAATTTGTTTTTAATATAAATCAAATAAACACAAATGATTTCTTTACCATGCTGGGTGTATTGCAAGTAGGTGATAATAAGCAAGATGGAAAAACTAGATAAAAAATGTAGTTAAACAACGCAAACCGCATGTTTCTATCTCATTCCGTTCCAGACATATGTCGTTCCAAACGTTACGTCGAGAAAACCGTGCTTTTTTTAGGAAAATCTCAATTTTCTCTACTTTCATACATTTTTTTTCAACGTTCCATCACAGTTTTGAAATAAGCATTAAATTTTCTTTAAGTCTTATGCACTTTCAATGTTCACAATTATCTTTTAAAACCGCAATAATATATCAAAAAATAAAAATTTCAAACAGGTTTTGTTAGCAACAAACGTTTGAGGATCACTACTCTTCCATACAAAAGAGTGCAAGCTGCCGAATCTCACAAAAGTTGTGAAATTTAATTACCTTTCTAACGGTATACTCAGAACTGCAATTATCTCTCAATTTCGTATAGCAATTGGAATGGGAAGGGGAAAATAACTGATGTCGTGGTTATTTTGTGTGGTTTTATCTTCAATAAATTTAATTTATTTTTTATGTAAATTACAAAGAAAAATTAAATTAATTCTTACATTAAAGTTAAATAGTAAAGAAAATGTCTGAAAATTATAAAAGTTGCTGGAACTGGCCACCTCCTCGCAGTATACACTGACGGCATCTGGTCAACACCGCTGATGTAGCTGTTCGAATCTCTACATGGTCAGCTCTCATTGCTACGCATGATTTGCGAATTCTTGCAATGAGGTATATCATCCAGAAGTAGATCATAAAAAGCATTTGAATTCAACCGTCTAGGTAATAAAATGGGCTGTGTCATATGCTGCCTACAGACGCCTAACCACACGTTCACAATGAACTGATGTTGGAAGTTCCACAGTGCCTCGTGGATTATGATGAGGCGAGAGTTGTGAGAATTGAGTATTCCCGCACGTGTGGATGTTGCCTTATTTGTCCAAATTATGCGATCAGGGATGTTAGGCCTATCGTGGCACTGTTGAACATACCATCGGCCAAACACCTTCCGTAGGTAGCCCCATATCACGGAGTAGCGACTCCTGGACAGTAGTCAGGTTTATCTTTACATAAATCTTTACAGAGTTATAACAATACTCAACAATACTAGGTTATAAACTACAATTTTATTATTAATTAATTACAGAAATCATATTCCGTTGCTTACTAGTTCGCGAGCATAGCACTCTAATGAATTGCTGACAGGTGGGATCAGTTTGTATGAAGGGCTGGAAGGCAGAACGTAGCACAAGTTGGGATCGGATGAAGGTTAGCCTCTGATAGGCCAACTTAGAGAATAGTTGGCGGCTACCCAAGGCCGGATACTGATAAACTTTAGCTAGCTAGTGCGTCTTCTGCTTGGCTTCCGTCTGGCGAATCCCTTAAACGCTCTCCTATAAATAGGCTATGTTATATAGCAGCGAATATATGAAAGTTTAACGTCAGATTGTAAAAAGTCTTTATGTTTTGCTAGTTAGTGTTTGTAATTAAATATTTATATTTAAATGTTAGCATTTAAAAAAAGTGACTTAAATTATCACAGTTATTGAAACAATTTCAGTCAATTCATTTCTTCCAAATAAAGTAAATAAGAACGCTATCAACACTTTTTATTTTCTCTTTATAGAATTTTGGATCATTATTATAATTATAAAGTTCTGAAAAAAGCTTGTACTGACAATGGGATTAATTTGATTTTTCAATGAATCCACACTATCCACCTTTATTGTGGATCAAATATAAAATTAGTTCAAAATTCAGGATCTTAGTTATTGATTTATAGGGTAAAATTAGCATTATTTCTGAACTGAGTGCCACGGTTTTGGAATTTTTAAAAATATTATTGAGGTATTAACCTTCCACCAGTCGCGACTTTGTATTTTGTTCAACATCCGACTTGTTTTCTCTCTTTCTCGCTTTTGGCGAGTTTCCCAATAAATTGGCTTTAGCTAATCTAAGAGATAACCCTCTATTTAACGCCAATAATTCTCCAAAGTGATAGAAGCGATAGTTTCCTGATTGAAAAATATTTAGTCCTCAGTGTTGCACAAAGTACAACAAGCGACCACTCCCGTTTTGATCTTTTCTCGTCTCTTTCTTGGCAATCAGCTGGATTTGATGTAAGTTAAGTGGGATTCTTTTACATTTTTAAGTTTTGTTATTTCAGTAAGCGAATTCTTAATTATTCGAAGTGTTTTCATAAGGTGAAAACCAATAAAATTGAAAGATATTATTTAAAGTTTGCAGGAGCTTGATTGTAAAGAAAAAAGATAAGACCAAATCAAAATTTAAATTCCAGGAAAAGGGAAATATAAAATGTTCTAGATCATGATTCAGAAATAGACGTTGAGGGTAGTGATGGAATGACGCGGACAGGAAAGAGACTTGAGATGTCTACATTTTATTTGCAAACATTATTCCTAAAAAAATATTTTTTGCAGTAATTGTTCATAAAAACAATTAAGATTGTAGACTCAGGTTTTTATTTAGGCGATCAAGTACTTTCGGCAAGCAAACAATTGTATTTAACTGTAATATTGTTAATAAAAATTTATATAGTTAAAAATTTATTTTTTAATATTTTCAATTACAAACATACTTTCTTTTACGTTCAAAATATTATTCTCTCAGGTAATATACTCTACATATATTATATTTTAAATTTTGAATGGTCAAGTTATTTGATTTAATAGATTTAAAAAATTTGGGCCCAATCGGATAAAAAACAGGGTGTAGGAAATTGGCGCGACCCGTGGAAGGTTAAGTTGTGAAAGTTTAGTAATTATAAATACAATTAATAATATTGTAAATATCTTTAAAAAATATATATGAATAAAAATTAAAATATTTTATTCCTTTAAGATATTTATAACTCAATATTTTAACATTATCTTTTTTTCCCGATTAGATTTCAGATTATCATAATTTTTATGCAATATTTTACTACATACCTTAAAATTTGTATAGCATAATATATAGCATATTTAAATGTTTGTACTACACATAAATCCAGGCCTTACTCATGAAACTTCAACGATTTGATTAGCAGGCGCTTATTGTTCTTTATACTTTTTTGTTTATTATCTAGTATTTATTTAGGGACCGAGAAAATCTTCAAATAACAGAGGGATTAAAATTACCATATTGCTGTAAATTGTAGACTGTTGCATAATTCTGAATTCATCTTAAAATATTTTTTTTATATTAACTGTTGTTTAAGAAAGCAGTAATCAATCATAAATAAAATTTAAGTTCTTGCCTTGTAATAATCTACTGTGGAAATTTAAAAAAAAAAAAGCAACTTTCCTTCCTCGGAGAAGCCTCAAGACCAAATTAAGGTAAGTTTATCTTAAAAAAAAAACGAGCCTAAATTTATGACGGCCATCTTTTATTAAGCAAGTGCATAAATTTCTTAGCAGGATAGATCTTTCTTTATTGGACGGTGTGTTTACTTAAAAGTTCTTATAAGTAAAAAGGAAAGTTCACAAGGGTTCCTATCTAAAATGCTGTGCAGTAAAATATGGCGGCTCTCAACTTGGGGTATTATGTGCGACTTAAGGGATTGAACACTTTGAGGGAAAGATATTTAAAAACTCCTTTGAAGAGATATTGTTTTATCTAAACTTCTCCTGCTTCTTTTTCTCCGATTCTTATATTCTTCCTTCAGATTCAGTAGAAGGTAGTAGTGTTATACTTCACGCCAAGTTCTCGTTTTATTCTTGTAATTCTAAAAAGGTTTTAGTCCAAAAATATTTTCTACATACACTTATATATTTATATACTAGATGCAATGTATAATATGCATACAATATATATACTAAAAACAGTTATAAATACTTCTTTCACATTTTTTTTTCTCGATTTTTCATAACTATTTTTATTATAAACTATTTAAATTATATATATATATATATATATATATATATATAGAGAGAGAGAGAGAGAGAGAGAGAGAGAGAGACGAAAAGGTAAAAATGGGCACCCCTCTCTATTGGCTGAGAGAGATATTGAAGACTGGCGACTAGGAGTGTCTTTAGAGCCATTCGATAATATAAGATAGCTGTGAGCAGTTGGAACCATTCTTTCAACTAGTGTGGATGCAGTGTGAGTTATTGTTCATTCTGGACAGTTAAGTTCTGAGAGAAATGTGAAATCGTTTATGTTTCATGTTCTTATGTTTATTTAAAAATAATTTTACAATGATATCTGGAAAGCAGATATCTTAAGCTACTTTCTAAAGCTCACCTTTAGTCACACACGCTTTTAGGTTACATGTAATAGTGACCATCTTTCTTCGGCAGAGTTGGTATAAATATGGGCAGCCTTTCTTGGTGTAAATATGGACCCCCATTTCTCCGGGAACATATCTCTTGTTAGAGATCACAGCTTGCATCTTTTGTGATGGAAAGTTCTCTGAAGATACTCGGGGAGAGGTGTGAGTAAAATGTTCCCAAATGTCGGAACTTAGATCGTGCCGGGACTGAAAGAACCAGTTGGGATTGTGATTTCAGTAATTTTTTTTTCCTGAAATAAAGACCCTATCTACCAGTTAGAACTGTTTTAAACCATTTGGTAACTTTTTTGAAGAGGGCTCATATTTACACCCCATTTTTCTTGTTCTATAATGAAAGCTTATTGTAAACCGTCGTTTTTCGTAATGAAATAATTGATGTTCATCAAAATGTAGAATGTTTAAAATCTAAAGTAACCTTAAATAAAAAACAGAAGTGGGTGCCCATATGCACACCTTTTCCTCGCTCTCTCTTTCTATTTACACATACACATTTTATTCCAGCTTTCATTTATAACGAACATTGTTTAGAGTAAACAAGACTTAGAACTCGTGGTCTTTCTTGAGTCGTAATTCAGGCGGAAGGGAAACCGAACCTGATTTAGTATTAGTTCCTCGTACACTTGGCACATTTCCCATTCGTAGGGGGCCTTCGAAGTGTGAGAGCTTCGTTTTAGTCGAAATATTCATTCGAAAATTAAACTAAAAATACAAAAATATATTAATGAAGTTAGTTAATTATAACATAGTTAACTAATATATATAATATAACTATAACAAAAATAATATATGGAAATTTACATTAACCCATTATTTTTTTATAAACTAACCTACATCTAGTAAATTAAACTATCCTCAAATATTTCTTTTGAGAAAAATTAAAACTTTCAACTAATTCTAGCCTTGGTCCTAAACAGGTTAGATATCATAACATCTACCAATTAATATTGAACATCATCAGCAACATCTATCCATATCATGGAATCCATTATGGATTCTCTGTATTCAAAAGTTTTCATGAATCATTGTAAGTATTGAGAATCTACTTATGGATTTGAAAATCTCAAGTTAGATCTAGATGAAAATAACAGTTTTGCTATTTGCTTAATGATTAATGATATTAAGTGTGGTTGTTTGAGTTATAAAATTAGAATATATTGCTATGGTTGGCTCTCAAAAAGTTTATCTTTTCAATAATTGAAATACATAAATACATTATACATACACAGGAAATACATAATGTTTTTCCCGCATTTATTGAAATTTACAACTGTACAAATATATACATGAAGTAAATGTGTTGTTAATGATTACATGTCAAAAGTTGAAAAGTCTACTCCTCAGTAGCATCCTTTTTTTAAATAGTTTGTTTAAGATAAAGTAGTATTCTCTATTCCTAATAAGCATTCCTTATAAAAATTACTAATCAACTGAAGAATACCTGTTGTGTTAAATATTGTATGAGGAAATGATGAGATCGAGCTTTCACAAGGAGGCTGAATGGAGCTCAGTGTAACTTGGGCACTTTATCAAAGTGATAACAATATACCCCCCCCCACACTCTGAAGAATTAGGCAGGCGTGAGAGGACGTTTTGTTGAGAGAAGCGATTCCATTATCCGTTCCAACTTCACCTTGTTTGACTTCTTCCTAAAGTATTAATTCTACCGCTCACTTCGCTCCGATTTTTCTATATTAATTTATCTCAAAGGTTTTAATGTGATTTTCTCATTTTGAACAATTACTAACGATGCGAGAACACACTCAGTTTCTCACGGATTTTGCCGTTCCGACTAATAAGCCCTAAAAGCCGAGACAAAAAAATGAAATAGCATTAAATTAATTTATTTTATATCTCGAGTTTAAAAAATAATATGGACATGACAATTGCAGTAGTTCATAAATTTTGGTTAAGGTTAATTAAATTTAAAAATGAAAATGATTAGGTCTTCAAACAAATTAAATTACCTTTATAGATTTTGAAGATCTATGAGATTTTATAGATGTTCAAAAACGTTTATTCTACAAAACATTATATGTGTGTGTGTGTGTGTGTGTGTGTGTGTGTGTGTGTGTGTATATATATATATATATATATATATATATATATATATAGATTTTGATATATATATATATATATATATAAATTATGTAAAATATATAAAATTATGTCACCCTCTTCAAGGGGGATGAAAAAATTATAAGTGTATATATATATATATATATATATATATATATATATATAAACCCTTACAAGTTCCATATATATATAATTATGTCACCCTCTTCAAGGGGGATGAAATTTATAAACAAATTCTTGGAAACTTTTTTTTAGAATCGCCATTACTTTTTTACACTCCACACAACTCAACTTAATTGGTACCGCTAGAAAGAGAAGAGCCTCTGCTTTCTTTTCAATTATCCGCAATTCGATGTAAGAGAAGAAAACTGTATTAAAAAGAGAAGAAAACTCTATTCGAAATTTTAAAAATTCGGAATACGTTTTGATTTTTAGCTTGACTTTGAAACTAGATAGGCATATTGAATCAAAGATACTTATATCGTACTACCACCCTATAATTTGAGTGAACATACGAAATTGATACGTTTAACCGTCTAACCGTCTTTCAAGTTTTTGTTAATTGAAAAAAAAATTACCGTTTTGAAGGTTACGGTTTTTATTTGTCTGTTTGGAAGAAGTTTAGTACCTAACGGTTTTTTAAATGCTAAATTCGAACCCGATGTCGGTTTTCGGGAAAAAAAAAATACTGAACATACTTCACTTGAAAAATTGTAGCATGTGGCTTCATTTTTCCTTGAATCTGCACTCACAAATAAAAATTTTGGAGTAAGAATCATGTGGTTATAATTTTTTATAACACGAGATATAGAATAAATTAGTTTAATGCTATTTCATTTTTTATTCTCGAATTCTTGGGCCCATTATTTGGAACGGCAAAATACGTGTCTAATATTTTTTAAACCGGGACCTCCAAAAAAATTTCGAGCCAGATCGATGAAAGACTGAGTTTGTCCTCCCCTTGTAAGTTTAATATCGTTCTTTCGTCGTATATTTCATGTAATAATTGTAATTATAATTCATTACAATGTTTTGATTTGTGGAAATGAAGATATATACTTCTTAATTCTGGGTCATTCTAAAAACAACCATCGTCAGTTGATCAGGCAACAATGCTCTTTGCTTACAGAAATGTTCGAAATTAATATATCGCACTACCAGGAAGAATAATAATACAAACCATCGCCAGAGGTATTTTCTTAGGTAAAAATTATTTAATATTGTATTACATAACATTAAACAACAATTTAACATAAAATTCTCAACAATTGTTTTGACCGAAAAAGTGCACTTAACTTCTAAATGTATAGATGACATTGTGTCACTAAATGTAGGTCTTCTAGACTAAAACTATGGGAAATAGCAAATATTGGAAATTATTGAACGTTTTCAATCCTTCCAATCCAAAACTGTCTGCACTATTGCTAATTCTCGATATTATGCAAGTAACAAAATCCCTGATATATCTCAATATAACTCTTATCCTTGGGATTTTGCGCCTTAAATTTTCAAAATTCTATTAAAACCATCCTAACCCTGTTGCTCAATTATCATCCATTTCACACATCCCTAGAAAACACCTGGCAGATTGTATTATATTGTATTGCATTGTATTTAGTCAAATACAAGCAGTTCTAGTATACAATAAACCATGAAAACTATCTAATATAAACAGCAAATTAATTAAGATTTAACTAAGCATAAATAGGCTATATTTATGTTTTACTCGATCTTTATGCAAACTAGTTCATTGAAAATGACTAAAAACTAAAAATATATTTGAAGTCAGATTTTAAAATCATTAATCATTTGTCAATGTTTATTTCGGTCTATAAGTTATTGTATTCATTGGAAAATAAACATTGTAAAAAACGATAGTTTTTTTTTTTTTTTTTTTTAGTGTTTTCCTTCCAGCAGTAACCCTGTTGGATGGGATTTTATTCTTTTCTGTACACACTATACTTGTACAAAGTATACAATGTACATGTAAATATTATTTGTGATTTGATACTCTATACATGATAAAAAACAGACATTGTCACGATAGTTGTTTAAGTATAAAAAAAAAGTATTAAGAATAAAATAAGTAATGGAATACGAGTATATACGCAGTCAAAGAAATACAGACGTTAGCCATGCATTGTCAGTATTTCTTTTTATTTAATTTAAATAATTAAAAAAACTTATAAAACAAATAATTGTGACGCTGGTAGAATGTAAATATACACAATTAAAAATACATGATTCTGTGTACGATCAACCAAAGATGTAGAATATATTCAGAATACAAATATCCGTACAGGAATTCACGAAAAGAATACATGATTGAGGCCATCTCATTCAGTATTCTCATACAGATTTTCCTGAAACAAATTTAAAAAACCAAGTCTTGATAAAAAAAAAAAAAAAAAATTTTTTTAAATATCGTTACAGTGCTATAGTTTATTTACAATTTTAATGGAGTTTCTTATTTTATATTTTCTTCTTTTATTGCAAATAATGATGCTATTGTATTATCATTTTTGTATTTTGTTTTACCAATTGAAAAATGAACTGTAAAGATAAATTTAGTAATATAACCAACCTAACTGTGGAACTTACTTTGAAAATTTAATGAAAAACTATGGAAATTTGTAGAAGCAAACTAAGAATGTCTTAAAAGTTAATGCCTCTATTAGATAAAATATGATTCTTTGGTAGTGAACTGGTTATTACAATCTGATAGATGCAACAATGCTCCAGCATATCCCAAGAAGATCTTTAGTTTTTATTACGACTTTGTACAATTCTAAACTTAGTACTACCAAATTTCAAATACGATGGAAATATTCATATATTCCAACGATCAGTAAACCCGACTAAGACAACACAAACCCTTCATCGAATCGACCGATTAGTTATTGCCCAGCTGTTATAAAATATAAGAAAAATTGTATAAAAGAATAATTGACATACTTACTAAGAATGAAATAATTCTTAACCAACAATTCGGTTGTTATGTTGAATAATCCTGTTCACCCACTTAACAACTTCATGAAGTGACGAACTATATATCGTTGGCATTAAAACAGAAGCTATATGCGACTCGTTCTTTGGATGTCACTCTGCCATTTTATTGAATCTGCCACGAAAGTCTTCTCTTTAAACCCTAAATTGTACTTCCTCACACATAGTTCATCATCGTGCTATCTTTTCTATCTAATAGGTTTACCTCTGTCCAATGTGCCTCAATGATTTTACTAATTTCATCATAAGATAAAAATAAATATGACCAACATGTCATATTGAGAGTCTGACATAAACATCTGCTGGCTTAAGTATACCAACAATTAGCGGATACAAACGGACCTGCTACAAACAGTTCCTCTAAAATTCACAAAGACAAAGAAACAGACTAATTGAGACAGTAGCGATTCCCTAAACACCTGAAAGCATATAAAGGAGACTAAAAGGAAAATGAATGAAAGATCAACTTTCATATCTTGAGTAAATAATTGCCAAGGAAGTAAAATCCGCTGGGTATCGTTTAACCTCATGTCACTTTTTACATATTTCATCCATTTCTACAGAATCACCCATTCCTCTGAGTTTCGATTTTTTTTTTTTTTTTTTTTTTTTTTTTTAAATGTAGATATATGAATTGTATTCATATATTTATTATAATTATGTTGCTTTTTTATGTTGTTTTATATTATTGTACATATATAATCTTTACAATTATATTATTATTATTTCTTTAATGTGCTTGTAGTTAAAGGATAAATGCTGCATATACTTTCACAACCGCTGTCCCAAATAGTCCATTCTTGCCTGATTATTGAACCTAAGACCCTTATGGATATTAGTGGTACAGGTTTTTATTTATTATTATTTTTTTTTAAGGATATATGAAGTGATGAAATTGAGGGAAGGATGATTTTTTTTCAGTTATTGTATTTTTTCCAAAAATAAAACTTATGACCGCTTTGATCAGTTGCGAAGTCACAGAGGCTATATTTTATGTTGAATCTATTTCGTTTGTTATTCTGCCATATATTTAGTTTAATTTTTATTGATATTTACAGCTGTATACATTATAGACAAGTAAATTTGAGGAAAATAATTTCAATGACATAAAGAACTACTCACTATCACTACTCATTATCAGGTATTGAGTGTGAAGCAAGTTGGAAGGAAGACTAGTATATTCAAGTGGGTATTGAGTTTACTATGAAAGGATTCTGGTTTGGGCCAAATCAGCAACATATGGAACTTTAGTTGCTTTGTGACACTATATGGAGCATTTTACGTATGATTTTACGTATTATATAAGGATTTTGGATTTCAAGGAATGGATACGAGAAGATTTGGAAGGTTTAATGAAGTCCCAAAGGTCAACTCCGTATGTCCAAATGGGTCCAATTATTGTCAAATAAATAAGATTTTTGCAATGTATTGATAGCTTTGAACGCTTGCCTAGTAAATGTTGGAGTAGTCATAAACGACGAGCAGTTTCTTGTCTTTTATGTTTGGTATGATTCTACCATATTTATTTTTTTATTTATAATATTAATTAAAAATATGAGTTACTTATTGTTCATCATTATTGTTAATACATCTATATTCTGGCTGAGAGGATATGAAATTTGACCTGACTATAATGCCGTGATGGGATGCCGGTAAGATAAGAACGAGCGGGGCGATCCGCGGCAAGATACGGTAACCCCCCCCCCCCCGAGACGCTGGCAATCTAACGCTCGGCCACACACAATAAATATGTAAAAGAGTGGAGGATCGTAACTGTCTGTGCCGCCGCTCTCTAACGAGGCCTCAGGAGATCCGGGCCCTATCTCCTGGGATCCGATCGTCCCCGGCTAGGGTTAGGTTTGCGATATGACTATATTTATGAACCATCAGTAGCTTTTATTATATTTTTATGTCAATTTAGCATATGTTATAATAAAAAGCAACAAGAAGGTATTGCATATGCTTAACCCTCCAACGGTCGCGCCTATTTCCGTAACACGAGCGGTCGCGCGTTGCACAAAGTACAACACCCTGTTTTTATCCCTTTTTGTCCAAATTTTCTTTGAAATCTATTAAATTAAATATTTTGACCATTTTACATTTAAAATAGAATATATGTACAGTATATCACCCGAGAGAATAATATTTTGAACGTAAATGAAAATATGTTTATCATTGAAAAAAATAAAAAACAAATTCATGACTAGATACATTTTTATTCTAATATTACAATCAAACATAATTATTTGCATGTCTAAGATGGTAGTTTTCATGAACAATTTTTTTCAAAGCATTATTTTTACAAATAAACTGCATAATAAATCCCAAGCTTTTCCACCTCCCACTCCCCCACGTCACCTCCATCACTACCCTCAACATCGGTTTTTGAATCATGATCTAGAGCTTTTTCTATTTCGTTTTTACCCAAATTTTAATTTTTATTTAATTGCCTGATTCTTTTTTCTTCCTAGTCTATCATCTGAAAAATTCGAGGAATATATCCCAATTTTATAGATTTACACCTAATGAAAACATTCCGAATAGCTAATACTTCGCTCATTATAATAAACAAAAGTAAAAATGCAAAAGAATCCTACTTACATTATGTCAAGTCCAGAAGATTGCCGATAAAGGGATGATAAAAAATCAAAACAAGAGCGGTCGCTTGTACTTTGTGCAACACTGAGGACTAAAATATTTTCCAGAATAAAATTATCACAGTGAAAACGTACTGGCGGCAAAAAGAACAGTATCTCGAGGAATAGGTAAAGCCAATTTTCTGAAAAGCATGCCGGAAGAGAGAGAGAGAGAGAGAAAAGAAGTCGGGTGTTGTTCCAAATACAATGCCGCGGCCGGTGGAAGTTTAAATATGTACAAACTAGGTTGCTACAAAAGTACCGGTTTACAAACAAAGCCCTTAATTTCAACTCTCATAATTCGATAAGAATGTCCCTAATATTAATGACAATATTTACTTTACGAATAATTTAATTCATTACGATGAGTTAGCTAACTGGCATTCGTATGTAAAAAGTAGTCGAAATAAAAGTAGATTATATGTCCAATTACAAATGCAGCCCACGAAATATGTTTCATAGAAAGAGAGTCTGCTATGCATCGAAATCCTACCGCTCTTTAGCATGTTTGGATTTTATTTTTTTATTGATTGCTTTAAAGTATAAACTTTATGACAATTGAGTTAGCCGATAACAATAATAATTACATAATAGTAAATAAACAATAAATACAAATAGAAAAATAGTTTTACATTTTATATAATTAGTATTAACAGGAAAAGCATTTCTTCATATTATAATAATTTATACGAACAAAAGTTTTTTTTTTTCTTACAAGCTATAATGATATATACAAACAAAGAAAAATAAAATAAAAATAAAAACATACATTTTTACAATTTATAATAATTGATATTGATTATAGTCTAGGGTGACAGAAGTTGTAGCAGCAATTGCAACAGAATCCAATATTTTATTTAGTTAATTCAAAAGAAATAAATCAATTACTTTTTGCTAGCATTTAAAACATTTAAAATAAATAGGAAGACATTATTTACCTTTTCAATGCTACTGTAGGATAAAATATTTTCCAAAGATAGACTATCATCTGTTTGAACTATGAACTATATATAGTCTTTCAGGTATTTTTTTCGAAAATTACCGTGTCTTTGACACTCTAACAACAGATGTTTACAGCTATTTACGATGAATAAGCTGCAATCTTCACATTTTTCATTAGCTTTAATTTGTAAACTGTTATTTTTAAAAAATATTTTCAAGTAGTCACATTTGGCTATTCTCAGTTGGGTAACAGTTCTTATTTTGGTTATATTAATGTTATATTTTAAATAATCTTTCGGCTGAAGGTTATTAAAATTTAAAATTTTCATAAATAATGAGTTATACCTTGTATTTAAAGTACGATCAATGTCTGTTGATAATAAATGATTAGTGGCTTTTTCTATTATGTTATTTTTATTAGATAATAATTTTGGTGGATTGAAAAAATCTTAAAGTGTTCTGGAATACTGCCGTTAATGGTTAATTGCTTAATTTGAGACACCCAGTTATATTGAAAATCTGGTTTATTGGTATATAAATCTAAAAGTCTTTCGAGGCAGATACTGGGTAGCCGATTTTCTGGTAATACCATGATTTTAATTGAAAAATTAAAAGTACTGGGATGAATAACGGATTCCGTCCTGTTTCTAATTAAATGAAGTGTTGATGAGACCATAGCATCAAAAAGAACCATTTTTGATTCCCAGGAATCACTTTTACCCTTTATAAGTATTGCTTTTACTTTTGCGCTTGCACTAGTTGCTTTTTATACAAAGTGATCAGCTGCTTTTGCAAACTTTCCTGTTGAGGTAAATGGTACTCCTAGATAATTATAAGCCTTTTTTATTTGTAGTTGATTTCCTTTCCAGTAGAAAAAACGTAGTTGGGATTAGATAGCCGAACGGCCTAAGATATGTAGAGATATTTTAGTCTTAGTTGGCTTGCTCACTTCTAGCGACCACAATCTTTAGATCTAATCTGTGAATCTGAGCAATATATGGAATGCTCAACTGCCTCTGTTTTTAAGTCACCACTTACAACAGGTCTGATGGCTCCCTTCTGCTCTTCAAATGATAAGGAATTTTAAAATGTTAATACAACATTTTGTGTCTAAAACACATTGTTAGCATTTCATTTTTAAACACAACAGCACTTTCAGCTGTAGGAAGATACTTAACAAAACCCTCGTAAGGGTGATAATCTTGAGATTTTCCAACAGTACTTGTTAGAACTTTGAATCGAACAAGGTTACTTTCAATTATTACGCGTTGAAAATTAAACAGCTTGAGGTTTTAGTTATTAGATATTTTTCCTGTGCCGCCCTTCCACCTTGATCTACTTGTAACTCTAGAGGTTGAATAAAGTTAGCATTGTTGATATTCAATTATAGCAAATTTTCACAGTATTGTTCTATAGGAGATTTGTTTTTAATTTCAGATAAACTGTCAGGTAAACGCTCAACCGCCAGGTTTTTCCCCAGTTGAGAGTACCCAATTTATCGAGGCAGAGTGTGCCTGCCCTATGAGGGTCTACCGTTCTCGATGTCGAACCATGGCCGAAATAACAGATATCTAAATTGTTTAGATCATTAATTTTATAAAATCGTCAATCCACAAAATATGGAAGGCAAGGTGGAATGGCTTGCTGTTGCCTGACCTAAGTATGTTCCTAGAATAACAAGTAGACATCCTTCTGACCGGACTGACTGTGAAACGTTGAGCAGGTCAAGGGCTGCTGCCTTACCAATAAATAATAAATCTATTCTGTTCTGTTTAGCGAGAGTCAACTTTAAGCTCAGATGTCAAAGAATCATGTGACAAACTGAAGGAGACCTATTCCTCTGGAATCCCTTTTATGGAGCTTTGGGATCTCCCGAATACTTGTTGCCAAATTTACTACTAATTAAGTCATTAGTGGTTCCAAAACAATTAGACTTCAAAACATCCTATGGTATAATATAATAAATATTAGGAATAGAAGGCCAAAATTATTAATGTTGTTTAATAAGCTTTGGTTAGGCCTCTCAGAGGCTTATTTTGTCTAGGCCGATCTCTTATAACTGTCAGTCAATTCTGTTAAAAGGACTTAAGGACTAAAGCATCTAGTTTTCGGAGTGCTTGGCTTCATCAGAAGAATTTCCAGAATATTCTTTATTTAAGCAGCTTACGGTCATACTTATGCCAAGTTAATTATGTTATTCCGGTCAATTATTTAACTTCCTAAGGTAATAAAATATATCAATACTAATCATAGGAAACTGAACTTTTTCATTAAAAGAATAATATGAATAATGATAAGCTCAACCATAGTACAAGCTATTACTTGACATCTGTTAAGTGTTTACTGGTAACTAATGAGTACTAAATGCAGATTATTTTGTAATAACAAAAAAAAAAAAAAAAACCCAAAAAAATATAGTTTTTAAACCATAAAAAAATATGGATTCAAAGAATAGAATAGAATTGAATAGAAAATTAATTTCATTCTTGGACCAAGTCCCTTAAGAATAATAAATATGTACAGAAATAAATGAGTTGGTTACATCTAAAATGAAATGAAAAAAAAAAAAAAAACTGACTTAATGAAATGAAAAAAAAAAAATACCCTAACACTGATAATATAAACATAGACACTAATTAAATATATAAAGAGAAAAATAAATTAAAAATAATAAAAATAAAAAAGGAAAACATTTATTTTATTACTTTGCTTATTAATATTATACAATAGAAATACCTATATGTTATATCCAGAATAAGAAAAAGAATAATATTGAGTGGAATGCTATCCAAATAGTTAAAGAAAGGATCCCAGAAACGCAAGAGCATATTTAATTAAGGGGGTAGATTGTGACCTTGGATGTAGATACTGAAAATAAAAGTATTTAAATGTTTTCATGGATTTGGCTTGTCTGATATGAGGAAGAATAGTATTCCTGAGAATGTTTGAGCGGAAGAGTAAGGAACGTTGGAATGTATTAGTTCAGTGGAATGGGGTATACTGATCAGAAAGACAGGATTTTGTGTGCATTGAATTGACCAGAACTGAAGCATAATGTAAATATCGGAAGGATATTGATAATTTGGTAAAGAAAAGTTCCAAGAAAATACTGTCTACAGAAAAATAAAACCTAATTTGGAAGAGAGGTAGAAAAGATATCGCGGGATATCGAAAAAATCAGTTTATAGGAAGTTAAAATATGTCACGCTATAAAGTCTTTCACATTTATTTTTTTTTTGTAGTAATTACAAGCTGCATCATTCAAGAACAGTGATTTGTACGGTTGGCAAAAAATCTGGTCATACGACATGTGCAATGAATGTAAAGAAATAAAATCAAATTGAAAAAAAAAAAAAAAAATCCATAAAATTTTCAATAAAAGTGATAAAAGTACGGATCTTATTATATACTAGCTGAAAGTACCCCGCTCCGCTACGGTTTAATATCATCAGGATGAAGACAACTTAAATTATCAAAAGTTAAGCTTAACGTTGATAATTATTATTACTTAAATAAACCTGAACAATTCCATTCTTAGAATAATTTTAATAAGTAAATTTGACAATTTGCAAAAGTTAATTTTATATTATTTTGATAGCCCTCTAGTGAAGCTTCGAGGCAGCACTACCATCTTACCCAGCTCTGATACCAGACCATCAGCTTTTCTTACGGCATACTTTAAGTGAATATAGTCTTAACTTCTCAACTTTTTTGAAGAAATTTTAGTCTTTCTGTTTCTATTTTTGCGTACATATAAAGCATAAATTGGTTGAGGAGATAACGAAATTAAAGTAAATAAGGTTCTTCACCTCCTCGCTCCACTAACATTTAGGCGTAAAAATCAGCTGCAGACACAGTTTTCTTAAGTGATGTATTGGAGTTTGGGTCACGCTGAGGGATGTTAATACTGTACCTTTCTTCTCTATGGTAGAACATGATACGTTACTAAAGAGAATCATACACTTGGTAGAACTATTGATTCTTATCTGTTTTTTGTCCCTACATCGAACTGGCCTTACATGTCATCACCAGAGAACATAAGTCTTTTAACCTCCTCTTTAACATAAGTCATGTAATAGCTTCTCTTCACGAAACAACTCAAACTTGTAAGTTGTAAGTAACCTCTGCAGCTACCATGAGTACCAATATTATAAGGTTTCGACATCGATCGTATTTTTGTTTGTTTACAACTATAAGGAACTTAAACGGTGGCCAAAGTTTGCGGCTTAAAGATCTAACCTATTTTTTAACTTAGCTTATATCCAAATACCATATGATAATTAATCTTTTATTATTCACCCAATAAAAATTGAAATCGCATTTTTCGCAAATTAGCCGCGATCCAGGCCGATTTTTTAAAATTCCTTTCTTAGCGAGCACCTACGGCCCTAGAGGAATCTACATATCGAATTTCATTCCAATCCGTTCGGTGGTTTCTGAGATTTCGTGTTAAGTGAGTGAGTGGTATTTGACAAATATATAATAGATATATTAACATTTTATTTGAGCGTTTAATACATTATTACAATCAGGCAATGTAATATAATATAAACTTGAAGCTTTTTATGATGAGGGAGCCAGTAGTGCATAATCATGAACTTCAGCAGTATTTTAATGTTACTCTCCTCAGTATCAGCTCTTTCATTTTATTCGTAAAATTTTACTGAGCGAGTTTTATATTTTCATTTGATTGATTAGTGATTATTTGGGTTTAAAATGATTCGTTAATATAACATGTTTGACTTGTTGGATAAAAAGCCAGTTGAGAAGATAAATTGTATTTACAGATAATAAATTAGCTGATAAATCGTCGTTAATTGTATTTACATTATTTTTCAATCATTTATTAGGAATCTGAAATTTTTACTATTCTAGATTCTTGTTCGTGGCTGCTCGAGGCAATACAAAATAGATGTGGTATAGGTGTGCTGAAGAAATTAAAAAACAAAAACAAAAAAATTGTAAAAAGTGTATTGTTCCAATTCACAATGAACATATTAAATATACTACTAATAATTCTATAGAAATAGAAGAAAATGATCTAGGTCATGAAAAACACATTATTATGTAAATATTAAAATATTTAATTTTCGTTTGGTTTTTTTGTTGTTTTACAATAAATCTTTGTAAATTTTGTAAGAATATATTTTTAATCCTTATGCTCCATTCTACAATTATTGATACATTATGTTGACATTTATTTACCATTTATAACTAAATATTTGGCGAAATAGAACTGCATTTTTTATGAAAATCAAAGAAGTGGGGGAAATGCTCATCTTGCGACCAACGGTGTACCAAATCGGCTAGTGACCAACGCCACGTTAAGTCTGTATATAAGGATTTATCAGAAACATGGAGGTAAGCCACTAGTAATAATTTAGATTGAAATGCTCAAATTTATTTTAAAGGAGATTCTCAAATCTTTTTAACTATGGCAGAAGAATAACATGAGTCTCACAAGTTAAAATGAATCTTCACTATCTGATCCTTTTTTCTTTTCTGGATTTTCAAAACTCGACCTAGACAATAACTCTTTAAATTTACACAAATGCTTAAATAAATACGAACATAGTAGTTTGCTCACAGTTATGAGTATATGTTTCAACCATGAATACTCACCCAGAAATATAATAACTGCTCCTCGTTCCATAACTAAAAACGGACCCACCACAATCAACCATTGTAATTAAGCCAACATAATAACGCTATATTGCTGTTTCTATCATAAATTACAAGAACATTATAACCAATTATTATCTGATATGGTTGCAGTTGACGTAACGAACATTACAAGTAGGTTCGGGTTTTGGAAGAACCACTGTTTTTCTATGGTTGTTATAGCATGTTAATTATCTATTTTCATCATTTCTTAAAATTGTCCTAATTAAAAAAAAAATGTATTTAAAAATCTGTGAAATAAAGTAACAATTACTACTTTTGAATATATTATTTTTTTTAAATTTAGTTATTAGTTTGTACCATATATAGGATGTTGTATCCTCAACAAATTATTTTTATACCCATTATTATTTACTCTAATATTGTCAGAACTGATTAGAGTTTTGGTTGTTTTTCTAGAAAATGGAAACATGTAGCCTAATTACGTTCATTTTTAAATATCAACGTTCAGAATAATGTTGCTTTAATGGATATTTGTTGTTTTATAATCAGTTCTCAGAAAGGCGAAATTTACCTCTAAATAAAAATTTTCCTATTGTATCATACAATTCTTGATAATATTTTGATTCGTGGAAGTATTAAATATTGAATAATTGATTGAAGACAGATACGTAGAAGCGCCCCATTAAAAACAGGCGCTTGGCGATAAATACTGACCGCCCCTCGCCCGATATTTAAATGAGAGGGTTGGCCGCTTTATGGGCACAGGTGCTGCCCTCTTGGGAGTACCACTCCCTCTCTCTTTCACTCTATCTCTTTCACTCTCTCTCTCTCTCTCTATCATATATTTTTGACGTCTATAGAAGATAAAATCTTTAAGCCTTCTTATTTTCACCACTTTTTGATTCCAATCGCTCTCTTTTAAAACCCATCCAAATTTATTTCCAGTAGGAACAGAATATAACGGCTAGTCATAGGAAAAACCAAAGGGATTTTCTAATTACTTATATAGATTAATATCCCACCCTCTTTCTTTTTATGATTTTTCAGTTTACTATTTAAACTACAGTAAACTTTTAGTCCTTTTAGTATCGATTATGATAATCTAACATTTAAATCCAGTCTTCGAATAAAAAACACCAATAGAAGTAGTAAATAATTCATCAATCCTAATTGTCTTGATCCTTCTATAACATCGTGCCTACCTAATCTAATTCTAATTATGTAAGATAGTGAGGGAGCGAAGTAATCTATGCTTAAATTTATTATGTTTTCCATGTTTCACTCTTGTCCCAGTTTTTTGTTTTATATTTGGGAAAGTAGTTCTCAAATGGAACCCGACCCCAACCTACCACCAGAGACTAATATTGAGGATCGAATGGAGAATATGATAAATAACTCTAATCCCAGAGATAGGGAGATGGAGGTTAAATATAGCTGAGAAAAGAGAAGGCCCCGTCGTATTGGGGACTAACAATGGGTCGAGATTTACGGAGCAGGGCTGTCACAGATGATGCATGAGGGCTCCTCTAAATACGGAAATATCCGCAGCCTGGGCCTACCGTCGCATCCCCTCACCTTCTTCACGTCATGTCCTTCTAAATAGCAATATTATCCCATCTTTAATATATTTTAACGGTATTTGTGTGTAGTGAGGCTAAATAGATCGCCTATGGGTTCCTCCGTTTATTGCATACTCTAGGCATTATTGAACTTATAAAGTAGGGATGTGTCGATTTCGATTCCTCCGATTCTTGAGATTCTTTAGATCGATAATCTAAAGTCGATTTCTAGAAACTGATCGGTATCGCAGACGTTGGCGATAATTCAGATTGTGGCGATACCTAATTGTGTAAATATTATGTTTAGATTCTTTTCCCGAACAATGAAAGATAAAAATTGACGATTTTTATTATTCCAGGTTTAAAATAAACTGGAAATAAAATGAAAGTTTTATGTCATTACATATCCACATTAATTTTTGAGCCCCAATACCCCACCAAAACAACAACCAGCAAAATATCAGTGCAGACTTCCATCGATAGAGGTTAGTCAAATGTTTCAGTAAAATATGTGATTCCTTAAATGTTAAAAGATACCCTGAAATATATAACTTTTGGAATATTTATCTTCATAAATGAACCTTTTGAATTATGTTTTTTTCAACATCCTTTCAATAGTGATCAATTTATATATTACATGTTGCAGATAATACATGCTACTTTCTGTTTACATCCTTATTACTACAATATTTATTGTTTTTTTAATAGCTTTGGTTTACTTTTTTAGCTCTCATATAGATTTTTATTTTTAATAGCAATTTATTTTAAACATAGGTGTCGGTATCGAGAATCGAAAATCGATTTTTTGGTACCGACACATTACTAGTTTATAGTTTATAGTAATTACATACTTGTGAAAATTTGGTCCTCATATTGTTTGTTAGCTTGTTAGTGCTTACAGATTTTAAGTACTCCAACTAAAACAGGTGACCTATGTTTTTCATCTCGTTTTTCATGGACAGGTTGTGATTCATTCCGTGGTTCTGCCATTGAGAAATGCCAAAAAGTTTATGAAGAATTTGAACCGGATACGAAGTTGTTACTTGAATGCGAGCTTAAAACTCACACCTTCGCATCCACCACGGCATCCTGTTTTTGAAGCAGATAATAATTTATCTTATTATGTCAGTCTGAAGACCGTCTTAGAACATAATAAGCCTATATTAAGTGGGTACTCTTAATTGAAGGGAACAAAACTGGTGGTTGAGGGGAATTATGACCAAATCTCCCCCTTTAATAACCGTTGGTCCAAAAAAGTAGTACATCCTTACCGAAGAACTGAATCCAATACCTTATCGTTGATAGCAGTTATTCTCAGTATTATTGTTTGTTTGTTTATTTCGTTTTACGTCACTTTATGCTGCTATGGCTAATCGGACGATGCTACGGTGGGAGTCCTAAATTTTGCCTATCCAGGTATAATTAGGATAGGGATCTTTAACGAGTACCTGACATCGCACAGGCTCGGGACCCCCATTTTACGTCCCTTCCGAAGGACGGCATAGCTGAGGATTTTTTACTCCCTTTAAAAAATCCTAAGGTCATCTGCCGGGCTGCGAACCCGCGATCTTGGGTTTAGTAGGTTGCTATGCTAACCACTACACCACAGATGACCCCTCTCAGTATTATTGTTATTTGTCTCAAGGATAGGATTTGTTATTTTACATGATGAATAGTTTTTTGTTGGACTACATATTTCGATTAAAATGGTTTCATTCTAACTTTTTGTATCTTTTATTATTTACATGTTTAATTATATATTTCCAAATTTTGTATATAACTCTTTTTTTTTTTTAAATTCATGTGCTTAAATTAATTAAATTAACTATCAATATTTATTTGATGAATAATGTTTCTCTTTCTCTCATCCTAAACAAGCTTGTGGTACAATATCTCAAATGAAAGTAAAAAAAAAAAAAAAAAAAAAAAAAAAAAAAAAATCGTGTTCCCTTTCTTCAAAGCAAAATTTTATTTTGTCTCAAACTCCTTCAACTGCTAGGCACGCTAAAACCGCATGCCTCTCTCACGTGTTTCCCCTAATGTCGAAAACCAGACCGCAGCGAAGTAAAGTCTTGCTGGTAATGTATTCCAGCCTATTAGGAGCATCACTTAAAGTACATAAACCACAAGTAGAAATCTAATTGTGGTTTTCCTCTGTATTTGCAATTTTAGTAGTTTTTCTTTAGATCATTTACTTTAAATAGATGTGTTTTCTTAATTAAAAAATCATTATTTCACTTCAATTAAATTATTAAAAAATGACTAATAATTGATTAACCAAAATCAACAATAAATAAATTTCAACGATATTCATAAAGATTTTGCTAACCAATTTTCAATAGCTTTCATTCCAAGCTAAAACCAAGTAAATTTTCGAGGAATTACTTTAGGAATATTACTTTAAGTTAATATCTTAACATCACCATCCATTTATTTTATTTTTTTAATAATTATAATTTTACTTACTTTTAGATTAATTACTAAATAGTTTGAGTACATTTTTGCATATTTTGAAATGTGTTTTATTGATGAGCAACTCTTTACTTCTATCCGCACTTTCTGATAGTTTCGTCGATATATGTTTATATGAGGAATTGATGGATGAGGATGAACAATAGCCAGGGTTTCTCTTCTGTGGTATTGGTCTTCTTAAAGAGATTACGAAATTAGGTCCCCCTATAAACACCGTTTCCGTTACATTCTCCGCGATGTACTCTAAGGAACTATTTGTATTTATATATTATAAAACGCCACTATAGAAGCTTCGCTTTAATAATTTCAGGTACAGGTGCCGATGGGTCCTAGTCTCCCTTATGTTTTACATGGCTTTTTCTTCTTTTTTTCAGCCTGAAGACAGGTGATCTGCCCGTATGGTACATCTAAACCACATAAATAAACGTTTGAAAGGAAACATAAAAATTTTTTAGTTATACCCATGTTTATGTTATAATGCTTATGTCAACATTATAAAATTTAGTAATATTAAATTTCCGTTTTGCAGGACCTACTGCGAAAGGGTGTTCAGAGACTGCAGACTGCAGACGTGCTACGTGCAGTCGCCGGCCTACCCCGGGATCTATCCGCGCCACTTACACTGCACCTACAAACTCAACACGAGACAGCCCTTCATCAAGCTCTACATCGAGAACGAGGAGTTCAACATCGACGGCCAGCGATGTGAGAACATAATGACCTGTCCCATGAGGCCCATATCCTCGGGTAAGATAAATTATGTTACCAGAAATTTTAGATTTGTCTACAGGTTAATGTGTTTCTAAAAAAAACTTATATGGAATCTCATCAAAAAATTTCTAAATCTAGTTACGAAAAGTATCTTAAAAGAAAAATCCAAACATAACCCATCTTTAAACATTGCTATAATCCTTCTCGGGGGTAGTAACACAATGCATTTTTAATTTAGTAGGGTAACATATATTATCTTATATTATACTTCAGCTTTTTATCACACCATTTTTTGTATATTCAGAAACAAAAATTAATAGTTTTGATTTTAGTTTGAAATTTTACTGATTAAATTTTTCTGAGCTCAAAAAAATATATTACTTTTATCTTATTTTTTTAATTAGTATTATTTTTTTATAAATAGTATAGACTGCCCCGTTGTAATGAGTAATATGAATGACAATGAATCCATTCTTACAATATAAAAAAACTACATAAAAGAAATAAATACAACATTATTATTGATCCACTGAAAGTTTGTTTTAAATACAATTTGAACATCGCTATCTTATATGGGTCTGCACTTTCATCAGACCAGTGTAATAAAAATGTATATAAATTATTAAATTATACACAGTTTATTAGGACTATGTAATTTCAGTAAGTGATAGACAGAATATTGTACTGAAGCCTCGATGGCCGAGCGCCATTAGTAGAGAAGGTCGTGGATTCAATCCCACCTCAGCAGGTTAAAATTTATTCTGTGGTGGATCTAGAAAACGAATCATAATGGCTAGAATAGGTTGGTTAGCTGTAGGACTAATCCGTCATTCAGAAACAGTGATATCAACGGTGACAGCTAATTTTTAATGTAAAGAATTATTCTCCGACTGTCTTCCAAAGCTGTATTATCAGAAAATTTGTCACTTGATGGTATATAAGTATCAACCTTAAGAAAATTTATATTAACTCAGGTAAAGGTCTATACTAAAAGAACTCCTCAGGAAGATAAAACAAAGATATAAAAATAGTTTTTTACAACACTTTTAATATTACTACAATTATTAATGTATTTTAATTTTTTTTTTTTTTTTTTTTTTTTTTTTTTTTTTAATGAGGTAACACAATTGTCGATAAGAGTAAGAGAAAGAACTTTTTGCCGCACGTTTGGAGCTGAGCTTTTGAAGGAATCTTATTCAGCGAGCTGTCACTAGCTGTTGCATGCAGTTACTGACAGGCAATCAGTTACACAACCCGGCGATACAGTTAGTTATGTAGTCTGTACCTGCACATCCATCACTCCTGTCTCCTGTTAACATACCGTTAGCGTGGTAGAAGCGACACAGAACTTTTTCAATTAGTTACAAAGACATTTATTGTAACTGCTTCCTGAATAGATTTTAACAGTCTGCTAACAGTTATACCATCTTGGAATGTTCTTCATGAGTAAATTCACTATTCTATTAGCAGAATTTCATATACGGTAAACGAGAAAAAACTTATATAGATTTGTCATAACAAACACCGACCCTGGGTGATCAAGGGCATGTGTATGCTGTATAACCATTATATTGCTTACAGTAAAGAGTAACATTAATTCGTTCATATGAAATTTCCCTCTTCATTATTTCAGAAATTGAAGGAGGGCTTAGTAAACTTCTGTAGTATGTTCGTTGATTAAATCAAACTGTTTACTATGTGTGTTTTCGAACACTTTATTATTCGATAATGAAAAATCATTCCTTTAAGTGAAATTTAATGTTTGTTCACTATAACCGATAGCAGATAATTCAATGGATAATCCATTTTTACATTATAAACGGTTGTACATTATAAACAGGTCTCTATATATTTTAACTTCGATACTAACCGGGGCGTTATAACCAGTTGTTCCTTATACCTATGTCGAAATAAACAACTTGCTTTGTAATTGGATTAAACAATAATAGATTCTATTCTAAAAATCGACAATATTTATATTTTTTAGAACTCTTTTTGTCGTAAATACATCTTTAAATTTGCTACCATACGGAGGCAATCCAAAACGACTAACGGTAACTAAATCTGGTGATACAGTTTGGCGTTTTAGTTTCGAATCTATCTTCTACATCCAAAATTAAATTATACCGCTGGATGGCTAAAGGATCAAAGAATTCATTACTATAAGCGGGAAAAGTGACGAATCGTGTGCGGTAGAAGGGAAAGTGCCGCCATTTTGAGGTTATTTTCCTGCGTATTGAGATTTGTAATTAGTATAACTTTTGACGCGGAGAAGCTACGATGTTCATATAAGTTTTAATCGTCAGCTGTCAAAATCTATCGTTGTTATATAAAACACTAGTTTAAAGTAGAGAAAGTGAATATAATAAGGTGTAAGAATAAAAAATATATAAAGTCTGCCTATACGCGTCGAAAAGCCAAAACCAAATACAGAGATCGTATACGGTTGGAAAGGGCTTCTCATGAACAATTGAATGGTAATAATAAAACACCATATGACCGAGTCAAGCAGTGCCAGGAAAGTAAAAGTTTCTAATCAGCATTGTTTTATACTTAATACAGCCATTAATAAACAAATCTTGGTCGCGCTGTGAGAAGACATATTTGATACAATCATCAACCAATCTAATTATTTGGCAATCAGCGAAACTTGGATGGAAAATTCCACGCCAGTGAATGTGCCTAGCTTTGGTCAGAGATCATATTTTACTACCGCTAAGAACAAAGTGCAACTACATCATCGGTAATGGTATCATCATCATCAAATCGCAAAGCCGGTGGATTCGCCATATATCGCAACATCAATAGCTTCACTGATTTTCATTGAGTTAACATTGACATTTTGGAACTTTATTTTGAAATGAAAGATGCAAAACCTGGTGATGTCTGTCTAGTAAACGTAAAGATCAAAGGCATCTTCAAATTCGTACTCGAGTGTGTGTATATCCACCCGGGCAAAGCGTTAACAGAAATTAACCCTTCATTAGGCGCGCTAGTTTTTGTTGCGTGTTTGGGCGCGCAGGGGACGACTGTCCCCCATTTTTAATTCCTGTCAATTCAAAACTTTATCCACACCAACTATGCCTTAACTATTGAAAATTAGTTCTTTGTGATATACTGAAAAGGATTAATTAGCAAATAACTAAATACACAATTAATATTTAAAAAAGTATTAAATTCACATCCTTTCTTTTTCCATTACAGTTTAAACACAATTCTTTTTAATGCTCCCGACATGACCCAATTTTCCCATTTTGAATCCTATTCGTATATATATATATATATATATATATATATATATATATATATATATATATATATATATATATCGAGAAGGACTTTCCATAACCCCAGGCAATACGTGGGAATGCCTTTTCAGTTCTTTGGGAAGTGAAGCGATGGCACTTCTACGTGTAATTTGTTGTTTTACCAGCTTCCAGCCTATTTCTTTCAAAAATCTATTTGTTAAACTTTTATGTCAATGTTATTAGCTTTGTATGTAACCAGAGCAATAATCGCAGATATATTTAATACATTATAAAATAGTACCATAGCCTACGTCTCGTGTTCCTAGACACATTAATTAATTTTGACACAATTGGTCTAATACATCCTCCACTACTTTCGTGCTGTTATAGAAAGTGATTATTTCTGGTTTTCTCGCGTCACCAGTTGTATTGTCAATTGTTCCATCAAAGTGCATTGTTGATAACAGAACAACGCTCTTACTTTCGGACAGTAGGACACCAATGTGGATTCTCGTTTAAATCCGAATATAGATAAGTTTATTGATTTTTCTTTGCTTGGCGAAAATTCCTTCGTCACATCTCGTCTGCTTGACCTATAAAATATTCATGAAAAATATTCCAAGAATATTTTATCAAAAATCACATTCGAAATGACCTAAAGCTCATTAACAGTTTAGTTCGCTAAGAGTTAACACTAAAAACATTGTACGCATATTAAAGAAAAAATCAAATACAAACATAAAAAGAAAAGTACTTACTGATTTTATTCACTGGCTAGTTTAGGCGCGCAGTTGACAACTGTCACCCAGTAAAGTTAATCGTTCGTTTACCTTGCAATTGAACCTAAAACTGGCAACAAGGTCATGTAGCGTACAGTGCCAGAGGAAGGTACCAGAAGCGACATTAGTCTAGGTCAGGGGTGCTCAAACTTGAACTGCTGGCGATCTACCTCAATATTTTTAGACTACTTACGATCGACTCTGAGACTGCAAGTGTGTGTGATGCAGGGTTGTCGTACATACACGATACACCCTACCTACCTAGGTAGGGTGTACCGTAGCATATATAGATATTAGCTTTCTGCACAATATAGGTACATTATTTTAGTCAAGGTTGGGTTAGGTTTAGTTAGGTTCTTCTCTACAATATCAATGAAAAAAACTCATAGTTATTCAAAATTGCGAGTTTATTTGTTGTTACAAAACAAAAGAGTTACATATGGTGTTAAACTTAACTAAGGAGTGGCTTTGGATGTTGAAGCGTGGCACTGCATGTCCTCAGCATACTTTTCATAAGATGGTACGTAACCACTGAGTGCTAATCTCAAGCATGATGACATATGATCGTCAGTTAGTCGATTGCGATATTTTGACTTAATTATCTTCATTTCAGAAAATGCAGACTCGCACAAGTAAGTTGACCCGAAAAATGCCGTCAGTTGAAGGGCGATTTGCCTTACATTCGGATATTTATCTTCAGATATAAAACACCAGAAATTTGTATCAGATGCTGTAGCTTTGAGATGTATATCTGATATAATCTGCACCAACTCATTTTCAACAGAACATGAGTTCATATTAAACTGACTTGCTATTTCAGTAGCTAATTCCTCAATGTTTTTACATGAAAAAGGATAACTCATAAATGATGCTATATTTTCCAATTTACTGCAATCATAAAAACGCATTTCGAATTGTCCCAAAATATTTGATAATTCAGCCTCATACGTATCATAATTCAACTGAGGAATCCTTGCTTTCAAAGACGGAAAATGTTTCAGATCCTTTCTTTTCAGTTGATCTATCATAAGTTGCAATTTACTTTTGAATGCGTTTACTGCGCTAATCATCTCAATAACAGTTTTTCCTTTACCTTGAAGCTCCAAGTTAACGGTGTTTAAGTGCATTGTGATGTCAGTCAAAAATGCCAAATCATTTAGCCATTTTTCGTTTTTCAAAATCTGAGTGTCATCACCTCTTTCGTCTAGAAAAGCTGTTATTTCGGGCAATAATTCTTGAAACCTTTCTAGGAATTTTCCGCGACTCAACCACCTGACGTCCGTGTGAAGAACTAAATCAGTGTGTTCAGCTGACTCCCTATCTTCCAACTGCAACTGAAAGAACCGCCGTTGCAAGCTACGTGCACGGATGGAATTCACAATTTTTGTTGCAATGCCCATAATTTCCTTCGTGTTTAAAACTTTTGAACACAAAACTTGTTGATGTATAATGCAATGGAATGAAAAAAATGAAGGGAATTCTTCATTAGCTCGACACAATGCCACAAAACCGTTTTTGTTTCCAGTCATTGCTGGTGCTCCATCGGTTGTAATGCACACTAATTTATATATTGGTAGCTCGTAGTTTTTTACAAAATTGAAGAAAACGTCATATATATCTTCGCCACGGGCCTTCCCCTTCAGAGGAATGATTGTCAAAAATTCTTCCTTAGCCAACATGTCATTGAATACCATCCGAATAAAAATACACAGCTGGGCAGTGTCTGTCATATCGATGGATTCGTCGAACTGTAAAGAAAAGTATGTACATTCCATGATATCATGTTTTAGTTTATCTGCGATGTCCTGACTCATGACTTCAATACGCCTTGTGACAGTCGGACGAGATAACTGAAGTTCTCTAATAGCAGACATGATTTCTGTTTTATTTTTAAAATCTCCAAATAAAGTCTCACCCGCTTCAATAAATGCTTCCTTCACCACCGATCCATCTTCAAATGGTTTCTTGTGTTTCGCCAAAATATGAGATATTTTAAATGACGCGATCGTAGCAGCTTTTGATTGTTTGGCTGGTCTTGTGAACATGGATTGTTCTTTTTTCAAACAAGATATCAAATCACTTACTTTTCGTTTTCTTAATTCACTCGGTAGCGGAAAATCCTTTTCATAGTTTTTATGAACCGTTTTATGATGCCTCTCTAAGTTACCACGCTTAGGTATTGCAACTGACGCACGACAAATAACACAAATGCACTTACCCTTCACCATACAAAAGAAAAATTCTTCCTCCCAATCCTTATTAAAATGATACGTTTTAGATTTCTTCACTGCACTCATTTTCCACTATTTAATAATAAACTTTGTATCGACGTAGATCGCCATCAAGTTACAATTCAGAATGACTCCAATTCCTGCAGGCGCAACATTTATATCGGCGTGAACGAAAGTCTCGAATGTTCCCGTCAAACGCGCCGCCCGAAACTAGACTGTACTGTCTCTCGTCTAGAAACAACACGGCTTTTCTTTGACAAGTGCCGCGCGTTCCTTTGATAAAGCCACCTTTTGCCGCAAGCAGTGTTATTTTATTACGTAATACATTTTTGTAGTTTAGTTACCTACCTACTTATTAAAATTTTTTTTCTTCTCGAGATCTACCCAAAAAGCGATCGACCGTTTGAGCACCCCTGGTCTAGGTGAATCCATTTGAACTGATAAGAACAAAATTATTCATTTGGGTGATAGTTGCCCCCAGCGCGACTAACAAAGCGTTAAGCTCTTTATGTTACGAAAGTTACTAAAATTTTCCAAAAAACATCGCTATAATTATACCCGATTACGAGCCTGATCTTACTACACCATTTATGATAGTTGGAGCTTTAATGTTGATATCTCACAAAACCGCTCATTGGCCGACTATATGCTCAGCGAGTTTAATTTGTCTTATATTGAAACATCTCCAACAACATTAGGTAATACCTGCATTGATTTATCGTTTACCAGAAATCTTGATGTATCTTTTATGCCATTTGTGTCGTCCTTTTCGTATCACAGACCTATAATTAATAAAGTTATATTTTGACACAATAATTATTTGTTTCCTTGATTTTATCCTAAATACATCAATAAAAATATATTATTTAAAAAATATAACCCGTTACATAAGCGTAATCACAAATAGCACACGGTCGTGTCCATGCCACAGCCACTCCAATTTTTTTTTTTTAATTCTATAATTACCATAAATAATACAAAATAAATAAAATAATACAATATTATACCAAAACAATAAATAATTTATACCAGATATTATATTAAATAACAGTAATAAAGTAATCCTTAAAAATAAAATTAGCACTGAACTGACTAAAAACGTTTGGCAGGCAGTCTAGGAAGTTGTGAAATTTTTTTTAAGGCTAATCACCTTATTTGAGTTTCAACTGGGTAAGTTGGAGGGCAATGTTTGTGCAGTGATTTTATTCCAGCCTGCAACCTTCTTCCTCAAGTCTTGTTATAATTGTTTCAAGTCTGATTTCCTATTTTTATTTTTTTGAAATGTTCTGACCTTTCCTATAAAAACTGCCTGTTGAACCTTCATTAGCATATTAAGAGGTCATTTTAAAACCACCTGTGCATGTTATTGTTGACTTTGGGATTAGTCCGCATTTGTAATTGGTGGTGCTTGTGTGTTTTCTTAAACAATACATTCATTTAATTTTATTGCGATCGTCATTTATTTTTTGAAATTTTAAACCCTTTAATAATTGCAGTAGTAGCTAATTTGTATACCCACTCTTAGGGTAACTAAACGCCGCACTGCCCTTCGAATGTATACCCAATTTACAACAAAGATGTATATATAGTGCGCTTTGTACGACAGTCGATCCGAGACGAGTTTATCCGTCTTCGGAAAGTGAAAAGGGACTTTACCACCAGACACCTCCGATGGGACGGCGACGATAGAATCTATATCGGGGAAGAGATGACTCCGGCCAGCAGACAGCTTTACTGGCTAGCTAGGCAGGTGAAGGCTGCAGGCAACGTCTGGTTCGCCCGAGAAAGGGTCAGGTACCGCCGTGATGACGGCCAACCTGTCGTGATTGTTAATAAACCGGAGGATTTGGAAATTTTTAAATGAGAAAAAAGAAACAGTTTCCTGCTCTTATTTTCATTTTTTACTTATTTCCATTTATTTAGTTTTCTTTACTTCTCTATATTCATATTTCATTTTTATCTTGTTATAAATCACACAAATTCAAGAGCTATCCAAACACATTATCTTCTCTCTCTTTATACATTATATTTCATTTTAAGATTTTCAATTCCTTACTAACTTCTATTTCCCTCACATTCTTCCCAATGACCTTATCACTTCTATTCTCAAATCCCGAACTAATGACTGTGGTGCTGATAAAATCCCAATAAAAATAATCAAACTCTGTCTTCCAGCTATTCTTCCGGCCCTTCTACACATATATAATTTTTCCTTACAAAACTCCATTTTTCCTATAGCCTGGAGAAAGGCCTTAGTCCGCCCGTTAAATAAAATCCCTTCTCCATCCAACGCATCAGACTTTAGGACTATTTACATTCTCTCAAACTTATCAAAGCCACTCGAAAGATTGTTCAACGCCCAAATTACCTCCTTCCTAGAGCATAATAACCTCCTTAATCCGTTCCAATCAGGTTTCCGTTCCGATTATTCCACTCAGTCAGCTTTGTTGAAAATCACACAGCACCTTTATTTATCAAAACTCCATTTTTCCTATAGCCTGGAGAAAGGCCTTAGTCCGCCCGTTAAATAAAATCCCTTCTCCATCCAACGCATCAGACTTTAGGACTATTTACATTCTCTCAAACTTATCAAAGCCACTCGAAAGATTGGTCAACGCCCAAATTACCTCCTTCCTAGAGCATAATAACCTCCTTAATCCGTTCCAATCAGGTTTCCGTTCCGATTATTCCACTCAGTCAGCTTTGTTGAAAATCACACAGCACCTTTTTCCTCCATGGACCAACAACAAATTACGATCCTTGTCTTGTTTGATTTTTCAAAAGCTTTCGATTGTGTTGACCATTCAATTCTCCTGTCTAAACTTCAAAACTTCTCCCTATCTAATAATGCCCTAAATTGGTTCCCCTCCTTCTTATCTCATCGTTCCCAGTCAGTCATCATACCCAACAGTCCTCCTTCATCTTCCCTACCTTTAACCCAATGTGTTCCACAAGGATCCTCCTTGTCACCAACCCTATTTTCTATCTGTATCAATGATTTACCCAGCTTTATCCACAATTCTAATTATCACCTATATGCAGACGACCTTCAAATCTACCTATCTTTCCATCCGTCAGATATGCTCGAGGCATCTCGTAAACTTCAGGAAGACATTGATAACCTCAACCGATGGGCAGTGAAGAATAAGTTATATCTGAATCCAAAGAAAACTAAGGCTATCCTCATCGGTTCAAAACCCATCTTCAACACCCTTCCTTACTACCCATTGCTTTACCTCAATAACCTTCCTATTCAGTTCCAAAACTGACAGGGGGACTGTCGGGGGATCTCGAGATGAAGCTGAGGAGACTGATGAACAGTTTCATTAGATTTATCTTCGGGATCCCCAGGCGGTCACACGTTACTTGCCGATAGACAAGGCTGTGGATTTTCGTGCTGTTGTCTTTTGTGTTATTGAATCCAGTTTTTGGTGTTTTGTTTGTTTCTTTTCCTTTATTTTATGTTCATTTATTGCTTATTGTTATTGTTTAAAGGTTCCAATAACAATAAGACATATTTTTTTCGTTTAAAGTGACTTTTAGTGAAATTAGATCAAACCGTTAAGGTTAGGTTTCACAACATCAGAGGTTAGTAGTGATTAATCTATTCAAAAAATGGAGGAGTATCCTCAAGGAAGAACAATCGTTAAGGACGCAGGCTCATCTGCTAAAAGACCTAGGAACGGGTCTGATGTTGAAGAAGAAAAAAGAGAAATATTTAGTTATAACTTTCTATATGAAGCAAAAGTAATTCAAGAAAACTTACGTACATTCATTCAAAATTTTGACAAAAAGATGAATAACGTAACCAGGAAACATATCAATGAAAACATTGATCGATTAATAGGTATATTGAAAACCCTAAACTTGAAGGTCAAACAATGTGAACACAAGAACAAAGGGGATTCAGTTCAAAGAGTGGTGAAGGAAACATTGGAGTCTCCTATGGTAGTTAATACAATAATAAGTAAAATCGTGGGGAGGTCACAACCAAGGGGCGTTCAAAGCCATTCAGGGGTAAACATGGAAGCCTCCTTACATGCCAAGGTCGAATCTTCAAACAGAAGCAACTGTCGACTAATAAAGATAATAATCTGAAGGAAGCTGAATCGTTTGAGATTTACAAGACCAAAAGAAATAGGAGAAAGGCAAAATTGCAAGAAAAGAAAATGAACGAAGAAAGAAGAGAAACGGAGGAAAATATAGTCGAGATCTCTCCACCTGATAAATCTCTGCAAAAGAATAAACCCAAGACACTGGCAGATATTGTTAAATCACTGCCAACGAAGCCGTCCAAGAACTCAAGACCAGCATACTTAACGATCAGCGGGTTGGGGAAAAGTCCCGTGGATATCATAAATGGGCTTCCATCGCCCTCACATTTGGGTGTTAATGCATCTGTAGTAAGAGCGACCAAGGCGGGCTCGATCTAGTTCGTTTAGAAGACGAATCCCATACAACCAAGGTCATTGGATGGCAGGAGCTGCGCCAAAGGCTACAAGCTAAGCTAGCACTGAGGAAAAAACCTAAACTTGCCTCACGCATGGAGCTCAGCAGACCTAGTTAGGTTTTTGTGGCAAAAAACACCAGAAAAATCAGTTCCAACTCTCCTGGTTGTTGAAGATATCCGTCCACTATTCTCTTCAGTCTCAAGGAACGGCTTAACTAAGAATTGGGTATTGGAAGTGCACCCAATGATCCGCTTTCAGTTGTTGGAAATAGGAAGTCTAGATGGAGGATGGTGGTCAATGACATTTAAGGATTACCTGGACGCCCCTCGCTGTACTAAGTGCCAGGGCTATGCCAGGCTAGGTGATTTTATATCAAGAAGCCAGCTAGCAGTAGTCAACAACATTTCTTCCATTCCCACTTTCCCAGAGCCTATGGGTGAAAGTTCGATTGACGTGACATTGGCATCACCGACATTAGTAGGGCACATTGTTGACTGGACACTCATATCTGAAACTAGTTCTGACCACAAAGTCCTGGAATTTAGCCTAGTACAAGATATACCAGGTTATCACGATATTGACAAGGTTTACATAATCCAAAGGAACGACTAGAGTGTCTTCAAATGCATGCTGGAGGGAGAAATTGCCTATGAAGATTGGAAAATGGCGGAACCGGAAGTTGCTGATGACCTGGACTTCAGAGTTGCTAAAATTACCAATGCAATTCTTGACGCAGCTGAAAATTCTCTCCAACGGTGAAAGGCAAAGAGAGAACGGTTCAGTTCTTGGCCCAGCCTTATGGAAGCTGGTTTTTGATGAAATACTGGGTGTGCTCGAGGAACATCAGTTCCCTGCCACGGTCTACGTCGATGATCTAGCTGCTATAGTGGCCTCCAACAGCAGGTCTAGAATAAAAGAAGAGGCTCAACGGTGCGCCACCCTTGTAGGACCATGGTGTGGAAGTATAAATATAAATATACATACATAAATAACTATAAATATATGTATTGGTGCAATACGAATTCGTCCCAGTGAGGAAGTCTCCTATCTTGGAATAAGAATCGGAAGTGGATTCAATGTGACACCACATTTGGAATACTTAAGAAATAGGGTGACACTAGCCTTAAACGGTCTTAGCCGCGTTGGGGTGCATTTTGGGGTCCGATATCCAGCCACGATGACGATTTATAATGGAGTGATTATGGGTATTCTGATATACGCAACTCCCGCCTGGTGCCAAAACCTATCTCTAAATCTTACAGGAGTGTGTCACATGAGGTGGCACAAGTATTAGTAAGAGGAATACCAATTGACCTCTTCTTACGAGAAGAAGTTTTGAAGGATAACTTCAAGAGAGGAGACTCAGCTGGTCCTCCGGAGAACATTCGAGCGAGAATCACAGAAGAACCCAGATAAAAAAACCAATCTAAAAACCAAAAACCCTTCCTATATTCATGATTTATTAACTCTGCGTTCTTCTATCCACCTCCTAAACACTAGATCCCAACCTTTTAACCTATATATCCCCTCACATAAAACCGCTTCCTTCGACAAATCCTTTATCATTCGTGTTACCTCCTTCTGGAATTCCTTACCCACTTCTATTCGTAAAACAGCTTCCCTAACTTCCTTTAAAAATAATTTATTCCTGTACCTTTTAGACAATCAATCTTCCGCAAATATGTCAATAATCAAATGAATACTTAAAATTACCTCTTTGTTTTCTTTTTTCTTTTTTTTTTGTCTCTTTCTTTCTTTTATATGTTCATATATATATACGATTGTATTTTATTTTATAATTATTATTTCTTTTATTTATTTATTTATTTTTTTTAATTTAAGTTAATTTTTTTTCCTGTAAAAAACGTGTGCTAAAATTACTGAAGCATCTAATTTGTAAATAATATGCAAGACTATTGTACTTTTAACTGTGCATTATTTTTTATTCTTAGGGGACAGTATGTCCCAGAATAATGTTTATTTTTTCATTTCATTTCATTTTTCATTTCGTTTTCATTTCATATATACAGGGTGTTCAGAAGATCGTGGCCAAAAAGGTATCTCGGGAATGTAGGTTATTTTTGAACCTATTTAAGGTCACTTACCTATATACAAAGTCTTACAGTTTTTTTTTTTTACGAATTTTTGTGTAAAAATGGCCAAACCCAAACATTTATGCCCTATAACTCCGTTGTTTACTGATATATCAAAATAATAAAAAAGATACGGAGCAAAAAACAAATACCAAAAAAACGGGAGGTCCTTAAATCTTGTTAAAAAAAAAAAATTATGAACTTCAAGTTTAGGCTCAATAGAAAAAAAGTAAGCGCAACAGCCAAATCCAAATTATTTAAAAAACTTCTCCAGTTAATATTCTTTAAAAAATATCGTTTGCAGGCACGTAGCACATCTAGTTTTTATTTCTTTTTATAAAGTAACAAAAGGGCGCCCACTAGCGCACACTGACAATAATATGAATCGAATCATATATTTTATGGAAAACGTAACAAATAGTTGTGTTTCTTTATAGCATAGGTTAAACTGCATATTTTCTCTTTCTTTTTTGGAATGTGGAATTTATCAGAGTAAACTTTATCTACATTTTCGTAAACAAAAATCAGGGAACAAAATTAAACAAATTTTAAATTATTCATAAATTTAAATCTGTGGTGGTTATTCTTAAAATATATTTTTCATTATGGTAAACGCGGCATTGATTTTTTGAATAAGTTGTTGTTTTGAAAAAAATTCTTCATTATAACCAAATCTTTGGCACGGCCCCAGGCGTAATAATCGAGCGGCATGAGGTCTGGAGACCGTCCTGGCCACTCAATTGGACCCCGTCTTCCTATCCAGGATTGTGGGAAACAATTGTTTCGATATTCCCTTACAGGTATGGTGTAGTGGGCTTTTTCAAAACAACAGCTTATTCAATAAATCAATGCCGTGTTTACCATAATGAAGGAAGAATTTATTTTAAGAACAACCACCACAGAAATAAGAAAAAAGTATCGTGCTTGTATTAGAAATAGTGGAGATCATTTTAAGTAATACCTGTGATACTCTACAAATTAAATTTATGAATAATTTAAAATTTGTTTAATTGAGTTCCCTGATTTTTATTTTCAAAAATGTAGATAAAGTTTACTCCCATCTACCTCAGATCCCACTTCCTTATTTAACTCCTTCCTATCAGAGTTGAAAACTCCCATCACCCCACTTATATCACTCCTTTCAAATGTTGTCCCTCTTCTAATTCCTCTTCAAAAAAATCCTTAAATGCCATCCACAAAACCCTTATCCATTCTTCTTTGGAATGCGAACGGTATTCGAAACCACATTGACGAACTAACATCCTTACTACATAACAAAAAATTCGATGTAGCACTGATCACAGAAACTAGACTGACCTCTAAACAACATCTCAACATATTACAGTACCATAGACATATTACAGTAGACGGTAGAGCTCATGCCGGAACTGCTGTCATCATCCATCAGTCCCTCACTCACCACCAACTTCCCTTACCTGTAAATGAATTCCTACAATCTACAGCAGTCTATCTATCCCGTCACAATAACAGTAGCCTACTGTCCCCCTAATAAACCAATCTACATTTCCCAGTTCAACACCTTATTCAACTCCTTAGGTTACCGATATCTTTTGGGTGCAGACTTAAATGCTAAGCACCAAGGACTACTAACTCTTGTGGGTGAGAATTACAGTCTGCACTTAATTCCCGTAATTTCCTTTTCATTTCTCCTGTTTCTCCCACTTACTGGCCGACGGATCCAAAACGAAACCCCGACCTTCTAGATTTCTTCATTCACTCAGGCTTAGGACCTCTCCACCACTCCATTGAACGTTTGGATGAACTTTCCTCCGATCGCAGTCCTCTAATTCTAACCTTTTCCGTCACTCCGATTACAAAACTTCCTCCCCCATCATTTATAAGAGGGCCAGTAGACTGGAACCTCTTCCGTCAAATAATATCCGATTCCATAGACCTCAGAGTATCCCTCAAAACCCTCCAAGCCCTAGACGATGCTACGCATTCCTTTACCAACACAATCCAACAAGCAGCCTGGCTGCATCCTCACCTCGTCCTTCTCCCAAAACCCGCAAGGAAAATCCTTTACCCTAAGAAATTTTAGACCTAATCCGATCCAAACACCATTACAGAGTCATATGGCACCCTGATGATCGGAAATACTATAACTTCCTTACCAAACTCCTTAAATAGGACCTGGCTACATTTAGATCCAAATCCTATAATTCCTACCTTTCCTCACTTTCTGCTTCAGACAACTCCCTCTGGACAACTCCTACTTATACTACTTATACAATAGCATCCTTCGAACTACTCATTTCCCTCTACTATGGAAACATTCCACCATTATCCTTTTCCTAAAGCCGGGTAAACCTCCCAACGTCCCTTCATCATATAGACCAATCAGCCTTCTCACAGTACTTTCAAAACTTTTTTGAAAAACTCCTTCTCAAACGCCTCCTACCTATTCTTGAATCCCAAAATATTCCATCACATCAGTTTGGATTCCGTTCTAGCCACTCCACTGTTCAACAAGGCCTCAGAGTCGTGGACCACATTTCCTCGGCTCTTGAAAGCAAACAATATTGCTCCGGTGCATTTCTAGACATAGAGCAAGCATTTGACCGGATATGGCATGCCGGTTTGCTTATTAAGCTCAAAACCCATCTACCTCAATCCCTTTTCCTGGTTATTAGATCCTACCTCTCTAACCTTTCCTTTCGAGTTCGCTGCGGAATGGAATACTCTCACTGTTACCCAATGGAGGCAGTTTTTCCGCAAGGTAGCGTTCTTGGTCCAGTCCTGTATATCCTGTATGCTGCAGATATACCTACCACTCCCGATACTTTCCTAGCAACATTTGCCGATGATACTGCTATCCTTTTATCCCATCCAGATCCCTTAATAGCTTCACATAATCTCCAAACCCACTTATCCCTGATTAAAGATTGGTGCAACTGCTGGCAGGATCAAAGTAAACGAATCGAAATGTACCCACGTAACGTTTACTACATCCTGCCCTCCTGTTTATATAAATAATATTCCGCTACCCATAGCAGACACAGTACGGTATCTTGGCTTCTACTTACCTGACTAAAAAACCTACATAATGATCTCAATATACCTTTTGTCCTTGACCTTATATCCATTAAATTCTCCAAATTCCATCAAAACCTTTCCAATCGTCCCGACCCTCTGGCACATTCATTATCCACCTCCACACATCCTTATAACCCTCCTCGCAGATTAAAACGGCAACGGCCCCGAGACCTATTGTAATAAATATATAGTATTGGAGTTCTGGTAGTGACCAGCTTCTCAACTCAAGTCCGGAGAGACTGTGGCGCTCCCTCTCAGCTTCCATTATTTCATACTGGTGATGCGGCTGAGAGAAGGGCGCTGGGATTACTGGGTGCCTGGCTTGCCCTCCCATAAGTTGGGGGACAGGCTTGGTCTGGGGTTTTCCTAGGACGATTGTGTACATTGTATATATAGTGTGATTGTGGTTACTAATTATTTTTTTTATTTTTTTTTATTTATTTTTTTTAAATTTATTTATTTTATTATCACTATTTTTATATTTGTAATTCACGATTTATTTTTTTAATATTGTTAGAGTATTTTTATTTTATTTGATTGTACATAGTAGATGATTGTATTCTTTGCCATCCATATTATTCATTGCCCTTTAAGAGTCAGATTGTAGTATTTATTCAATAAAACATTTCTTCTCTAAAAAAAAAAAAAAAAAAAAAAAAAATTAATTCTGGGACGAGCCGTCCAGTAAGTTAATGCCTTTTTCATGCTGCTTATACCTATAACTAAATAAACTTATATAATGAAATGAAATGAAATGAAAAAAAAATCTTTATTCTGGGACGTATTGTCCCCTAAGAATAACAGACATGTATAATAAGTTGTTAATGCCTCCTCATGGCCCATTAAAGAGGTCTACACCCACTTAGACAAAAACCTCCCTATCTGTTTTCTTTCTTTTGAAAACATATGAAAACAAATAATTAAAATTTAATGGGCAGACCTCTATGTTGAAGGGGCACCTGGAATTCTGAAATGCTTTTATTTTAAACACAATTAATTATAAAAAGGTCATTTTGGGACATTTTTAGTCATTTTATTTCAAAATTGACTTACTCAAATATCGTAACAAATTTTTCGGTGTCAAATTATAATAATTGTGCACTCACTTCTTGCGCAATCAATAATTTGTTTAAAAAGAGAGCAACTAATCCTTGAAATACGGACTCGACGAGTAACCAAAAAAAAACTGAACAATAAAAACGAATATCGTCCAGATCTGTATCTTTATATATATCCAACACCTCTCCCCCTATTAAACGGATTACAGATCGTGATGTGACTTGAAAAGTGTATTTTTAAATATCAAAACCTTTTCTACTACTACCTAGTAGTAGTAGAACATATGAAATAAATAGGAAAGGTAAAAAAAAAAAAACTGTAAGACGCTTTCAAAGTTAAGTCAAATAATTATTTTTTGTCGAGTAATTACAGAGGTTTGATATTACTTACTGTTCTCTTACCTAATGAGGTCTAGAAATTATTTGTGCACTACGGTTCATTACTATCTGCCTTGTTGATGTTATGAGTTAAGTTTAATAAGCTCCGGCATGTTTATTTGAATTTCTTATGGTACAATTAGCTAACTTATTTGTTGCATATGAAATTAAACAGTGTGTTATACACGTGTAGAGGCACAAGTATTTCCTTATCCTTTGTGAGCTCCAAATAGGACCATTACCAATTGTTAACAAGTCCACGTTTGTGAGAGAGAAGCCGATGGTGTTGATTGGCCGAAAGGATCGACGATCGAACCAATAGGGTTCTTTAAAGCGCCCTACTAATGAGACAGTCGGCTGCTCTGTATTCCCTCCGCCGTAGGAAGGTCCCTCTTGGAATAATCAATTCCCTACTTAGCCCATCGCCCCCTACCGAATAAATAATATACATAAACCAGATAACTTCGACAGCCCTCCCTAATTCTATTTTTCTTGAAGGCGGGATGATTTTTTTATCACGATTTTTCCTCCCTTGGGTCGACCGCCATCACTCCTCCCAACGTCTAGCAGTAGATAGACTCCACAAACATGCCGCTATCAGGGGAACTGTCGCTTCCAGTGTTTGTTCAGTGGCTACTGTATAATAAATCAAATGAATAGCTAGGGTTTTTATCGACTTTAATAAACTAGGCTTTTAATTTTAATTTCTTTTTCATGCTGCTTATACCTATAACTAAATAAACTTATATAATGAAATGAAAAAAAAATCTTTATTCTGGGACGTATTGTCCCCTAAGAATAACAGACATGTATAATAAGTTGTACAATAGTCTGGCTATCTTAATTTCAAATGGACAATAATAAGTATAAAACGTAATATATGAATATACAATTGAAAATAGAACTTTGTGATAAATATATACATGAGAAAGAAGAGAGAGAGAAAAAAAAGAAAAAAAAAAAACTAGGACAAAAAAAAATAATAATAACAATATGCTAATAGAATAATTACAATGCGTTCAGAAATAAAAAGAAATATAAAAAAAAAGTAAATAAATAAAACAAAATAAATATAGTGAAAAGAAAGGAAAAGATATATAGAGAAGAAAAATAATAAGACCTATTTGAATGATAATATGACAAAATATTTACAAATATCTAAAGGTAATATATATACAATTGATAATAGCACTTTATCAGTTAGAAGAAAAAGGGAAAGAAATAATAACAATAATTTATAAGAGAAAAAAAACAAAACAGAAACAATTGTTGGAGAAACGAGTTTAAATTTATATAATGATATTATACTCATTGAAGCAAAATCATCGGCATCGGATATGCTTAATTTGATTAACTGACTTTCAATTATCACTCATATTGGCGGGCTGTAACTGGGATTTAAGGAGATATCGGAATAGAAGAGTTTTGAATGAGTTTAAGGAAGAAGCATGTCTAATTTCAGGAGGGATCGAGTTCCAGAGGGTAGTGGATCGAGCTTGGAAGGAGTGTTGGTATAATGCTGTTCGGTGGAAAGGAGTGTATAGGTCAGAGGAACGTGATCTTGTTGTGAGTTGGGAGTGGACGGAAGACTTGAATATCAATAGGTTACAGATGTAGGGTGGGCAATGGTTATTAATGGCATGGTACAGGAAGGTGCCCAGGAAATATTGTCTACGGGAGGATGGATTGAGCCACTCCAGGGCAGTGTAGAGGTGAGATACATGGGAACGTCTCGGGGCTCCGAATACAAATCTGATAAAACTGTTCATGATACGTTGTAATCTGTCCCGGAGCCCCATCGTGAGGCCCCCATATATATATATTTTATCGCTTTTCCTCTTATGGTAACCCCATAAGAGGAGAATTTATTTATCGTATTTACATGCGCCATCCCTGATTTTAGGCATACTACAAGTATTACCAAGTTCATTGGTTTACATTCTTATTGATACAATTTGATCTTATTGTCTCTTATGTACAATCAGATAAACGAAATAAAACAAAAAAAAAAACAATTAAATAATAAGAAACCTAAAGAAAGTAACGTTAATACAATTTTCTACAAAATAATAATTCCATAAATAATAAAAATAAATAAAAAATAAAACTAAAGTACAACAAGATTCTGCCTACTAAAGCATCATTATACTGCCTTCCTACATTCATCAGTCAGTTTGTTAAAGTCTATTTGTTTAATAAATTGTACAAAATCATATTTAAATTTAGTCATAAGTCTCTGTTCTGTTTCAGGCCAATTTCCGTGTTTTAGTATAATGTTCTGTATCAGTCCTGCCCTAATGTTGTCAAGTCCTTTACAGTCATATATTAAATGTCGGAAATTATGAACCTGTCCATCGTGAGGACACCTGTCATTGTTTAGTATGTTGAAGCGTTTCAAGTATTGTTTGGTATGTCCGTGTTCTGAAAGTATTTGGGTCAGCTTGTAGTCAGTGCTTATTGTACGCCTATAATTTTGCGGTGTGATATTGGGAACGAATCGATGAAGGCTAGGAGATTTTTCAGAAGCGGTCCACTTATTGTTCCATTTAATTATAGATATATATGTATATATATATATATATATATATATATATATATATATATATATATATATATATATATATATATATATATATATATATAAAAGTTAAGGGCCGAAGCATAGCAGTATTAGCCTTAATCCTATTCTTAATCTTATAAACGCAGCAAATACTATAAATGTAGCATTACTGAGCCAATAAAGTCAGTTGATATTCAGTCTATTTAGCTTGCGTTTCTTATAACCTTTTCCTTTTTTCTAAGTTTTATTTGTGACAGTTGCTAGAAGTCACTAGAAAATCGGACATTATAAAATTTTATATTAAGATTATTGTTTACATTATTCAGAAAATATCTAAATTTAAAACATAAAATTAGTGACTTACAGGTCTGTTAAAAGCTCTACGCACTTATTCATCTGAAATATATGATACTGCTAACCAAATATAAATCTTTCAGTTCAAAACATTAAGATTAATAACACGAGCTCTATTGTTGATATACAAAATAACTATACAAACCTCTTTCAGCTGCAGTAATAAATATAACTAATGAATAAAAGGAATTCTGATTTTAAACAATTCCTTTAAAAATTACAATTTACCAAGCTCACGTTCTTATCTGATGCAACGGCGAATAATCAGAAATTAAATAAATAACAAGGTTAAAATCTCGAGTTTTGAATATAATGGAGTTTATGAAGTATAAAAAAAATGTATATCAGAGATAGTTTTTAAGGAACCCCCATTAGAATCGTCCTCACTCGAGACCTGTGAGTCATAATAGTGAAAATAAATCCATCCTTACAACATATTTAATGAAAATTAAAAAAATTAAATTAAAATAAAACATTAAATAATGAAAGTTATAAAATAAAATATAATAAATAATAATCTAAAATAAATTAATAAAAATACGAGAAATAAATCTACTGAAACAGAAAAACAAATTTAAATAAAATTACACTATAAGCCGTTCAGGGTTCCCCCAATCAAGCAGGACTTGAGTAGCAAAGCTGGGCACTGCCATAACTTCAACGAATTAACAATAGATCTCGGGGCCACTGCTGTTTCCCTCTGCAAGGTGGGCTATAAGAAGTCTGGCACTGGATTATGAATGAGCAAGAGGTTTGAAATGGTTGGAAAGTTGTTAGTAGAATTTCGAAATTCTAAGGAGTATGAGATCGAGAACAAAATATTTACAATAGGATAGAATATAAAAATAATTTTATTCTGGGACCAAGTCCCTTAAGAATAACAAATAAGTTTGGAAATTAATAAAATTAGTTACATCTGGTCAAAAACATAATAAAAAAAATTAACTACTAATATAATTAATAATTAATAATATAACAATGATAATATATACAAATATACTAATTAAATAGATATAGAGGAATACAAGAGAACATTTTACAATGAAATGAGAAATAAATTATTTTCGAATAATGCTTAGTGTCATAAATAGCATAGAAGTACCTAAATGTCATTTTCAGAATAAGAATAAATTATATTCAGTGGAATCTTAATCGTGCAAATAGTTATTGAAAGGATTCCAGAAACGTAAGAGCATAATATCATTTATCCTAATAGATAGATTGTTAAGAGTTTCACGTTGCATGTACTGATATTATTGTATAGGGTTCTGTTGGATTCATATATGGTGTATTCATAATAGTTTGAAGTGTTGAACACGTATGATATCCAATTCCTTAACTGTTCTTTCAGTTTAAGTCCAACTGATAGGTTACAGAATGGTGTTGTATATGAGAAGTTTGTTTTCAATTGCAAGCTGGGTATCCTAAAAACAAAATATTTAACTTTTAAATATAACATCCGTTGGGTGGAAGCCGAGACTTCATTCAGACGGAGAATTATTATACAGAATTAAAGATTTTTGAATAAATCTATGCAACAATATAAATATTGTAGATAATTACTGTTGCGATGAAGAGTCTCTATCATTTATTCACTAAATGTGATTACGTAATCATTAACATTAAACTTAATTCATTTCAAATAAAAGTTATTTATAAAAAAATAATTAAAAAATCATTTACATCTTTTTTTTTCAATGTAATATAAATGACGTTCTCCATTTTAAAGAGTCTAATTAAAAATTACTGGGAGCTATTCATACGTGCAGCTGTCAGTTCCAACTTCATTTCTTCTGTGTTATTTATTAATTTGTAAAGAGCGCCCTATTGAGGTAGAGATAGGGGAAAATGTGGGTTATTCGGGGAGCTTTGAATGGGAGAACATAGCAAAGAGCCCCTCGACTTTAATACTTGAACCTGGCCACTTGAAATTTTAATTTGAATGCCTTTAATTTGGCGCCTGGCCCCGGGATGCCCCTACCTTAGATCCCCCCAACGAGGGGTTAAACGAACCACAGCTGAATGAATCAATGCGGTAGAAAAATCTCTATGTTAATTGAATTTCGGATGAAAGTCTCAAATTATGACTCTATCTCCTCGATTAACTCATCTTCAGTATTTTAATTAAACCGCATCCGATTGGCCGGTGGATTAAAGTTCAAACTGTCAACTGGCGGGCTAGATCTCGGGGTCAGGTTGTAGATTTGAATTAATTGATTTTATTTCAATATTCAACAGCTCTTATATCTCCCATCATTGAGGGCTTTGAGCTGCCTATCAATCATTTCTGAAAAAATAATTTACGCGGGTAAATCCTGGCCAGTTTCAGTGAATATAAAACAATTTCATCCGTTATATTTTATGTCATTGAGGAAAAGTTACTAGTTTACTTTTGATATATTATTATTTTTTAAATTAAAATGCTCTGTAAAATTTAAAATACAGTCTCATCAATCTGAACTGTTTAAGATAAAAATTTCTTCATATCGTATATAGGAAATCCAACTCGAGGCATATTTAAATTATTTGATAAGGAATTGATGTATTATATGTTATTTATAAGAAAATTTAGTTTATTAAAAAATTGCTTTACCATAATGTTTTTAGAACTAAAAACATACATATTGCTTGTTATCACATATAGATGTTGTCCTTTATAACACTATAGTCCCTCTATTGTTGTCTAATCTATTTGACTTTTATCTATCATGTTGACCAGTTCTTTTCTACTTACTGGCAATTAAATGATGATTAGTTAATAATGTTGGTCAATATATTTTATTTAATGATATTATAATTTTAATAATATAAATCTATGAATTTTATTACACTTGATCTACTCTTGGCTCATCCCACAATTCACATTATACACTTGAGGCATAAAATTTCAAACCCCACCTGTCCATTTTTGAAAAAAATTTCGCAACTGGCTGATAAAAGTAAAGGTTTAGGTTTATCTTCTTTGGAAAGAGGCCTTCTAAGAGAAAACCAATTGAAAAAAAAATCATCTGGAAATTGTAGTTGGCTGGTTTTTAAATTCACTTACCACAGTCTATTGACATGTACTTTTAATTATCTATGGTCTCAAGGGTCTAAGCCTGTATCTTATTATCCGTCTCTACCTCGTCCGCATCTTCAATCAGGGTCCGTTTCCTCCAGAATCTACTTTCTTCACCACAAGACCGTATACCTCTTTCTATTTCCCGGGTCCATCTTAGATAGGGATATACCCCCTCCATCTAACCTTTAAATTTCTTATCTTGAGTTTTGAATCCTTTGTGCACTAAACTTTTTCGAGCGTGTCCTTATAAAATTGCCTTAAAAGAAGAAAGTAGGTCAGGCAGTCTTTATAAGTACCAAATTGGTTGTCCTTCGTAAAACCCAGCACCTTTGTTCTTAATACTTAAAGCTACTCCTCTTTAATATGATTAGATTTTAATATTTAATATTTATTAATATAATAATATTAAAGAACTTAAAGTACTACTGATACAAAATTTATAAATATATACATTTTGTATCAGTAGTACACTAAAATATCATTAGTAATTTTTTTTTTTTTTTTTTTTTTTTTTAATCAATTTATTGAAATTTACAACTGTACAAGTATACATCAAGTAAATGTGTTAAAAAAAAAGTTTACAATAACATGCCTAAACTTGAGAACTACTCATCAGTAGCACTTAAGTAAAAAAAATGAAAAACAAAATCTACACAAGAAGATCTCTGGGTCATCTTCTTTTCAGACGCCTCGAAGGATTATCGGGAATTGAGTGGGAAGCAAGTTGAGAAACTAGGGGATTTGAGTGATTATGGAGCTTACTATGAAAGGATTGGTATCTGGTTTGGGCTAAATCAGCAACATATGGAACATTAAGATCTTTATGGATAAGTTTATTGGTGACAAAGTAAGGAGCATTGAGGATTTTTCGAAGGATTTTGGATTGTAAGGATTGGATACGGGAAGAATTGGATGGTTTAGTAGTGCCCCAAAGCTCAACTCCGTACGTCCATATAGGTCTAATCACAGTCAAGTAAATGAGTCTTTTGTAAATTGAGAGCTTTGAACGTTTGTCAAGTAAATGTTGAAGTAGTCTGTAACGACGAGCAGTTTCTTGTCGTTTTAGTCTTGTATGTGGATTCCAAGTAAGACGTTTATCCAAGTGGAGTCCTAGGTAGCGGATCTGTTCAACAGGGATTAGTGGAATGTCATTAAAGGATATTGTAGGACAGGGAGTCGTAGGTTTACGACGAAGGGTAAAGGTTATTTGGTGTGATTTGTTTGGGTTTATTTTGATTCTCCATTTTTGAAACCATTCATGAATGTTTAGGATATGAGATTGAAGGCAAGGAATGGATCATTGTTTACTGATAATACACATGTGTCATCAGTGTAAGTAGTGAGGTCAGTGGTAGGATGAGTTGGGATGTCAGCTGTATAGATCGTGTAAAGGATAGGGCCAAGGATACTACCTTGAGGAACACCGGCAGATTGGGTAAAGAGGGAAGAGTAAGAAAATTTATGGTTTTAGTAATTTGATGCAGATTTTGTTTGTTATATTAAACAAAAAATATAAGATATTTAAAAAAATTAAATGCATTTAAGTAATGCAGCAAGCAAGGTTTCTGGAGGGAAGAGACAAGTAGTATATATTTTTTTTTTTTTTTTTAATATTTGTATGAAGAGTGAAAATGATGTTATAGAAAGAAAGGGTTAGGTACTTGGGGTAAACCTAAGGGCCTCTTCCAGAATGAGTTTTTCTATTCTTTTTGAAAACTATATATATATTTATTGGCTATTTATTGAAATTTACAACGATATACGAATTTAAAAAAAAAATACATCTAGTAAATGAGATGCTCTTTATAATAAATAAATTGCTTGTGAAGCTACTACTCATTAGTAGTGCTTCAATAAGTCCTATATTAGAAGGTCCCGAGGCCATTATCTTTTCATACTCCTCGGAGAGTTATCTGTAAAAGAGTGGGAAACGATTTGAGATACTAGAGGATTTGAATTTTTATGGAGTTTGCTATGAAAGGATAGATATCTGGTTTGAGCTAAGTCAGAAGCATAAGGGACATTAAGATCATTGTGGAAAAGTTTGTTTGTGACAAAGTAAAGAGCATTGAGGATTATTCTAAGGATTTCCGATTGGATACGAGATAAACTGAATTGTTTGATGGAACACCAAAATACAAGTCCATACGTCCAAATAGGTCTAATTACATTTATGTAAATCAGATTTTTGTAATTAATCGGAAGGTTTGAACGTTTGTCTAGTAAATGTTCAAGGAGTTGGAAACGATGGTTAGTTTCCTGTTGCTTTAGTATTTTATGTGGGTTCCAAGTAAGATATTGTCCAGATAGTTATAGGTAGCGGATCTGTTCAACAGGGATTAACCTAATATCATTAAAGGATAGTGTATTACAGGAAGTCGTAGGTTTACGACGAAGGGTAAAGGTTATTTGGTGAGATTTGTTTAGATTTATTTTAATTCTACACTATTGGTACCATTTTTAAATGTTAATGGTAAGTCAGGATGTTAGCTGTATACATCGTGTAGTGGAATTTCTGGTGTTTCTACACCCCATATTGGGTAAAGAGGGAAGAATCGGAAAAGTTATAATTAACTTTAAAGATTCTGTCACTGAGAAAGGAGTGTATTATAAAGAGGATGGGACCTATAGAAAATTACTAAAAATTCCTTTCAATGATGATTCATATTATAGCACGTGATGAATATAGGTAATCAACCACTACTCATTTTTAACCGCCTTTTGTAAACAAGAGGTACATCAGTAACAAGGGTGGATTAGGGTGGCTTCGTCAATAAAATACGAAGATAAGAAGGCCAAGACAGGCCAAGGGGCATTGATTGAACCCCCCTCCCCCCCCAGGAGGCCCAGTTCTAAACAAAGAAGAGATACTCAGCGAGGCCCCCACAACGGAGACAAACTATGGCAATATAAAGTTAGGACTACATGACACATCGACTGTGGTCCAGGAATTCGTAGAATACTTATTGTGGAACACCCCATATTGGGTAAAGAGGGAAGAATCGGAAAAGTTATAATTAACTTTAAAGATTCTGTCACTGAGAAAGGAGTGTATTATAAAGTAGGTTTTTAGAAGGTAGGAATTTGCAGTTTGTAAATTTATTTGGTCGTTTAAATAAAAATTTGGTGTTAAGAAAAGGTTTTTTTATTTAAACAGTTATTCGGCTTTTATTTTAACGTAATATAACAAATTTCAATGTACTATATAAACAGAGATTTACACAATTAAACTATTTTACGATGATTCATATTATAGCACGTGATGAATATAGGTAATCAACCACTACTCATTTTTAACCGCCTTTCAAGTAACAAGGGTGGATTAGGGTCTCAATAAAATACGAAGATAAGAAGGAAGACAGGCCAAGGGATTTGATTGAACCCCCCTCCCCCCCCGAAGAGATACTCAGCGAGGCCCCACAATATGGCAATATCGCATCAGTCACTCACATCTCCCTCTTCATTTCCCTCTGTCCTGTCTGACCGCATCCATCAGGGGGCTTATCCTTCCATAGCAAGTGTGCTTTTTCATGAAGTCACTCGAGATATAATGATGTTCTTTCGGACAGTATCAGCACAAGAACTAATTATTGCTGACGAGATTTGTTTTATAATTTCGTTGTCGAAAAATAAGAAACTGTATTAGAAACTACGTAAATTTTGGTTAATATGCTTTACCTAACAAAAATGTGCCTAAGTTTTCATTTTCAAGGAGGATTTTCTTTCAAGCCTTTTTTAATTTCTTTCATTTAAAGGTTTTTATATTCCATACTCCCCAGTCACATATTATCTTCTATGTTCAATGGCGAAATAATTTCATATATTTAAGTCAAACTCCCCTCAAAACCATTAAAATAATATAATATAATAATAATATCCTGTATTGAAAACCTTTAACGGAATACAGTTAAATTGAAGTCCGTTTGCCTCCTTAGAACTGTTGATAAATCTTAGTTAAACTAGTTTTCAAATAAAATAATTCCAATAGGCGTGGCAATTGATTCTTCGATCCTAACAGTTGAATATTGTTGAACATATACACTATCTAGGATTTTATCTCACAGAACTCTCAGAAGAGATTCAATAGACAAGAAGCCACTCATTCATAAATCTCTTACCTCATTACAAAATCCCCATATACACGATTATTATAAGGCATCATTGCACTTACGGCATAGAGTTATGGGATTCAACGAAACCATCAAACTCCAAGTCTCTTCAATCAATATCCTTACGTCACAGATGAACTAATACACAACGCTGTTGATGTTACACATATTGCTGATTTGGCAGGGACCAGATTCCTCTCCATTCATAATAAACTACTCGTACATACCCTCTCAAGTTGTATCTCAACTTCTCAGCCTCCCTTTCAATTCCCAATTGCTCTCCTCGGTGTCTAAAAATAAGATTATCTCTAAATCCTCTAATGGAAAACTTTCACAGTGATGATACCATTGTGTAATTTCTTACATTTTTTTTCATGTTACCATATTCTCAGCGAATTTAAAATATATACTATTTTTATACAATCCCAAATTTCAACTTAAGTAACTTGTAAACTGTAAAGCATTTGTAAATAAACCATCTGTTTATGCTGTATATAGCATTAACTTTTACAGCATGGAAATCATGATTTATGCTGGATCACTGAATGATGTTGCTGTGTTTGCAGGAGCGGAGCACTGCCCGTACGACTACATAAAGATATACGACGGCAAAGACGTGACTTACCCAGTGATAGGGACATTCTGCGGGATGGGCAAGTTCCCTTACTCCATCATCGGAACCAGCGAAGACCTCTTCGTCGAGTTCGTATCTTCTCCTGCAGGTGAGTAACAGTACTTAATATCTAATTCTTAATATATAGGTAAATTAAACAATTCGAATTAAATTGAAATGGCATCTGATAGGTATGATTGTACTAGATTTACTTCAACTGAAGAGGTCCTCCGTTCCCCTTCTTACGGACCAGTTCAGACAACGTCGAATAGGACAGACTGGCCAGATTCAGAGACCTCCCAAAAAAAAAAAAATTTAAATTCTTAATTTGTTTTTAAGAAAACATTATAAATTCAACATCATTTTTCGTAAGAAAAAAATCCTATTATTCTACATAAAGATTTAAACAACTTTGAATCCCCCAACGATCGAAGAATGATTGTCGAAAAGAGCACGAATCTATCTTTATCTCAGAATTTATTTATTTATTTAGACTTTTTTTTATCTATACTATTATACAGAGTGTCCCGAATTTAAATGGCAAAACTTCAGGAACTTATAGGGGACCGAAAAACTAAGACCAAAAGTCCTTTAGAGATTTTCTCGTTTTTGCTTAGTTTTAGAGAAAATCGCAAAAAAAGAAACAAAACCAAAATGTTACAGGTAGCGATTATCACCTTTCAAAGTTCGCCATATTGCTTGCCGCGATATTGCTAATGCAGCAGATGCTCTTCGGATGCTAGTCTCAGGATTGTTATCGAAGTGACGTTGGTTCCTGAAGTTTTGCCATTTAAATTCGGGACCTTTCCAGACTACCCTTCAACCTCAAAAGACCATACAACTCTTAACACCCCAAGTGTGGGTTCACTCCCCAGCCAACACTCCCGGGCACACAAATTTTTCACATTCTATTCCCAACCAAATCAACCATAGTCCAGCTGATATAAACACCATCTTCTCATCATTCTTAACCGAACTGAAAGAAACAATAAGACCACTCATTTTTTTTTTTTTCTCACCAGTGTCCTTTCTGAAGTCCCATTCAACATCCCAAAATGAGCAATAAGCCCCTAGCTGTCACTTTGTGAAATGCAAATGGCCTTCAAAACCATCGAGACAAACTTGACATATTTTTACATGACAATCACGTAGATATAGCCCTACTGACGGAAACACACTTTACAAAACGATCGTATTTTCATATACGTGACTACATCACTTACAGATCAGACCACCCAGACAACACAGCCCATGCCAGTTCTTGCATCCTTATTCATAAATCAATACCTCATTCTCATGTCTCTTCTACTCCAACTGACACCATTCAATCCACTTCAGTATTCGCCTCCACTCGTCCTTTCAATGTAACGTTTTCAGCTGTATACTGTCCTCCTGGACATTCCCTCTCTTATAACCATCTTGATTCCTTATTCCGATCCCTCGGTCCGCGCTTTATTGCTGGAGGAGACTACAACGCCAAACATCAGCGATGGGGTTGTAGAACATCCAATTTCCGTGGCAGCATTTTATCCTGTGTTTCATCCTCCAACTGTTATTCTGTCCTTTCTCCCTTAAATCCGACTTATTGGCCTACATCTATCAAAAAAAGTCCAGACATCCTCGATATATTCATTCCTTCCCACATTTCCATCTATCATACCTCTGTAAAATACCTTGACTAAAATAATAAAATAAAATAAAGACTGGAGGTGCCGCTGGGTTCTGCTCCCTCTCATGCCTTTCAAGCCATTTAAATTCGTACCGCAAATTCACTGGTTGTCAAATATCATTTGACAGGTGTGAATAAATATATAAAGTCAAAAAAAAAAAAAAAAAAAAAAAAAAAAGATGATCCCAAAACCCAAAAAGCCGCCTGAGTTCCCATCCTCATACCGTCCTGTTTCACTTTTGCCAATCATGGGTAAAATCCTTGAAAAATTAATTTTAAAACGTTTGTATCCTATCCTAGATTCCCATCATGTAATCCCAGATCACCAGTTTGGATTCCGAACATCACACTCCACAATTCAGCAATGTCATCGTGTGGTGGACGTTGTCTCCTCTGCATTGGAGCGCGGAATGTACTGTTCGAGAGTCTTTCTCGACGTGGAACAAGCTTTTGACCGAGTCTGACCCAGGACTACTTTACAAACTCCGTAGATTCCTTCCTTCAACATACTTCCTAATTATCCGTTCCTATCTTAGCGCTAGAACTTTCAAAGTGAATCATAACTTTTCCTATTCTTCTCTCTTTACCCAATCTGCCAGTGTTCCTCAAGGTAGTATCCTAGGTCCTATCCTCTATACAGTGTATACAGCTGACATCCCAACTCATCCTACCACTGTCCTCATGTGTGTTATAAGTAAACAATGATCCCTTCATTGCCTCTCAAACACTCCAATCCCATATCCTAAACCTTCAAGAATGGTGTCAAAAATCGAGAATCAAAATAAATCCAAACAAATCCCTCCAAATAACCTTTACACTACGTCGTAAACCTACGACCTCCTGTCCTACAATATCCTTTAATGACATTCCACTAATCCCTGTTGAACAGATACGCTACCTAGGACTCTACTTGGACAAAAGACTAAAACGAGGCGTCTGAAACGAAGATGGCCTAGAGACCTTCCAGTGAAGAAATTTTAATAAAGTGCTACTGCTAAGTAGTTCATTCCAAGTTTTAACATTTTATTATAATCGTTGTCAATACATTTACTTGATGTATATATTCTATACAGTTGTAAATTTCAATAAATGCAAAAAAAAAAATCGGGACACCCTGTATTAAAGCGCAAGCCATCTTTCGTTTGTGATTACTAGCCGCGAAAACTGCTTAACCAATCTGTACCAAATTTTAACCACACCATCTTCATTGTTCAAGGAAGGTTTAGCAATAATAAAATTTAAAGATTTTAAATTATATTGCCATAAAAAACCGATCAAAATTTGGTGCACAGTGAAGCTAGATAACAGACCGATAGATCTCGAGCACCGTTCGAGAGAGGTTACAAAGGTACAATCTTTTATAGAGCTAGAAATTTATAGTAAAATTTACTTGTTTTTAATTCAACTGTTATTAAAAAAACTATAAATTTATGGAACGACCTGTGGATCATAGTGCAGTTTAAAAATCGATCGATAAGTAGCGATTCTGTAAAAGAGTTTGCACTGGTAAAACTATTAAACCCTACTGAACCAAATTTAAACAAAAACATCATCATAGCTCTAGAAAGGTTTGTAATTTTACTATAACAATAATAAAAATGTATGTTATTTATTTCGTGGCGGACCCCAAAATGAATCTTGACCTTCCCACCCAGGCTAGTATAGGACTTCAATGGAAGACCTGGGCTCAAAAAAAAAAAAAAAAAAAAAAAAAAAAAAATGTAAAGTCTTGAGTGCTGGAAACAAGTTTCGCCAAACAGCCATATGGTTAGAAATAAAAATCCAACCAGACGGATGGATAAAATTATTTCTCCAAATTGAATGTCTAATTATGCTTCTATGTACTCTTCAAACACCTAATCAATGCAATTTTAACCAAGTTAAAAATTACTGCCATGTGTGAAAATATCGTTGATGAAAAAATGCTAAATTCCTTACTTTATACAAGATTTTTATTGGTAAAAAAATAAAAATTCAATTATTAGTTAGAATTATTAAAAAGTTCTAGGAAATGCGGGCGATGCCACGTCGGGGGATTCTAGTTTTTAATATAAGGCAGCTTTTTTTCACAGAACATTCATCAGTACTTGAAAAAAAAAAACACTTTCGAACTTGATTCATCTCGCAAAGATAAAAACTTTTTATAAAAATTATTGAACATCTCGTACTTCTTGTATATGGAAATATTCCATTAAAAGAAAAAATATAGATGGCGAAAAAGTAGTGCTGTTTCAGTACCAAAATTGTCTATTGTTGATACAGATATTGGTAACAAAAAACTGATTCTTGATTCTGAATACATTGGTGTAAAAATAAATTGCTATTGCTAGAAATAATCTGTAAGCGATAAAAAATCAAACTAAATCTATCCAAAAAAAAAATTAATCAATAAATTAATTAGTAAACAGAAAATAGCATTTATAATCTTCAACTTAAAAATTTATAATTTAATAACAATGCAGACATTCTACAAAAGAATAACCTATTTAACAAATTCTTAAATAACAAGATAATTACTGATTATTACTAATTATTCATTATGTATCAATGCTTAAAAACCAATATGAACATATCATAACCTATGATCTGTATTCTGGTTTAGCTAAAATCCATTAGAAATAAGAAAATATATATTTAATAAAATTGTGCTTCTGTCTGGCTAAATTTATTTCATCAGTAGGTACTTTAGCTACGGCTGTTTTAAATGTTAATTTTCCAATAGCGAATAAATATCTTCAACAATGTGAGGTCTGGCTTGAAGCAGCAATACATGATTTTTGAAGAAAAGTTATTGTAATTCTGTATCAATCAATGTCGTATATAAATCTTGCTAGGTTTTAAAAAAGTGATATGGTATAAGGTACGTGCGCTATTCAGGATGATATTAGGGTAGTTTTTTCGACTGTCCGATTTCCGAAAATTATTTATGTTTCTAACTCAACATTTATGTAGAAAAAAGCGCTCATTCAATAGATACATTTTAATCTAAATTGTTAAGACTGTTAAGAAACTAGGTGTCAAACAAAGCATTTAAATTTACGTATTCCGACTGATACCAGCCACATTTATAAAATTTCCCGACATTTGTATTCTCGTGGAAAAGTTCAGATTAGAGCAAAATCTGTCTTACATTAGGGCAATAAGTAATATGGATAACAAAGAATCCATTCACACTATAAATACACAGAAAATTTATCATATAAAGGAAGTGGATATAAAAAATATCAATATGTTATACACTAAATTCATGTAAAAACTAATGTTGTTAACTTGTGTTACAATTTCACAAATTAGGGAGAGGAAATATGAAACTAAAATATGAATATGAAAACATCGCTATATAAAACACCAAATCGATTTTGAAACTCATGTTTTTAACTTTTGTTTCAACTTTTAACATTTAAAAAGAAAAAATATCAATAAACACACCAAACAACACTATCCAAGTGGAAACCGTAGAAATGGATGTTTACATATGAGGTTATAGAAAAAGCTATCGATAGATGTGAAACTCGAAGAGTTTATAATCGATCTCGTAATGCTTGAGGGTCGGGCCCAATAGGTGGAGCACCTCGTTGATACAGATACCAAAATTATATTTTGAACACATTCAAAACTATACCTTAAACTTACTAACATACAGATTACCTTATTGCAACTGATCGTGACATTTCTTTTTATACATAATTAGATATAGTAAATTACTCTTATTTTACTAGCAATCTAAGTCCTGTGGGTCGAATACATTTCCCCGCAAGGCTGACCGGTTCCAGGTTACCGGGAGATAGGAAAAGGGAAGTTAAATATTTTATTAATCCTTCCGCTTTCCGCTCGGTTAATATTTCATTAGTCACTTGTGAGGGCCCTCATCGTCCCTAACCTCACCGCAAGTATTTAGTGGTCCACTCAAAGCTAATAGAACGTTTGCTAATAGAACGGGGCCTGCACCTATTTGGTTCTTAATAAAATTAAATAAATAAGTAAAATTTCAATTAAAAATCACATTGTAAACCATTAAAAAATTATTTTGTTACAGAAATACGAGGAAAACGGCTACGGCTGGCTATTAAAATTTAATTGATAGTGTACTCCTTACAGTCTTAATTAACTTACCCTGTGGCACTAAAATCCTTCTTAACAATATTTAGCTACCTTTACGATAATTTCATTGGTTTCGCCCTATTTTATTAACATCTTTTTTATTACAAGCGTTTGTTGTATATAGTTCATTGAATACGTACCATGGTTTGGACTATCAGGATACCAAAATTGAGTACATGTTGTTCGGTCAGTAACTTCATACGAACCGTATTTTAACATAAGAAATTCAAATAACTTAATGATATGATATACTTTGATAATTCTAGCCTAACTGACAGGCAACATCCAGTCGTGAAGACTGAATAACTTCCTAAATGATTCACTTATCTTCATGAGTCAATTTCTCTGTAAGCAGTAAATTAATCTTGATTTAATTCTTTCTCTTTTTATATAATCCAAAATCAGACCTGAGCATCACCTTTGAATTAATTACATTTTCGACAAATGGGTTCAAAATAAAAATAAAAAATATTTTGAGAAGAAACTTCGTTGCCTGGAAGATATGGAGGACAATTTTAAGACACTGGGTTGGAGAATGGAATACAAACCAGGCCGTGTACGACAGAAGGAAGCCAAAGTCCTACAAGTACTTTAGCAACGTGGATGATGATGATACACAAATAAATCTACTGAAAGGTGTATTTCGATCAATATTTCAATATACTCTTCATAATTATTTTTGGAGACCGGCCAACCCAGGAAGGAGGTTATTGACTTCTGTTACATCGGTCCCCTGGCGTTTTTATTCCAGCAGCAGCTCCATTATGTAAAATATTTTGTCTGGTAGAAAAATATTGAAAATCAACCATCTTATTAAAATAATATTTTTTTTTTTTATATATAAAGAAGAAGAAAGCTTATCAAATGGAACTGATATGCTACCGTATAAAACTAGTATCCCCCGCCGCGGCTTCAAATAAGTAAAGAACTTAAATTAGTTAATTTTATCTAATAACTAAAGTTTTATTTGTTAATCGATATAAATCTTGTATTTTATCATGTAATTAATACGCATTATTTCTATAAAAATATAGCAGTAATTTTTAACTTGGATAATAATGCACTGATTAGGTATTTGAAGATTACGTGTACGAGGATTAAAGCATAATTAATCCAGATGAACAGACTATTAAGAAACTCTTGCGAGTAATGGACTGCATTATCATTGCTTACAACTAAAGGCCCATGAATCCGTATTCAAACTATATCAACAAGGAAAGAATCAACATTTTGTATTGGTAATATTTTTTATCATTCGATATAATAGGATTGGATTTTAATTAATAACCATAAAAGTTATTGAAAGTTAGTTAATCCTCGTTTCCCCACTCAACACTGTACATTTAAATTATTATTATAGTAAATTTTACTATGATAAGCATTCCTAGAACTTTGAAGATGAGGTAGTTAAGATTAGGTACTGACGGGTTTAATAGTTTTATCATTGCAAACTCTGCAAGAAGACGCTAGTCACAAATCAGTCGATTTTCAACTTCACTGAGATGCACATGTCACATCACATATTTATAGCTTTTTTTGATAACAATTTAATGGAAAATGATACAATTACATTAATAATTTCTAGCTTGATATAACACCGTACCATTGTAACTTCTCTTAAAGGCGTTCGCAACCTATCGGTCGGTTTTCAAACTTCACAGCGCATTACATATTTATCACTTTTTTAATAATAATTTATTTGAAAATCAGGAGATTTTATTATTGCTAAGCCTTCTTTGAACCATGAAGATGATCTAGTTAAAAGTTGGTATAGATTGGTTTAGTAGTTTTCCTGGGGAGTGATCACAAACGATAAATGGCTTGTCCTTTTATGTAATTGAATAGATATAACATCACTTAAATCATTTGTGAATTTTTTTAAATTTTTAATCGGAATCATATTGTTTGATTTTTAAGTATGTGGAATGGAGAATCAAACAATCATCGGTACTTATCCATGTTAGAGACATTTGCTGCTCCTGACTTTCTAAACGAAACATTTTTTTTTTTTTTTTTTTTTTTTTTTTTTTTTGCCGTTAGACAGGCAAATGTTTCACAAACAAATAGAATAATAAACGTGTAAATACCACGGAGTGAGAGGGGAAGAGAGACAAAGGTAAATAACTGTGAAAGCAAACAGACAATAAAAAACCGGATATATATTCCCCGCTTACATAATTGAATTGAAATTGATGGCACCACGTAGCGCTTCAATAATTCCATTCGGCTCGATAAATAATGTAGCGCTACCGCTGGAGCATTACCGCGTAATTGTTTCGTACTTCATCGGTCAGGGTATAATCGCCTGTTCCACAATAAAATGGCAATAAAAGTATTTCCAACAAAAAATAATTTATTTTTTTGTTTTCAAACGAGTGAAATCCCTATAGTCAAAGTATATAAGAAATATTATATAAATGATCTTATGGCCAACACTAAACTATTTCACTCATTGGGGTCAATTGGCAAAAAAACGGAAACAATTCAATATAATTTTAACTAATGATCCTATCAATGATTCTACAGTTAGTATCATTCTATTCAAATCGAAAAATTACATTGAAATTTTACTTTGAAAACAAATTTTACTTCTCGAAAAGATTTAGAGAAATTGAGAAATCTAAAACAAAATTCATTTGGAAATTGTTCTGAAATCATGATTTTGTTGTAATTTCTAAAATTCTTTGATTTGTAGGAATTTTAATTATTCAGCGATTTCCTTTTAAAAAAAAGATGTAAAAAAATACCAATAGTAGGACAAATAAACTCACAAGGGGAGGACACACTCAGTCTCTCACGGATCTTGTTGGCAATTTTTTTGGAGATTCCTGGTCAAAAATATTAGACACGTATTTTGCCGTTCCGACCAATGGGCCCTAGAAGCCGAGAAAAAAAAATAAAATAGCATTAAACTAATTTATTTTTTATCTCGAGTTTAAAAAATGATATCGACATGATTTCACCAAGATTTTCAGTTTTAATTGCGAAATACAGTCGCTCCATAGATTTTGGTTTAGGTTAATTAAATTCTAATAAAATGATTAGTTTTTCAAGCAAACTACCTCTACATATTTTTTCGCACAAAAATTGACGTCAGATTCTAATTCAGCATCCTCAAAAACATTAAAAAACGCATATTCAACAAAATCAAAAAATATCATTTGTTTTCACCCTCTTCCAGGAAATTGAAATTTTTAAACCGATTATTGGTTACATACCTTTAAATCGCCATCACCTTGTCATGTAATTCACTGGTTGGTATCACTGGAAAGAGGAGAGTCTCAGCTTTCATTTGATGTATATAAATGTAAAATTCGATGAACAAAAACCTATTTAAAAAATTGGAAAATCCGAAAAACATTTTGATTTTTAGCTTGAGTTTGAAACCAGATAGGATGATGAAACCAAACACATTTCAAGCGTATTACCACCCTATATTTTGTGTAAAAAAAAACAACAGTTGATTCGTTAAACCGTCTAAGCGTAATTCATGTTTTTACCAATTTAAACAAAAGTTGCCTACCATTTTTTATTTATTTGGTCAGGCAAATTTTGAAGCTTACAAACTTTTATTTTTCTATTTGGATGAAATTTCGTATTTAAGGGTTCTTTTGAATGCTGAATTCGAATCCAATGTTGGTTCTTATGAAAAAATTATATTGAACGTGAAACTTGAAAGATTTTAGCTTTTACACTGTAAAATGTGATAGAAAATTCCTTTAGCCCTAGAATTCCATCTCAGCACCCTCAAAACTCAGGAAACGTATTTATATATATATATATATATATATATATATATATATATATATATATATATATATATATATACATATATATATATATATACCAATAAAAAAAATATATAACATATATATATATACTAATTAGGAGAGAATATAATTTATTACACTTTAATATTTACATATTATACAAACAGACCACATATAAGATTTTATTGTTATGTATTTACATTTTTTTTTTTTTTTTTGCAGTTGAACATGTTAAAATATGATTGTGACAGTTGAAATAAAAAGATTATAGCAATAACTGCCTCACTTCTGTTACTGACAGGATTTTGTTGAATATAATGAATATGAAATTGTAAGGTAATAAGCTTCACTTATTAGAACAACCCAGTAAACAAAGATTATAAAACGGGTTAGAGATGTGTTCTGGGTTTGAAGAATAAAATAAAAATTGTAAATACTCAACAATCAAATCTAATATGTGGTTCCTTCTGTATATTATGTAAATATTAATTTGTAATAAATTATTATTACAATAAATAATTAATAATTATAATTATTTTAATTATGATTAAAGTAACAAATTATTTCTCCCAATGGTATATATATATATATATATATATATATATATATATATATATATACGTTTCCTGAGTTTTGAGGGTGCTGGGATGGAATGCTAGGAATTCTTTTTTCAGTGTAAAAGCTAAAATCTTTCAAGTTTCACGTTCAATATAATTTTTTCATTAGAACCAACATTGGATTCGAATTCAGCATTCAAAAGAACCCTTAAATACGAAATTTCATCCAAATAGAAAAATAAAAGTTTGTAAGCTTCAAAATTTGCCTGACCAAATAAATAAAAAATGGTAGGCAACTTTTGTTTAAATTGGTAAAAACAGGAATTACGCTTAGACGGTTTAACGAATCAACTGTTTTTTTTTTTTACACAAAATATAGGGTGGTAATACGCTTGAAATGTATTTGGTTTCATCATCCTATCTGGTTTCAAACTCAAGTTAAAAATCAAAATATTTTTTCGAATTTTCCAATTTTTCAAATAGGTTTTTGTTCATAGAATTTTACATTTATATACATCAAAAGAAAGCTGAGACTGTCCTCTTCCAGTGATACCAACCAGTGAATTGCATGACAAAGAAATGGTATGTAACCAATAATCAGTTTAAAAATTTCATTTTCCTGGAAGAGGGTGAAAAAAATGATATTTTTTGATTTTGTTGAATAAGCGTTTCTTAATGTTTTTGAGGGTGGTGAATTAGAATCTGACGTCAATTTTCGTGCGAAAAAATCTATAGAGGTAGTTTGCTTGAAAAACTAATCATTTTTTTAGAATTTAATTAACCAAAACCAAAATCTATGGAGCGATTTTTAAATATTCATTTTTTAAACTCAAGATAAAAAATAAATTAGTTTAATGCTATTTTATTTTTTTTCTCGGCTTCTAGGACCCATTGGTCGGAACGGCAAAATACGTGTCTAATATTTTTGACCAGGAACCTCCAAAAAAATTGCCAACAAGATCCGTGAGAGACTAAGTGTGTCCTCCCCTTGTCAGATAGAAAATTAATAAGTACAATTATTAAACCCTAATTATAGTGAAAATTAACTGAAATTAAATTAAAGTCCTGTCGTATTTTTGGTAGTTGAAAAATCCAAGGAACCAATAACTATGCAATTACTTTATTCATTAATAATCTTCATTACAACGATTCCAAAAAGATCCCAAGTATCGCTTTTGAAAAATGATTGATTTTTTCTGGCAAGAAATTGATGTAATTCCAATTCTAAGCTTTGCTAGTTATCAAAACATTTCTGCCGGAGACAATTGTCCAGAGAGGTGAAAAGGTGACAGTGGATGAAAGGTCGGAGAATATGCTGGGTGAAGCAATGTTTCCCATTGAATTTCCATTAATTTATCCCTAATCAACTTTGCAGTATATGGCCAATTATTCGTCTCTCATAATTTGTGAGGGACCCATTTATCCATTTTGTTTTATTTTTCCCATTTTTTGTAGGCATCTCCAGACAGTTTCTCGTAAAATAATTAAATGTTTACCTATTTCTACACTTGTTTGACGTGGATACGAATCAATTAATTTTCGAATTTCCCATTCGAGAGAGAAAGAGAGAGACAGAGAGAGTGAGAGAGTTTTCAGGGGTGCTAACATCGATTCTGACCACTACCTCACATTCGCCAGGTTCAGAACAAGGATTTCAAACATCAGAAATTAAGGTGGAGAACTGAAAAGCTGAAGGATCCCGAGGTTAGGTAATTCTTTACAGCATGAATATCAGAAATAAAGGCCTGTATCAGGCTGATAGCATGGATCAACAGTGGTGAACATGTAAAGAAACCATGGAAGAACTAGCAGTAGAATGCCAAATAGTGAACAGCTAGAAGAAACTTGCTTATAGAATAATGATACAGCGAAGGCATACATGAAGATTAGTGCAAGTATTCAGATCCAGGAGATGAGAAAAAAAGGGCATGGCAGCGGGAATGCCTCCAACAAATAGAAGACCTCCGAAACAATAATGACATAAGAAAGTTCTTCCAGGAAATAAATAATAGCTGGCAGGCATTTAAACCTAAAATAAATGCATGTAATGGCAATGACGGTACTCTCATTACAAATAGGGTGCATGAAATGGATTAATGGTGACATTACTTCGATGTCCTTCTTAATGACGTGGCGGAAGGAGGAGAGGAAATTGAGATGGCCTTAGGGGACCTAGGGGAATTAAAACCCCCTAATATGGACGATGTCTTTGAAGCGGTGGGAGAACTAAAGAATAACAAGTCACCGGGTACAGATGGACTCCCTGCAGAACTGTTCAAGTACGGAACAGTATTGATGTGTGGAAGATGGAAGATATCCCTTACGATTGGTACAAAACAGTTATGGGCTCGATTTACAAGTGGGGGATATGCTTGATTGCCATAATTATCCTCCTGCCATGTGCATATAAATATATGAAGTATTGTTATAGGAAAAAGTATATTGAAAATTTGTCTCATTGTATCAACAATTTTTTGGTATTGAAAGCTCCTGATATTATAATAGTAGAATATTACCTAAACTTGGCAAAGATATTCTGTCAGATTTATTACACTAATACCTAACGGTTTTGTGACCGTGACCGTACAAGACTGCACAATAACGGAACTGCCATTGTTACCTAACTGCCACCTCCGTCCCTTGGCGGTTTCTGGTTAACGAGTTGGAGTTTAGTTGCTGTGGCTGCGACTTTGAATGGTTGAAGCATTCCTATTAAACATCAGGCCGTCGAGGTTCGTTGGAAACCCTGTAGCCGCAGAGCAGAGACCGGCAAAATTGATTTTGTCGAGAAAACTATGATAACCTAATTTCCGATTCTTGTTATGGTTGAATTAAGTTGGCAATTACGCAAAGAACTCAAATATCTATGATATATAAGTGTAAGTTGGGTCGTTTTTATAAGTTGTTAAAACAATGAACATCTCTAGGTTACAACTTTAGGATGTTCTTTGTATTTTTGTAAATCTATGTATCGCATTTTATGATTTGTTCGTATTACTAAATAAATAAAGGGGAAAATCATGAAATTTAATGATTCTCTAAGAAACACAGCAGACTGAGGTAAAAGGAATTAGTTATTATTTTATATTACAACATTTTTTACATTATCCATTTATAATGAAATTTATTTTTTTCATTTAACAGATTATAACTAATTATCTGTTAAAAGTTTTAATCGTTTTGTCGTCGCAGGGTGGCGTATGATAATTTTTGTTGGCCCAAATCAAATTTAAAAATATTCTTATTTTTCATCACAAATTGCAGAGATATAATTCACTAATTCACCCGATTACGGTCAAGGCTTGATGTACTTGAAAGTTTTGATTTTTCTCTGAAGAAATATTTTAAGGGTAGTTTAATTTAAAGAATAACTAAAAAAAAAAAAATATTTTTGTTCAGCCGCAATAGGTCTGTATACATATACATATATATATATATATATATATATATATATATATATATATATATATATATATATATATATATATATATATATATATAGTTATGTAAACCTCAATAGGATTAGTGGTTGATTCAAGAGTACCAAACTATGGGATAGACTTGAGCTAGAGCTGTCAATAAAACGTATTTGTTTAATATTTTATTGGTTTTATTTTATCGTAACATTATTTAATTAAAAAAAAAAAAAAAAAAAAAAAAAAAAAAAAAAAAAAAAATGGAATCTGAGCTGGGAGTGTACGACACTCCATCAAAGAAAATTCTTATATTCCAGGGCTTAGTTCTCATTTTTATTGCACTCATAATAGCGTAAATAACACTAAGATTAGTGACGATATGCTCAGCAGTGTCCAGCATATCAGGGGGTCAAATATACAGGACTGACATTCTTTCCGAACCCATAGAGGTGTGTCCAGAAATCTTCATGTTCTGAATAGATGACCCAATAATCCGTTAAGACTGTCAAGCCTTCAATTTTCATCTCACGGTAGATGATTCCAGAAAAGTTCCCTTGGAGTAGCCGAAATACTTTGAAGGTTTCAGATTAAGTCTTTGTAGTGCTATGTATCAAACCTATAAGTTTGAAAATAACAAAGATAAATTCGCGCGTTGGCAAAAGGGTAGCAACCTCCACAGCACCCCATGGGTGGCCGAAATTTCACATCCTTTCATACAATAAAAGTTCTCTACCTGCTTGTCCCTTACCTTTTAAGATTCGGGGTAAACTCTGTATTTTGAATATTTCTAAATATCATAACACTGGGAAGTCGGTGGGCGTGTTCTTTGTCCAGAGGGGCGGAGCTTATTCATCAAAAAGTGACGGAAAAAATTTGTCGGGATCAGTCTAGGAATCAGTCCAGGAGAAGGTCTAGGAGAGAGAGTCTTGGAGAAGATCTTTGAGAGAGAGGAGTTCGTCGGAGATGTCTGGTTCCTGGAGATCGGGGGCCTGGCCTTCCGGGCAGCCTGGGGATTCTCGCCATGTAGCCGCCCGCTTCCCCGCACAACATAGCATTGCCCTTAAGATGAGTCTAGATTAAGTTATTTGTTACCGTATAAGTTTTTTTAAACTTAAGTTATGCTTCTTATTTCTAGTTGTAATTTCTATATGTCAACCCATAATTAATTATACGTTGTTTTTTTTTAGTTAAACCGTCATCATTCATTTGCATGCCACTCATTATTAATATATTTTGATTCCTCTCCTTTATAATTAACAAACCTTAATCATTGGCCCCACGATAACCTTCTGGAGAAGATATTAGATTAATAATAATTAATTAATTAGATAAAAATACTCATTTATAAATTGTCAGGAGATTAAGTCCTGGCTGGCATCCCTGTTTGTAGATTAATGCATGATCCGGACTGGACACACACAGAGGACATAGCATTAAAATGTCATCCCTTGTTCGGGATCTGATTAGTCAAATAATTAAGGTTTTTAATTATTGTTAATTATTTAAAATTGTTTATTAATTAATGAGTGACATAAGTTTTTTTTCCTTTCAAACAAAACAATGACGTTGGGTGTGACTAAGTTTATTACTATAAAAAGGGTTTCCGTTAGTTTTTGGGTTTTAATAGAATAAGAGTGATTTTAATAATCTTTACGGTCATCTCCCTCAAGCACGATGTCGGAGACAACTATTAATGATAATTCGGAAACAAACATAAAAATGTTAGAAAAGATTCAAAGAAGACAAAAAAGAGCTGAAAAAGCTAGGATGGATAGGAAGTTAGAGAATAACATTTTTGAAATGGAAAATAAAGGCGGAATTTTATCCCCTACAAGTTTAAAAAGTCGGTCAGAAAAGACAGATACATTGCTCTCAGAATTTCGGAAAGATTTGATTAATATTTTTAAGGAATATAGATCAGAAAAAGAAGTGGACCAAGATTTTAAAAAGAACCTCCCAGCGCAAGAAATTAAAGAAATAGCTGAGGAAGAAGTAAATGAGGAAACTGAAGTTGAAAATTCCAGTCCTCCAACCGTTGTCAATGAAGAAACAATATTTCATGAAGCAGACCTCCAGATATATGACGAAATCATTCAAGAATATGAGAAGAATGAAAATGAGGATAAATTTACTAGTCCTCTTAACACTGTTGAAGAAGCAGTTAAAACAATTGAAGAAGACATACTAGAAACAATTAAGAAAAACAAAAACAAAAAGAAGAACAAGAAAAAGAAAAGTAAATTGTTATCAAAGAAAAGGAAAAAATATATAGGAAAAAAGCTGAAATATAGAAAAATAAAAGGACCTAGGCAAAGAACACTAAGAGCAGGTAAAAGTGTTAAATTTCAAAAAAGCTCGAAAACAAAAATTGTGCAGTGTTTTAATACATTAAAAAGAAATATAAATAAGACTAGTGGAGATAAAGGCGAAACAAACAGTAAGATAACATGTGAAGAGGACAAATATAAGACAGACTGTGACAAAGATCTTAGGAAAATTATGGAAAAGAAACATAAGAAAATACCTAAGATACAAATTGAAGAAATTCTAAAGAGGAGGTATTTCAATAGTGTAAATACCAAGAATCCCGTAGATGTACGCAACTATCTACGGGGGAAGGTTAAGAAAAAATTATAATTTTTGACAATGCCTATTGGAAATTTGGTACAGATCTGGCTGATGCTTATGGAAAAGACTATTTCTTAGGATATAAATAGAGATATAATAAATTGTGTAAATAGTAGATTATTAGGAAATATTAAATAGGTTATTTCAACAAGAGACCTCAACAAAGTTTAATCAGTTTAAAATATATAATTTATCAGTCTATAAATACTGTGAAAACAAGTTATAGAATGAATAAGTGTAAATTCAAATTAAAAGATTTTTAGTCAAAAGAAATTTTGTAATGGCCAAAGTTTTATAGAAAAAATAGTTAACAGTAATAAATAGCCTAAAGCTGCCAGGAATGATCAGTTAAAAAAAAAAAAAAAAAAAAAAAAAAAAAAAAAAAAAAAAAAAAAAAAAAAAAAAAAAAAAAAAAAAGGGAGCATCCCAATGGAAAAAACATCATAAAGTTGGATCATGAATAGATTGATTTATTTTATTGGAAATTTTTTCGTCCAAGTAATTAGGAACATTACTCGAATTTTTTGGAGTAGACGTTGTCCTCCTATAATCCTGTTATGAGGAAAGAACCCTGAAGTTAAAGAAGCCAAAAGGAACTTCTGTTAATACCCAGAGCGATGGGAATTATAAATTCTAAGGATCCAAACTAAAGAAGAATTGAAATATTTTATTAAGTTAATGAATGGGGCTCAATTATTATTTACTTAAGGTGCATAAGACACCTTGGCAGGCTTATCTAAATTTATAAATGGTCATATTTAAATAATGGAAAATATTGATATAGGCGAATACTTATTCATCATTTTATCAACTATTAAGTAGGGAATTTTGTTTTATTGTTTTAGTATAACTAGTTGAGGTCAGGGGTAAAAGGAAAGATTTTAGTTGGGGAGTAAGGAACTTTTTCATTGTAGATCTTAGTATGTGTGTTTTTTTTTTTTTTAATAGGATTTCTAGCAATTATATAGTCGTTCATTTGTTTAAAATTCATTAACGAAAATAATTCAATAAATAGTTAGGCAGACCGTATTGATTTATATTGTAGATTAATTATTTGTCGTTTTATTAGCTAATTATTTGGCAATATTTTTAGGATTTTTTAAGAAGTTATTGAAAGATTTGTTAAAATTAATATAAAAAGATTTGTTCATAACATCCTATTATAAACAATAACGTTTAAAAATATATTGTTTCATATAAAAAGACGGTTAAAAACAATGTAGGAGTTCAAATTGATTTTCTTTTATGTTAAAAATAACAGACATAACTATAACCAACCCGTTATTAATTAGATTGTTTAAAGTAGAATCATTAACAAATTCTGGTTGACATATAGAAAATAGAAATAAGATCATTATTTTATATTTTGCTTTGTATAGCTTCATTTAGGAGAACGGATATGCGGCTACCTGCAGTTCCAGGTATATCTCCGTACCACGGCAATAGCTTGTAAACGGTCGGTGTAAAGGACACCCTCAATCCTCAGGTAGCGAACCCTCTTCAATAGGATTACAGAAGCAATAACATCTGGAGTGAAGAAGTGAAGGTGACATAAAAGCCCAAAATAACCATAATAATCATCAGTAGTAAGAACCACTTAAGCTTTGAAAAAGGGGTCAACAGATAAAATAACTACTAGGAGGAGAATTTCAATCTCGAATTACTCATCATAAGGTTTCTGTCCAAGGACGTACAGAAAGACTCCTCAAATGGATAAACAAGAAAAGAAACATATCATGCAGTTGATTGAAGGTACCTAGTCATTCTTTATCGCCCTCGCAAACAATAAGATGATCCTTACGAAGATACCTAGTTTTGTGTGATTACAAGTGGTTGGACATCAATTAAAAGTGGTCAAACCCAATAGAGCCTTGCCCTATAATGATAGTTCCGTCAAACCAGGAGCTCCCTAACTGGTTGTTCAATATATTATTTCGTCAGTTGAATCACTGACAATGAAGAGGTGAAAAATGTTAATTTATTGTTTTATTTTTATAAAATATGTTTTATTTGGTAAAAAGATGATATTTAAATAGTGTAACATTGAAAAATCTTATAGTACATATACTTATGATAGAAATATGGTTGTTTACAGGGTTTGTAGAGCTTAAAAGGTATACATAAATACAACGCCTTAACATTTTTCATAATTTGTTTTTTATATAAATAAGTTAAACGTTAATTTCATTTTTGTATTTACTATCATTTGTTAGTATTAGTATTCGTAAATATTGACTTAACTACATTGTTTTTTATTATTAAATTGTTCATAAAAGTATGATCATAGGTGGTATATTTTGTTTATTTTATTATTCTAGGTATAAATGGTCCTAGAGTTATTTTTCTGGATTTAAATTTTTAATATTGATAAGGCTTATTTTTGATATTATCCTAACTTTATGTAAATTATGTATGACTATTTGTTGTCAATATATACTTCTCTGAAGAAATAATACTGATAAATTTTAGGTAGTCATAAAATTCATTTTTTAAACTCAAATTTGTAAACAAGTTTATATTATATTCTAAATCACTGGCTTAGCGGATAAGTCCTAAAATCATGTTATTCATAGAATTTAAAAATAGTCTTACTGTAATATTTTGTTGATATCATGAGGGTAAGATGGCGTTTATTTTTATGTAATTCAATAGTGTGATATTCAATTTTGTTGTATTCTAAACTTTGTTCATTGAATTTATCTCAGGGCTAGCTATATATTATTTCTGTTAATAGTTGTAGATTATTTTAAAGAAAAATCAATAAGTTTTGCTCCCTTATTAATTTTTCTTTTCTTGTAAGAGGAGGGTAATGCTATGTATCAAACCTATAAGTTTGAAAATAACAAAGATAAATTCGCGCGTTGGCAAAAGGGTAGCAACCTCCACAGCACCCCATGGGTGGTCCGAAATTTCACATCCTTTCATACAATAAAAGTTCTCTACCTGCTTGTCCCTTACCTTTTAAGATTCGGGGTAAACTCTGTATTTTGAATATTTCTAAATATCATAACACTGGGAAGTCGGTGGGCGTGTTCTTTGTCCAGAGGGGCGGAGCTTATTCATCAAAAAGTGACGGAAAAAATTTGTCGGGATCAGTCTAGGAATCAGTCCAGGAGAAGGTCTAGGAGAGAGAGTCTTGGAGAAGATCTTGAGAGAGAGAGAGGAGTTCGTCGGAGATGTCTGGTTCCTGGAGATCGGGGCCTGGCCTTCCGGGCAGCCTGGGGATTCTCGCCATGTAGCCGCCCGCTTCCCCCCCGCACAACATAGCATTGCCCTTAAGATGAGTCTAGATTAAGTTATTTGTTACCGTATAAGTTTTAAACTTAAGTTATGCTTCTTATTTCTAGTTGTAATTTCTATATGTCAACCCATAATTAATTATACGTTGTTTTTTTTTTTAGTTAAACCGTCATCATTCATTTGCATGCCACTCATTATTAATATATTTTGATTCCTCTCCTTTATAATTAACAAACCTTAATCATTGGCCCCACGATAACCTTCTGGAGAAGATATTAGATTAATAATAATTAATTAATTAGATAAAAATACTCATTTATAAATTGTCAGGAGATTAAGTCCTGGCTGGCATCCCTGTTTGTAGATTAATGCATGATCCGGACTGGACACACACAGAGGACATAGCAGTAGATTGTTTTTATTCACCTCCTAGGGCTTTCAACATAACTCTATTCATTTTAATAGATCGTAAAAAGGCGCAAGATATTCCTCAATATTCCTAACTGCAGTCTGTGGTCGATAAATATATCGGTACTTTATGGTAAACATTACTGATAGTTAATACTTTATTTATGTGTATTACTTACATTAAGATTATAATAAGTTACTAGCTTACATAAGTAATGACGACAGATAATGCTGACTCCCTAACAACACTCTTGATATACTTGTAACTTAAAGTTACTTAGAAAATTTCAATATATGACTAGAAGGTGAAGATAATAGTTCCTAAAGATCATTGGTTCAATTTAAAGCGATGTCTTTTTTTTTAAATTCTTATAGTTTTTTTAATAACATGTCAAATCTAGGTCGAAATACGAGGTTTTTATTATTACGTTATTAACAGGTTCTATCAGCAACTTCTATGATAGATAAAGCAACATGGCCCCAACTGCTACTAATTATTAATGTAGAACCCATAAATTGTGACAGAAAGGACCTAGGACAACCAATAACATTTAGGACTGAAGGCAATAAGGAAGATGAAGGAATATGGGTCGGGGAGGGGGGATTGTGGCGGTATTAATCTAAAGAAGCAGCCACAGCGATTATTATTCCCAGGTTTGGGTCTCCCTGTGTAAGAAGTAAATCCCATAATTTAGGGTCTAACTTGTTGTCACAACTTTGATCCCCGGATTACACAGGTAAACCCTTATCCAGTTGCTACAGGAGCTCAAGTATATCTGCTTCCTTAGTGTCCTTAATCCCTCTCTCACTTCTCAATCCTTCCTTGTCTTATCGTCTTCTAGCTTGTAAGTTCTCTCAGGATTCTAATAAAACAATAGGCTCTTTTTAGTTCTGAAGAAGGGATTAGGGCTTGTTTGCGATGCACAGCTGCTACCTAGTCCTATCTTTGATCACTTTGCAAACTCTCTTCTCATTTCTCTCAGAAGAGGAAAATATATTGGCTCCATATTTAGACGAATAACTTGATTAATTAATTTGTTTTTGTAAATTAAAACAAAACGAAAAATCGGTTATGCTTTTGATATTTTTCTAATTTTATAATTGTGTAGATATAGTTGACACTTATATTATTAAGAAAGTAATTGAATCGTTAGGGATGAGAAAATAAAAAGTAACACACGGCAATAGCTTATTAATTGTAGGACCTGCAAAACAATAGAATATTGTCACATTTGGTTTTTTTTTTTTTTTTTTTTTACCATAGTCTCTCTTATTTGCAACCATTTATTTCATTTTTTTTTTTTTTTTTTTTTTCTCGAAACGACCTTCTGTTTGTCTTTATTTTTCACAAGAACCTTGATTTTTATTTTAATTTCCTTCTGTATTGTTCTCTACATAGGTAATTTTTGTCTATTATTTTTAGTTTTTCTGTTTACGCTCTGATTTATTTTACCTACTTTCCCACTTTCTTGAATTCGTGGATTTTGTCAAAGACTATCTTGTTTTGTCTCCCTTTGTCCATTCTTACCATATGCTCGTAGAATCTAAGTGTTCTGATTCTTATTTCGATTTCTAGGTCCTTAATGTCCCTGTTGATTCCATGGTTGGATAACCTGTAGTCTTCCAGTGTTTTCTTGGACCCATAGATTCTCCTCAGGATCCTTCTCTCATTTTTCATTAATTTTTCTAGACTATGAAGATATGTTGTATCCATCCTGTACAGCATTACTGGTTTTATCACTGTGTTGTAGTGTCTAATTAACTCCCGACCCTTTGTTTTATTTTATTTTATTTTTTGGCCCCTTGGACCACGTGGTTCCTAACTTTAGCGTTCTTTCCTCTCAGTCCAGTATTTCTTCATTCTCGCGCTATGGGTCCTCTTCCTCTCCTCGGTTCACTTTACTCCCACTCCGGGTCGTAACGACTTACGTCACCAACATGAGAGCATCTGATGTTCTAATGAGCGTTCGGTAGTTGTCTCTGGAAAAATCTTTAGGTTTGATTCCTAGAAGTTCCAGATCTTTTCGAACCGGTTTCACCCATTTGGCATTGGTCCCTTTTCCTCTATAGATGGTGTTAAAGATTCTCGAGGTTAGTCTCTGGTTGTCCATTCTGACTGTAAAATCTAAGTGCTCTCTTTTTCTTAGCTGATGTTATGCCTTCCAACTGTTGATATAACTCGTTGTTATGTCTGACTCTATATTAGTCTCCCCCCTTTATTTATTACATATATAAATAAATTAATATTTTATTTGGGAGAAATTGTGACATGAGTGATGATCGGACAGCCCGGTGGTTCCTAGAAGACAGACCAGAAGGGAGCCTAATGGACAATGTGTACATGGAGAGAGCACCGTGCCAAGAGATAAGAAGAATAAAGGACATGGATCGGCAGGCAAGGATAGCAGAAGCTATTCCTCCACGCTACAGATAGCAGACAGGCCCTACTTAGTACGAGTATATGGGCTAACTGGGCTATAGCCCAGAGCACCAAATCCCCCCTCCCCCCCTCCCCCCGAAAAACACCTAAAACATTTTCAATATTGTTTTGATTTGTTTTGTTGTAATGTTCGACTCTAAAGAAAATCTCAATTTGGAAACAACAAAAAAGCTACTCTGCTTCTGTAAAATTATTCTGTTTCAGTACAGTGAGCGCTCTTACATCCTATGCACAGCCTAAATTATTCCCGTCGCTCACCACTCATATCGCAGAGTTTCCCAAAATAGAAATTAGGCGAATGACATTCACTCGCGGCGACTAGTCCCCGTCTCCCTGTAGTATGCGCACCAAGCCCCTTCACGTTTTTTTTCGAATATCTCATAAAATATTCGTTTTACATCAAAATGTTATTTCACCTTCTTTGCAGAGCATAAAATGTTACGTAAAAAAGTCACTGACGGCATTATGATAGGAGTATTTGTTATTGAGTTATATTTAATTAAAAGCTGCGCGACATTTCCATACATTGTTTAACGATTAAAAAGTATGAACTTATAATTAATTTATTGAAATCAAACTTGAGAAGTCGAATAAAAGCATATGAAGTGTTGTCGGACCGCTTAGAAGTTTTGTCACTTCAACAAGATGTACCTTGAACTTGAAGGCATGAAGACCATACCTGATGTTTACAATTACATAAGAAGTAACGAGCTGTCTACCATTTTCCCCAATCTCGAAGTAGCGCAGAGGATTTTCTTGACACTTCCAGTCACCAACTTTTGTGCCGAAAAGGAGTTTTCAGTTTTATCTAGTTAAAAATGCCAAGAGATTAACTCTTCGAGAGGAAAAACTAAATGCACTGGTGTTAGTGTGCTCTGAACATGATGTTACTCTGAAGACTAATTTTTGCTGAGATTGTTAAAAACTTTGCCCAAGCGAAATTGTGAAAAAAAATCTGTCATTTATGTTTTGTTAAGGTTTATTTAACTTTATTCCTTTACTAAAGCTTATGTACTTACTATGTACCAACTTCAATTTTTATTGGTGTTGAATTAACCTTCAAAGCTCACAACTTTGGTGGTCTTATTAATGAAACTTGCTTTTGCTATTCCATAGCTTCAGACCCTTTGGCAAGGGAGGGGGGGGGGGGCCCCCTGTTTGCAGCCCAGGGCGCTATTCTCCCTAAGCCCGGGCCTGTTAGCAGAACAAGAACGATTTACAATGTAAAGTTTTGTTCCTACCTATGGGCAAAAAGAGACCTAGAGTCAAAACCACCACGAAATAAAGACCTCTGAACTATCAAAAAATAAATTTGTTGGAATAATATTACCGTAAATTCAAAGGAACCGATGTACATCTTCAGTTCAGGAAAGATATTGCTGAAATAAACATCATGAAGTGAATAATCAAAGAAACGCAAATCTGTTCATTGTAGCGGAAGAGTAAGCGGTTCATAACAGAACTAGTCGATCAATTATGGTGAAAATTGATGATAACAGACATTTTAGTTTTATTTCATTTCTTCATCCACACCTGTAAGAAATAATTGTTGATAATGAATTGAAAGTATCAAATATACAGGGTGTCCCAGACATAGTGTAAAAAAAAAAGGGGTAATACTGCAAACTAAACAGGGTAGAATGGCGCAAAAACGAGTGTCCTATCTCAATTTTTTGAGGAGATAGAATTTTTTTTTTTTTCGTTTTTATTTTTAAAATCTTACTTTTTTCTGAAAAATTACAGTTTTCTCTGCTTTGTTTTAGCGTAGAAACTAAAACGATGATATTTTCTTAATCAACATTAAATTTTCTAAAAGATGAAATAGGTCTAGTTAATTTAAATTTACTTTTAAGGGGCCTTTTAACGCGCAAAACACAAAACATTTATTAAAACTTAAATTTTTAATATTTTTTGAAAATTCCTCACTCCTCACTGGAGAACCCTAGAAGCCGTCAAATTTCTCCAACCCATCTCAAAAACTGCAGAATTTAGTTAGCTTTTTATTGGTGTAACTCATGATACAATTACACTTCACCTTTTGAGTCTAACAGACGTTTTTCTGATAAAAAACACGCTAGAGAATAAATACTTGATTGCTCCACATACCTACTACAATAGATTGAATAAATGTATTAGTTTTTATCACTTGTCCATATGCATGATGGATAAAGAGTTGTGAAGGTGGCAAGCCCTCCCTCCACCCCCCCCCCAAATATTTAAATATTTTAAAAAAAAAGTACGTTTATGTAACATTAGGTAATCAGCAAGAATTTGGTTAACCCCCCCTTAACTCCCTATAAATAAGTTTTTTTTTTTTTTTTGGGGGGGGGGGAGGGAGGGCTTGCCACCTTCACAACTCTTTATCCATCATGCATATGGACAAGTGATAAAAAACTAATACATTTATTCAATCTAGTAGGTATGTGGAGCAATCAAGTATTTATTCTCTAGCGTGTTTTTCATCAGAAAAACGTCTGTTAGACTCAAAAGATGAAGTGTAATTGTATCACGAGTTACACCAATAAAAAGCTAACTAAATTCTGCAGTTTTTGAGAAATTTGACGGCTTTTAGGGTTATTATCGTTGTCTGAAATAGACTGTTTCCTTATCCTTTTTTTCCTAGTGGGCATTTTAATATTTTCAATATGTGTTTTAATTTGTCTTTCATCTTTTACTAGTACATTTACTTTTTTAAACTTGTCTCTACTTTTTATTTTTGCATGAGTATTTTTCAAATATTCTGCGTCTCCTAATTGTTTTTGAATATCTAAGGGGTCTTCTATATTTTTATTTAATTTTTCAGTTCTTATTTTCTTTTCATTATTTATTTTAGCTCTAATTAATTTGTGTAGTAGTTCCTGATCCTTATGATATTTTAATACGTACTGTTCAGTTAGGTCAATATTTTTGTCTGATTCTAATCTGGAGGTTCCGAAAGTAATTTCATTGGGTGTTAGTTTTAGTTTATTGTTTAAAGTATTATTGTAGGGTATTACTGCTAATCTTAGTTTTTGCTGCATTGAACATTTATTTCTCACCTTCCCTATTATTCTTAATAACTCATTTAAAGTAGAATGAACCCTTTTTAATAATCCTAGCGAATTTGAATGACTAGCTGAAATATAATGTAAGAGAATGTTGTTTTCTTCACATAACTGTCTTACCAAATTATTTTTCATTTCCGTCCCTTGGTCTAAGGATACTTGTAGAGGTGTGGGAAAGTACACCATGTAGTTAGTTAATGCGTTACAGATATTAATTGCATTTTTTGATTGCAAAGTTTGGGCAAATAAATGTTTTAAAAATGTGTCCACCGCTGTAAAAATTATCGCGTTGTTAAAATTAAAAATGTTAATCATTAATTCCTGAAATGGTCTTTCTGGTGTAGGTGTAACCTGAAATTTGGTTTTTATAGGTTTACTTTCATATTTTGTAACTTTACAAGTTTCACGTTTATTAATAAATTCTGCTATTTTATTTTGCATACCCGGAAAATAATATTCTTTTTTAAGTTTTTCATACGTTTCATTTATACACCTATGTTTAGTTTTGCCTAAATGATAGTTATCTATTATTTCTATTTGTTCATTCGGGTTTTCAACGTCATTAACTGTTTGTTTGTATTTTTTTTTAATTTAACCGACGGATATTGTGTTTCTACTATTTGTTATATTGTTTTAAAATAGTCTTCATATAAATTTTCAGTTATTTCGTTGGGTGATTTACATATTATTCCATAAGTTTTATTGGGTTCAAGTATTTGTTTTAACAATGAAGCGATATCCGACTTTCCGTAGATGTTTAATTCTCAGTGAATTGTCAGTTAGAGACAGTGAATTGTCTCTAAATCTTCCTCTGATGGAAGGAATCAATCAAAAAGTTAAATTCCTAATCTAATCCAGTAATAGATTCCAGTTTTTATTAGGGTATGAAACTATGAGAAAATTAAAATTAATAATTGATTTGGAAAAAAATGAATTAAAATATAATAAAAGAATATTTAAATTAGAAAATGATTTATTTTTACCAACGATAAAAATGATCCGACATGAGCACATAAAACCGGAAATAAAAGACGAACTAATTGAAATTATAAGCCAACATGGCGAAGTATTAAAAAGAGATGATGAAAATTTAAAATCAACAGGCTTAATTAAACATAAAATAATAACAACGAATGAAAATCCAATATAAACGCGAAATTACCGTTACCAGGAACAATTTAAAAAACAAATAAACGACGAAATTTAAAAATTATTGAAAAATAAAATAATAAGACCTAGCAAATTGCCGTACAATTCCCTACTTTGGATCGTAACAAAAAAATCAGACGTGTCGGGACAAAAGAAAATAAGAATGGCTATTGACTATAGGAAATTAAATCAGGCAACCGTAAAAGATAAATTTCCCCTACCAAACATTGAGGACTTATTAAACAGATTAAAGGGATCGAAAATATTTTGCACAATAGACCTCGCGTCAGAGTTTCACCAAATAGAAATGCACGAACAATCAATAGCTAAAACCGCGTTCTCCACTGAAAATGGACATTTTGAGTTTTTGCGTATGCCATATGGCCTGTGCAATGCACCTCTAACCTTTCAGAGAGCGATGACAATGATGATTCAAAATATTCCTAATTCAATGATTTACATCGACGATGTAATAGTTTATTCAGAGAATGAGGAAGAACATTTAAAATATTTAAAAACAGATATGAAAAAAATTGAAGCTATTTTAAAATTTCCTATTCCGCGTAATGAAAAGACGACGAGACAACTCCTCGGCATGACCGGGTATTATAGGAAATTTATCAAACATTATGCCAAAATAACCAGACCGATTTCAAATTCTATAAAGACCAAAATATACGGCACAAAAGAAATAAAAAAGGCATGTCAAACCCTAACAGAAATGATGAGCAATACACCAATCTACAGGCACCATCAGAGGAAGATTTAGAGACAATTCACTGTCTCTAACTGACAATTCACTGAGAATTAAACATCTACGGAAAGTCGGATATCGCTTCATTGTTAAAACAAATACTTGAACCCAATAAAACTTATGGAATAATATGTAAATCACCCAACGAAATAACTGAAAATTTATATGAAGACTATTTTAAAACAATATAACAAATAGTAGAAACACAATATCCGTCGGTTAAATTAAAAAAATACAAACAAACAGTTAATGACGTTGAAAACCCGAATGAACAAATAGAAATAATAGATAACTATCATTTAGGCAAAACTAAACATAGGTGTATAAATGAAACGTATGAAAAACTTAAAAAAGAATATTATTTTCCGGGTATGCAAAATAAAATAGCAGAATTTATTAATAAACGTGAAACTTGTAAAGTTACAAAATATGAAAGTAAACCTATAAAAACCAAATTTCAGGTTACACCTACACCAGAAAGACCATTTCAGGAATTAATGATTAACATTTTTAATTTTAACAACGCGATAATTTTTACAGCGGTGGACACATTTTTAAAACATTTATTTGCCCAAACTTTGCAATCAAAAAATGCAATTAATATCTGTAACGCATTAACTAACTACATGGTGTACTTTCCCACACCTCTACAAGTATCCTTAGACCAAGGGACGGAAATGAAAAATAATTTGGTAAGACAGTTATGTGAAGAAAACAACATTCTCTTACATTATATTTCAGCTAGTCATTCAAATTCGCTAGGATTATTAAAAAGGGTTCATTCTACTTTAAATGAGTTATTAAGAATAATAGGGAAGGTGAGAAATAAATGTTCAATGCAGCAAAAATTAAGATTAGCAGTAATACCCTACAATAATACTTTAAACAATAAACTAAAACTAACACCCAATGAAATTACTTTCGGAACCTCCAGATTAGAATCAGACAAAAATATTGACCTAACTGAACAGTACGTATTAAAATATCATAAGGATCAGGAACTACTACACAAATTAATTAGAGCTAAAATAAATAATGAAAAGAAAATAAGAACTGAAAAATTAAATAAAAATAGAGAAGACCCCTTAGATATTCAAAAACAATTAGGAGACGCAGAATATTTGAAAAATACTCATGCAAAAATAAAAAGTAGAGACAAGTTTAAAAAAGTAAATGTACTAGTAAAAGATGAAAGACAAATTAAAACACATATTGAAAATATTAAAATGCCCACTAGGAAAAAAAGGAAAAGGAAACAGTCTATTTCAGACAACGATAATAAATCCATTCGGGTGAATATTTCGGATGCCTCGGATAATTATGACTCGAATGACTCAGATAATGGTTCTGATTAAAAATATTTATTTTTATTTAAACAATATTAAAATGTTTCAAAAATCTTTTATTTTAATAAAATGTAATAAATGAAATGGTATTAGATGTTTATGTTATATTGAAAGAATTATCTGTATTTATATTAAACTGAAAATGCTGTAGTTTATTTTAATAAAGTAGGACTTTTGTATTTTGCTGTAAATTATTATATTCAATGTTAACAATGTAAAAGATCATTCAAATTATTATTTTACTTCACAGTAATATTCTGTTTGATTTATTTTGTAATTAATATTTTCACTATAATAAATATTAGGATATTATTATTTTGTCTTGAAATATTATTTTGATTGATCATTGAGAAAAGTATGTATTTTATTTTGAAATTATTATTAATTGTAATTAAAAGAGTGTTTGAATTATTATTTTGATTTTAAATGTAATTATTTGAATTGAGTAATTTTGAATTTAGAAGTATTATTTGCAATAGAAAAAAAACTAATTCAAAGACTCTTATTTTATTTTCCTTTTGTTTAAAGCATGAATTGTTTAGAATTAAGAAATATCATTTTATCTTTTTGTACTTTAGCATGTAAGTAATCTATTGTATTTTTGTAAATAGTTTAAGTTTATTGTTAATATTAAGAAATGGACAAGGTCTAATCCTTTTGTTTATGGGAAATTGAGAATTATATAAAATCCTATTCTAGTATTAGACATACAAAGTTTCATCTTTTTATTTATGTGAAACTATAAAAAGTATGAATCCTAACGAGAGATTAGGAAGTATCCAAAGTCTAATCCTTTTGTTTATAGAAAAGTTGATATTGTATACAATCTTATAGAGAATGGCAATAGTCAGCTTTGTGTAGTGTTCTTCCCTATGTCTAAGATGCCATTTTCTAAAATTATTTTTTTTATACAGGGTGTCTCAGACATAGTGTAAAAAAAAAAAAAATGGGTAATACTGCAAACTAAATGGGGTAGAATGGCCCAAAAACGAGTGTCCTATCTCAATTTTTTGAGGAGATAGAATTTTTTTCGTTCTTATTTTTAAAATCTTACTTTTTTTCTAAAAAATTACAGTTTTCTCTGCTTTGTTTTAGCGTAGAAACTAAAACGATGATATTTTCTTAATCAGCATTAAATTTTCTAAAAGATGAAATAGGTCTAGTTAATTTAAACTTTTAAGGGGCCTTTTAACGCGCAAAACACAAAACATTTATTAAAACTTAAATTTTTAATATTTTTTGAAAATTCCTCTCCTCACTGGAGAACCCTAAAAGCCGTCAAATTTCTCAAAAACTGCAGAATTTAGTTAGCTTTTTATTGGTATAACTCGTGATACAATTACACTTCATCTTTTGAGTCTAACAGACGTTTTTCTGATGAAAAACACGCTAGAGAATAAATACTTGATTGCTCCACATACCTACTAGATTGAATAAATGTATTAGTTTTTTATCACTTGTCCATATGCATGATGGATAAAGAGTTGTGAAGGTGGCAAGCCCTCCCTCCCCCCCCCCCCAAAAAAAAAAAAACTTATTTATAGGGAGTTAAGGGGGGGTTAACCAAATTCTTGCTGATTACCTAATGTTACATAAACGTACTTTTTTTTAAAATATTTAAATATTTGGGGGGGGGGTGGAGGGAGGGCTTGCCACCTTCACAACTCTTTATCCATCATGCATATGGACAAGTGATAAAAACTAATACATTTATTCAATCTATTGTAGTAGGTATGTGGAGCAATCAAGTATTTATTCTCTAGCGTGTTTTTTATCAGAAAAACGTCTGTTAGACTCAAAAGGTGAAGTGTAATTGTATCATGAGTTACACCAATAAAAAGCTAACTAAATTCTGCAGTTTTTGAGAAATTTGACGGCTTCTAGGGTTCTCCAGTGAGGAGTGAGGAATTTTCAAAAAATATTAAAAATTTAAGTTTTAATAAATGTTTTGTGTTTTGCGCGTTAAAAGGCCCCTTAAAAGTAAATTTAAATTAACTAGACCTATTTCATCTTTTAGAAAATTTAATGTTGATTAAGAAAATATCATCGTTTTAGTTTCTACGCTAAAACAAAGCAGAGAAAACTGTAATTTTTCAGAAAAAAAGTAAGATTTTAAAAATAAAAACGAAAAAAAAAAAATTCTATCTCCTCAAAAAAATTGAGATAGGACACTCGTTTTTTTTTTTTGCGCCATTCTACCCTGTTTAGTTTGCAGTATTACCCCTTTTTTTTTTACACTATGTCTGGGACACCCTGTATATTTGATACTTTCAATTCATTATCAACAATTATTTCTTACAGGTGTGGATGAAGAAATGAAATAAAACTAAAATGTCTGTTATCATCAATTTTCACCATAATTGATCGACTAGTTCTGTTATGAACCGCTTACTCTTCCGCTACAATGAACAGATTTGCGTTTCTTTGATTATTCACTTCATGATGTTTATTTCAGCAATATCTTTCCTGAACTGAAGATGTACATCGGTTCCTTTGAATTTACGGTAATATTATTCCAACAAATTTATTTTTTGATAGTTCAGAGGTCTTTATTTCGTGGTGGTTTTGACTCTAGGTCTCTTTTTGCCCATAGGTAGGAACAAAACTTTACATTGTAAATCGTTCTTGTTCTGCTAACAGGCCCGGGCTTAGGGAGAATAGCGCCCTGGGCTGCAAACAGGGCGCCCCCCCCCCTCCCTTGCCAAAGGGTCTGAAGCTATGGAATAGCAAAAGCAAGTTTCATTAATAAGACCACCAAAGTTGTGAGCTTTGAAGGTTAATTCAACACCAATAAAAATTGAAGTTGGTACATAGTAAGTACATAAGCTTTAGTAAAGGAATAAAGTTAAATAAACCTTAACAAAACATAAATGACAGATTTTTTTCACAATTTCGCTTGGGCAAAGTTTTTAACAATCTCAGCAAAAATTAGTCTTCAGAGTAACATCATGTTCAGAGCACACTAACACCAGTGCATTTAGTTTTTCCTCTCGAAGAGTTAATCTTTTGGCATTTTTAACTAGATAAAACTGAAAACTCCTTTTCGGCACAAAAGTTGGTGACTGGAAGTGTCAAGAAAATCCTCTGCGCTACTTCGAGATTGGGGAAAATGGTAGACAGCTCGTTACTTCTTATGTAATTGTAAACATCAGGTATGGTCTTCATGCCTTCAAGTTCAAGGTACATCTTGTTGAAGTGACAAAACTTCTAAGCGGTCCGACAACACTTCATATGCTTTTATTCGACTTCTCAAGTTTGATTTCAATAAATTAATTATAAGTTCATACTTTTTAATCGTTAAACAATGTATGGAAATGTCGCGCAGCTTTTAATTAAATATAACTCAATAACAAATACTCCTATCATAATGCCGTCAGTGACTTTTTTACGTAACATTTTATGCTCTGCAAAGAAGGTGAAATAACATTTTGATGTAAAACGAATATTTTATGAGATATTCGAAAAAACGTGAAGGGGCTTGGTGCGCATACTACAGGGAGACGGGGACTAGTCGCCGCGAGTGAATGTCATTCGCCTAATTTCTATTTTGGGAAACTCTGCGATATGAGTGGTGAGCGACGGGAATAATTTAGGCTGTGCATAGGATGTAAGAGCGCTCACTGTACTGAAACAGAATAATTTTACAGAAGCAGAGTAGCTTTTTTGTTGTTTCCAAATTGAGATTTTCTTTAGAGTCGAACATTACAACAAAACAAATCAAAACAATATTGAAAATGTTTTAGGTGTTTTTCGGGGGGGGGGGGGGGGGGGGGGATTTGGTGCTCTGGGCTATAGCCCAGTTAGCCCATATACTCGTACTAAGTAGGGCCTGTCTGCTATCTGTAGCGTGGAGGAATAGCTTCTGCTATCCTTGCCTGCCGATCCATGTCCTTTATTCTTCTTATCTCTTGGCACGGTGCTCTCTCCATGTACACATTGTCCATAAGGCTCCCTTCTGGTCTGTCTTCTAGGAACCACCGGGCTGTCCGATCATCACTCATGTCACAATTTCTCCCAAATAAAATATTAATTTATTTATATATGTAATAAATAAAGGGGGGAGACTAATATAGAGTCAGACATAACAACGAGTTATATCAACAGTTGGAAGGCATAACATCAGCTAAGAAAAAGAGAGCACTTAGATTTTACAGTCAGAATGGACAACCAGAGACTAACCTCGAGAATCTTTAACACCATCTATAGAGGAAAAGGGACCAATGCCAAATGGGTGAAACCGGTTCGAAAAGATCTGGAACTTCTAGGAATCAAACCTAAAGATTTTTCCAGAGACAACTACCGAACGCTCATTAGAACATCAGATGCTCTCATGTTGGTGACGTAAGTCGTTACGACCCGGAGTGGGAGTAAAGTGAACCGAGGAGAGGAAGAGGACCCATAGCGCGAGAATGAAGAAATACTGGACTGAGAGGAAAGAACGCTAAAGTTAGGAACCACGTGGTCCAAGGGGCCAAAAAATAAAATAAAATAAAACAAAGGGTCGGGAGTTAATTAGACACTACAACACAGTGATAAAACCAGTAATGCTGTACAGGATGGATACAACATATCTTCATAGTCTAGAAAAATTAATGAAAAATGAGAGAAGGATCCTGAGGAGAATCTATGGGTCCAAGAAAACACTGGAAGACTACAGGTTATCCAACCATGGAATCAACAGGGACATTAAGGACCTAGAAATCGAAATAAGAATCAGAACACTTAGATTCTACGAGCATATGGTAAGAATGGACAAAGGGAGACAAAACAAGATAGTCTTTGACAAAATCCACGAATTCAAGAAAGTGGGAAAGTAGGTAAAATAAATCAGAGCGTAAACAGAAAAACTAAAAATAATAGACAAAAATTACCTATGTAGAGAACAATACAGAAGGAAATTAAAATAAAAATCAAGGTTCTTGTGAAAAATAAAGACAAACAGAAGGTCGTTTCGAGAAAAAAAAAAAAAAAAAAAAAAAATAAATGGTTGCAAATAAGAGAGACTATGGTAAAAAAAAAAAAAAAAAAACCAAATGTGACAATATTCTATTGTTTTGCAGGTCCTACAATTAATAAGCTATTGCCGTGTGTTACTTTTTATTTTCTCATCCCTAACGATTCAATTACTTTCTTAATAATATAAGTGTCAACTATATCTACACAATTATAAAATTAGAAAAATATCAAAAGCATAACCGATTTTTCGTTTTGTTTTAATTTACAAAAACAAATTAATTAATCAAGTTATTCGTCTAAATATGGAGCCAATATATTTTCCTCTTCTGAGAGAAATGAGAAGAGAGTTTGCAAAGTGATCAAAGATAGGACTAGGTAGCAGCTGTGCATCGCAAACAAGCCCTAATCCCTTCTTCAGAACTAAAAAGAGCCTATTGTTTTATTAGAATCCTGAGAGAACTTACAAGCTAGAAGACGATAAGACAAGGAAGGATTGAGAAGTGAGAGAGGGATTAAGGACACTAAGGAAGCAGATATACTTGAGCTCCTGTAGCAACTGGATAAGGGTTTACCTGTGTAATCCGGGGATCAAAGTTGTGACAACAAGTTAGACCCTAAATTATGGGATTTACTTCTTACACAGGGAGACCCAAACCTGGGAATAATAATCGCTGTGGCTGCTTCTTTAGATTAATACCGCCACAATCCCCCCTCCCCGACCCATATTCCTTCATCTTCCTTATTGCCTTCAGTCCTAAATGTTATTGGTTGTCCTAGGTCCTTTCTGTCACAATTTATGGGTTCTACATTAATAATTAGTAGCAGTTGGGGCCATGTTGCTTTATCTATCATAGAAGTTGCTGATAGAACCTGTTAATAACGTAATAATAAAAACCTCGTATTTCGACCTAGATTTGACATGTTATTAAAAAAACTATAAGAATTTAAAAAAAAAGACATCGCTTTAAATTGAACCAATGATCTTTAGGAACTATTATCTTCACCTTCTAGTCATATATTGAAATTTTCTAAGTAACTTTAAGTTACAAGTATATCAAGAGTGTTGTTAGGGAGTCAGCATTATCTGTCGTCATTACTTATGTAAGCTAGTAACTTATTATAATCTTAATGTAAGTAATACACATAAATAAAGTATTAACTATCAGTAATGTTTACCATAAAGTACCGATATATTTATCGACCACAGACTGCAGTTAGGAATATTGAGGAATATCTTGCGCCTTTTTACGATCTATTAAAATGAATAGAGTTATGTTGAAAGCCCTAGGAGGTGAATAAAAACAATCTACAAAGACTTAATCTGAAACCTTCAAAGTATTTCGGCTACTCCAAGGGAACTTTTCTGGAATCATCTACCGTGAGATGAAAATTGAAGGCTTGACAGTCTTAACGGATTATTGGGTCATCTATTCAGAACATGAAGATTTCTGGACACACCTCTATGGGTTCGGAAAGAATGTCAGTCCTGTATATTTGACCCCCTGATATGCTGGACACTGCTGAGCATATCGTCACTAATCTTAGTGTTATTTACGCTATTATGAGTGCAATAAAAATGAGAACTAAGCCCTGGAATATAAGAATTTTCTTTGATGGAGTGTCGTACACTCCCAGCTCAGATTCCATTTTTTTTTTTTTTTTTTTTTTTTTTTTTTTTAATTAAATAACGTTACGATAAAATAAAACCAATAAAATATTAAACAAATACGTTTTATTGACAGCTCTAGCTCAAGTCTATCCCATAGTTTGGTACTCTTGAATCAACCACTTACTGTTCTAAGGCAAGGAAGAGCTGAAAAATAAAATACTAGGTCACGTAATTTCTCACAGGAGAAAGGAGTTCCAGGCTAAGCTGCACAGATGTTGAACAGATATAGATCTTCTATGCCCCAAATGCGGGATTCCAGAGACGTCTTAGCATGTCATTATGAACTTAACCACCTTTGATGAAATGAGAGAAGCCAACCAACCTCTATGCCCTCTTGGGATATGAGCTACCTTACCTAGTCATTGAGGAAAACTACAAACATTTTGTAAATAAGTGGGAATTTTTACTGGTTTAGCCCTTTTCAAACTTGCAGGAATGAGAGGAGCACAAAAGAAGTTTTTTTGAAGAAAATAAGGACCGGTTTGTAATGCTTACAAGAAAAAATGTCTTTATGACTAATTAATGTTTATCAGCAACATACCTACACAATAATCTGCACATTCTAAAGTTGCCGACACCCGTATTGCCAAAATGTAAGAATAAATATACCAAAGCAATAAAAACCATAACTGGTATTTCGTTTCAGTTTTTCATGTGAATTTATATTGAACTTTTTCATCGACTTTTACACAATGAATGTACATCCAATAATTTAATTTTTTTTTAAATATTTAACTATCAATAGTTAAAAGTATTCTGATCCCTTTCTCAATGTGATCGATTTATTCATCCTTGTTCTTATGAAAGTTATGATAGATATTAATGGAAAGTAAATTACAAAAATTACTACTTACATTTTCCTGTTTACTTTTATTGTTTATACTTCAAAAAAATTCTTTCTCAGTTTTTTTTCTCTCTCTGCCAATTCAATCTGCAGGTGCTCTCCCCCTCCATGCTGTTTATATCAGAGCTAAAATGGAAATTGGCCGATAGAGCAGAAACAGCGGAGCGGTAATGTGTACTGCCCCAGCTTGATTTGAGTGACTCTGCTGGGAAATAGCAATGGGAATGTTTATCACTCCCTTTCAATACTGACTTTCAATCCGTTAAAAGCTGCATTAACCAAGAGTGTTCTCTTCCCCTTCCCAATTTCCACATTACTTTTACGAAGAACGGTTTTCGGTTCAAGAAGGGAAATTGCAGTAGCCGAAGGCTTTAGGCAATTTAAAGCTGGCTTTGAATATCTCATGTTACTACTATGGATCCTACTGGACGATAAACGTTATATCTAACAACATAGTTGTGATGTTATAATCCGATAACTAATGATTGATATATTTTATCTAAAACAGTCGAAATGACATGTTCATTTTAAATTGTTATTCATTATAGCTATTATTCATTCATTCTGAAAAAGGGAGAAAGAACAAAATATTATAGCATCAACCTTACTCCAAAATTAATTCAATTTTTGCAGTTTTTTAATATATAGATATATATAAGTAGAGTTGTGAAAAATTATGTAGAAATTAAACCTTAACTGATAAAATTTTAAAGGCGGAATATTTGGATTAGTGTTTAGAACCATTTAAACACAAATTATAGCGAAACTTTATTACTTTAATAATGATGCCGTTTCAACATATGCACACGATATTTATACCATATTTATTTTGGTTGATAATTTATATGATAACCCGTCCTTCCTGCCGCAGGTGGAGTACTTAAGGACTCAAATCTCAACAAACAAACAAGATTATCAATGTTTATTTGTGATCAAGTTAACTGTTTTATTCGCCGCCTTCTTATATTTTTGATGTGCAAGACAACTTTATTTGTTATTGTTCCTATCTTTTGATTGTATTTTTAAGTATATCTTTATTACATTTTTTTTTTTATTGTTATTTTCCTAATCATTGAGTAAAACTAGATTATTTGTGTAGAATGAATTGTAATGTACAATGATAGTGTTTTGAATTTCAAATAAATTATCCTTTACAATCTATGGAAATGGATGCTAACAATGTCAGCAATCTATTTTTATGTTGCAATAAATATAGTTTTAGTTGTTGAAACCTATTTTTCGAAACTTGCTGACTGATAAAATGTTCCAGTATAAAGGATTAAGTTAATTTTAATAAAATAAATGAACTATAAATTAATTGAGATAAATTTTTAAAGATAATAAGAGTGTCTATAAGATGGTCTTTTTATTTACCTTCCCTATTTCTGACAGAAGTCAAGACTCAAGAAATTGAGAACAGCCAAGTCTATCTCTTGTCCTCTGCATATCTTTTGCTAACTTTCTCCGTCCAACAACTACGCCTGCTGCTCCTCCATAAAGTGAACTCTCCATAGTTTTCTCAGAAGCTAGTTATGTATCTCTGGTCACTAGCCGTAACTAGTTAAGTCAACTTCTCCTTAAACTGCATTATGTTCTAGTTATGCCAGTGACCAGGGATATTTCATATCTCTTTCATTAGAAAAACAATGATTTTGAATAGTTCTCAGGAATTTTCGTCTTGCTATTTAACTTCTCCATTACTCGCTATCGTTCTAACAAAGTAAAGTAACAAATTAACATTGAAAAAAAATATATATATATACTTCTTGTCAAAATAAGAATATCATACATTTTATAAGACTAATAGTTACTTATCATCTCTATTATTTTAAAGAAAAATAAATCATTCCTTATTCAGCGCTGTTGTTAATCATTAGCCTAGAACCAAGAATGCCATATTCCCGGCTGTCTACCATCCTTCATTGCTGCAGATAGAGACAGAAACACCTGAGAGAAGCTCTGACTGGAGAGAATACATTGAAGGAGAAATGGGTTGAAGGCTGCCTGGAGATGAAGCGGTGAGAAATGCATGAGACAGAGGCGTCTACTATTGAGCAACAGGTCCCCTAGTACCAGTCCATCCTGACCTGTCTTAAATTATCTCAATGCTACCTTGATTTATTTTTATATTATTAAATCAACAAAATAAATATGCTCACAATATGATGGAACTCATAAAGATGGAATTATAGACATAAATACAATAAAGTCTAATTCCAACTACATATTAAGATTTTCATAGAGATGAATCTCTATTGCGTAGTAAAACAATTATTATATGTGGGGCAGTTTATTAAAGCACGCCGCATAAATGGCTAGGTCATGTAATAAAAATGCTAGACAGAAAGCCGAGCAAACTATTGCTTGGAAATGTATTTGGCAAAGGAAGAGTAGGCCGACGAAGAAGACGATGGCTGCTGTCTGGAGTCTCCTGAAGTCAGGAGATGGAGAAGTGTGGCACAGGACAGAGAAGTATGACACAGGATAGAAAAGTATGGAACATTATTGCGAAGTAAGCGAAGACCCGTCCTGCTTAGTAGAGCTACTTAGTGAAGTAAAGTAAAACTTTTATCTTCTAATTATGAATTTATTTTTTTAATTACCGTTCAGTGCTGCAAACTTTTTAAGAATTAGGTTTTTACTTAACATTTTAATCAATCAAATACATTAAATGGATTTTTCAACTAACAGAATGCAAATCATTTCTAAATCAACTTCGATATTTAAAACCCGGTAACAAGAAGTTGAACTAATATTATTTTGTTTGGTAGTGGAACTATCTTTTTAGTATGAATACTAAATTTTATGAATACTTCAAATTCAATGAAATCTTTTATTTTTTTTAATCATCATTATGTTATTAATACGTACATTTATTTATTTATTTTTTGACTGAGTTATGTCGTGTGTGAGATGTTTGCCAGCATTGGAGCTCCATAAAGGAGAGCTGGTCTCAATATAGATTTAAATATCATTAATTTGAGGCGGAGTGAAAGGTTCGGTGACCGCAATAGGTGATTTAGTGTGTAAGACTTTGTCCTCACTGTCTTCAGCTTACGATGGCAGTGGCCTGATAGTGTAAAGTGTCGATCAAGTGTGATGCCTAAGTACACTATACTGCCCGCTGGCCTTTTCGTATTTCTTGCTACCGTATAGGTTTTAGGGAGTGAGCGTTTATTTTTCTGGAATGAAAAAATGATACAGTCGGTCTTCTTGGGATTAACTGTAATATTCAATCCTTCCAATTTCTCTGTAATTTGATCATACACTGCCTCCGCCTGTCGTTGAGCCCTCGTGGCGTTTAATGAGCTACTATAGACAGCTATATCATCGGCGTAAGCTGCCACAGTCGCTATTTTGTATCTCGCTCCAACAGTTTCCGCCGTATACACTGAAAATATTAGAGGGGAAAGCACAGACCCTTGAGGGACCCCACATGTAAGTGAAAAATCTTCGGATAATACCTCGCCTACTCTGTCTCGCCTAAAGCTGTTCCGGAAATTTGTTTTCCTGGAGTGTCTTACATAGAAGCCTATGCGACAGAGTCAAACGTCTCCCTACAGTCGATTGATATAATAGCAGTTGCCTCATTCTTAGCTATGTTCTGTGTCACTTCCGCCTGTAACTGAAAACCGGTCTCTTCGGGTGGGATGAGAGCTACTTCTGAAGGTACGTTTTCAGAAAATTAAGAATTATTTTCTCAAAAACTTTGCCCAGGTGCGGAAGTAAGCTGATAGGTCTGTAGTCGGCTGGCTGGGTACCGTTCTTCGCAGGTTTCAATAGCGGAAAGAGTATAGCTTTCTTCCATGACTCTGGAAAGTAACGTAGTCTCAGGCATGAATTGTAGAGATTTGTCAGGTGAGCTATTCCTCTTTGGGGTAACTGCTTCAATAATATTGTTTGTATTCCGTCATGGCCTAGAGCTTTATTCCCTCTTGAACGACGTAAGATGGCCTTCAGCTGTTTTGGGGTCACAAACATATAATTATTTCCATGGTCTTCTTCTGGTATTTCAGTTGGGTCCTCTGTTCTCCTTTTGATCGTTTCGCGGTAGTAGTTTGTAATGCCTGCTCCTCCGCTGACAGCAGTCTGTCACCTTCGTGCAGCAACGTTGAGCTCCTCTTTCTCGTAGCCGTCTTCAGCAACTTCCAGAATTTTCGATGGTAACCGTGGGTGGCCCGCAGTTTCTCATGCCATAAAGACGTCCGCCATTGCCTCATGAGATTTCGAATTTGAGTTGTGAGAGAGTTAACTACCCTCTTCACTTCACAATCTCCAGTTCTATACCACTTATTCTTCCACTTATTGCGCAAGGCGATAAGTGTCTGAATTTGTTCTGGCGGTGGACGTAAAGCTGATGGAAGTGGACAGAACTTCGGTATCGCCATGTCAGCGGCTACCCGGATGGTCGATGTAAAGAATTCTATGTAATCATCTATCTCTTTCTTCGTGCGAAGAGCAGGGACGGTAGACAGTTCGTGATAGACCTGCGCTTTATAAAGATCACAATCTGCTTCAACATATTTATATTTGCTTGGGGCCGGTAATGGAAATAAACCATTTAACTGATAAAGAACAGGTCTATGATCTGATGTTACGAAGTCCAGAGCAATGCAGTCAGAAAGACGATGGGGCTGCCTCGTGAGCAGGAGATCTACCGTTGATCTATACATCGTGTTTGATAGATGTCTGAATGTATGACTGTTAGGATGAACCACGGTATAGGAGGTATTCAAAATGCTCTTCCCAGCACCATTTAATGTTTTGTTATTCCAGGAAGTGTGGTGAGCATTGAGGTCACCAACGATCCTATGGCTTGTCCGACGTGCACACTCATTTATGTGCCGAGAGAACTCAGTTATAGATGACCTAGGTCTCCTATAAACCGCTGTGATAATGGTGGGCTTGTCTAGTAGGACCTGGACGGTCTTGTGGTGTATCTTTGGACCGTTAATGGTCACTGGGGTGGGGATTTCTGTCCCCCTAGTGCCATATCTTATAACTATAAGGGCTCCTCCAGTTAGTTCAGATATAACGTCTCCCGCTAGTTCGTATCCCGGTAGCCGTATGTGCCGGAAATTCGTCCGGATGTCTGTGAGGATCACTACGGTGGGTTGGGTCTGTGCTATAAGGGCTTACACATCCATAAGTTTAGGCATTAGTACGTCCGTGTTGAAATTTAAGAGGGTCAGTACTGAATTGATTTCGGCACAAATCCTAAGAATAGTTCTATAAGTCTGGTAATCTGTTATGTCAGTGTGGTGATGGAGGTTTTTAAATCCAAGGTGGTGGTTTATCCATTATTGTCTATCTGTCCCAATAATCGTTCATTTGTCTGTTGCGTGTTTGTATGTTGACTGTTTGTCTGTTGTCAGTTTGTTTGTTGATAATTAGAGGTGGTTGGGGCAAAGAATGTGCTAGAGAAGTTCGTGGAAAATCCTGAACTTGTGGATGCTGAGCCTTCGTTGTTCCCGATGTGGTCTTCGCTCGAAGAGCTACCTTCTTCTTCAGTTCTTCAATCCTTTCAAGTAACAGCTTTCTGGATGAACACCCGGTGAATGATGCTACATGATCATCTCCACAATTGGCACATTTAACCGGAACAGTCTTCCTAGGACATTCAGCGATTAGGTGAGGCCCTGCACACCTCACACAGGTAACTGTTCTCTTCCGCAGCTGTTTTTTGTGTACCCGAACTGCTGACAACGGTAGCATTGTGTTATTCCTTTTCTGCCTTGGTATACTTTAGCGTTGAATCGAACTCGGTTTATAGTACACAGCTTCAATGTTTTCGCCCGTTTATATCACTTTTTTGGAGACGACGAACGTCCAAAATTCCTTGTAATTTCACTCCTAACTCTTCTTGAACATCTGTTACATCGTGATCTATGTCTAAATCATAGATAACGAATATTGTTCTTCGGTCCGTTTCTTAATGAGTAGGTGTGGAGCGGGCTTTGGTTAGCGCGAAGATAACCTGATATTTTACTGTGTTCTTGAGTTTGAGGAAATATTCGTATACCTTCCCGCGCCTTCTGTATTTCAAATAGTTGAAATCCCGCCGTATTCAATTCTACTGCAGCCTTTCTGGTGCTGGTGACACCAGAAACCACAATAGGTGATATTCTTTTAGGCACGTTACAACCATCACTGTCATCTCTAAAGTTAAGTACAGCAAATGAATTAGCGGTACTTACCTGGAAACCGGGCTGGGTATTTGGCTGACGGCATACCTTCTTTGGCTCGATGAAGCCGTCCTCTTTTTCTGATTTTGTTTTCCCAGTTGAAAACTTAGAAGAGCTGGCTACACCTTCTTCAGTTACTATATCCATTGTGTCACACTTTTAGTGTCCACAAAGAAAGATATTGTGGTATTTGTATTAAATACCACTACAAAAGTTTTTCTATTAGGTTCAATTGCCACAAAATATCTAAAAATTAAATTTAAAGAAAATATAACCTTAGATGTAACAGTAACCAAATGATCTACAGATGTGAATTAATTAGGAATAAATTAATAGTTATATCTATATATATATGTGTGTGTGTGTGTGTGTGTGTGTGTGTGTGTGTGTGTGTGTGTGTGTGTGTGTGTGTGTGTGTGTGTGTGTGTGTGTGTGCGTATTATGTGTGTTTTGTGTGTGTGTCTTATAAATTATATAATGTATAGTATTTTAAATTAAAAAAAACAGAACAAAGTTTTGCAATCTGAAATCTGACTAAAGATTTATCATAAACAATTATTAATAATAAACCAAATAAAACTTTTCATTCTTATAGAATTTTTAAACCACAGGTGAATTCAATTTTCTTTCAGTTCAATAAGAGTATTTTACTGAAATGAAAATACCAAAAATAGTCATTTTAAAAGGATTTTCTTTAAAATGGCTATAACGCGAAATTTCATTCCATTTCGTCTCTCAATAATAGTAAATAAATCATTATACAATATTTTAATTTTTAATTATTTTAATTCAATATTTATTTATTAACTCTTTTATATCGTTTCAGATGTTTAGTGCCTATCACAACATGCAATAATAGCCTCTAATAGTTTTGTTAATATTAGTTAATTATAGTGAAAATTATGAAAATAAACTAAATGATATTTTATTGTAATCCATAATTTTTAATTATTTGGCCATCAAATGTATCATTGAGAAAATAATAAGATTCGATTTCAGTCGAACGCCCTTATGCCAAACGTGTGCCGCGTAAAGAAGTTTAGGCAAAATAGCTCCGCTATATATCGCCTTGAGGACCTCTGATTTGAGACCCCAAGAGATCCTAGCTGTCAGTGTTAGTCTGTTAGTGGTTTGCAAAGCCTGGTTGTAAACATTGTCTATGTGTCGTTTCCAGTTCATTTTTCGATCGTACAGTACTTCTAAATATTTTAATGTGTCACGTTGGTTTATTTGTAATGAATTTAATCTTATATTTAGTTTTGATATTATCCGTTTTCGAGAGAATCTGTCTTTTGTGAGTTAAAGTTCAGTTTATTAAGAGAAGCCCAACTTGTTAGTCTAGATAAAACAAGATTAGTAGAAGCTTTGAGTTCGTCTATGTTCCGACGTTTTACTAGTACCAGGACGTCATCGGCATAAACGATTAATTTAGTGTCGATTGGCAATTCAATTAGAAAAATTGTATTAATTAATATATTCCACAGGATTGGTGATAAACTAGATCCTTGAGGAGTCCCCATACTCAACCTTTTATCAATGGTAAATGAATTAGTTTGTATAACCAATCGCCTTTTTTCAAAATAATTTTATATAGTCAGATTTGTGTAGTATGCCTAAAAACAGGCATGGCACATGTAAATACGATAAATAAAGTCTCCTCTTATGGGGTTAACATAAGAGGAAAAGAGAAAAAAAAAAAAAATATATATATATATACAGAGAGAGAGAGAGAGGTAGAGGTAGAGAGAGAGAGAGAGGTAGAGAGAGAGAGAGGTAGAGAGAGAGAGAGAGAGGTAGAGAGAGAGAGAGAGAGAGAGAGAGAGAGAGAGAGAGAGAGAGAGAGGTAGAGAGAGAGGTAGAGAGAGAGGTAGAGAGAGAGAGAGAGAAGAGAGAGAGAGAGAGAGAGAGAGAGAGAGAGAGAGAGAGAGAGAGAGAGAGAGAGAGAGAGAGAGAGTGAGAGAGAGAGGTAGAGGTAGAGGTAGAGGTAGAGGTAGAGGTAGGTAGAGAGAGAGAGAGAGAGAGAGAGAGAGAGAGAGAGAGAGAGAGAGAGAGAGAGAGAGAGAGAGAGAGGAGAGGTAGAGAGAGAGAGAGAGAGAGAGAGAGAGAGAGAGAGAGAGAGAGAGAGAGAGAGAGAGAGAGAGGAGAGAGAGAGAGAGAGAGAGAGAGAGAGAGAGAGAGAGAGAGAGAGAGAGAGAGAGAGAGAGAGAGAGAGAGAGAGAGAGAGAGAGAGAGAGAGAGAGAGAGAGAGAGAGAGAGAGAGAGAGAGAGAGAGAGAGAGAGAGAGAGAGAGAGAGAGAGAGAGAGAGAGAGAGAGAGAGAGAGAGAGAGAGAGAGAGAGAGAGAGAGAGAGAGAGAGAGAGAGAGAGAGAGAGAGAGAGAGAGAGAGAGAGAGAGAGAGAGAGAGAGAGAGAGAGAGAGAGAGAGAGAGAGAGAGAGAGAGAGAGAGAGAGAGAGAGAGAGAGAGAGAGAGAGAGAGAGAGAGAGAGAGAGAGAGAGAGAGAGAGAGATTCTTTGTTAAAAAATATAGAATAGAATAGAAAGAAAACTTTATTCTGGGACAAAGTCCCCTAAGATTAACTTTAAATAACACAAAGTAAGATCATAACTGGCCGAGTGGCTGTTAAAAATAAAACTACATAGATAAAATTGAATACAAATATGTATGAAAAAGAAAAAATTCAGAGAAAAACTAGAAAAAGAAAAAAACTATTATTAAAAAGAGAGTGAAAAAATAAACATACAAAATAGAGGTTAATATTGTAATCTAAATTGCAGAAGAGAAAAAAACCAAACAGAAACTTAAAGAAAAATAAAAGATAGAAAATCAAAAATTATCATTACAAGAAATCAAAACATTATCATATTCAAACTATAATTTTTACTAATGTTTTATGTCTGGCGGTCTTAGTAATTAAATTAGACGATTACATACATAGTACATACATCCTTATAATTAGAGAGCGTCGGGTTGGAGGGAAAGAAGATGGTGAAAGAGTAGTGTTTTGAATGTTCCAAGGGAAGAAGCATTGCGGATACAGGGGGGGGGGGGGGGGGAGGGGATTCCAAAGAGTAGAGGATCGGACAAGGAAGGAACGTTGGAATGCAGTACTTCTGTGGGATGGAGTATAGAGATCGGAAAGACGAGATCTTGTATGCAGTGATTTGATAGCAGACTTGAATTTCAGGTTACTGTAAATAAAGGGAAGGTAACGGGTGTTGATAACTTGGAATAGGTGTGTCATTATTTAAGCAAAAATTTTTTTTATATATATATATATATATATATATATATATATATATATATACCTTTAATAAGTATCTTTAAATACCTTAAATCGATAAAATTATGGACCAACTGTTTATCAGTGATTGTCAAAGGATATGAAAGAATTGCTACTCTAAACCCAAAACATTTTTGTAGCATTATGTTACAAAACCTTATTTTGTTTCTAGCAAAATAAAAATTTTAGTAAATGAAATATTTAATCAAACTAGATACTATCATAAAGAGTAAAATAAAATACAAACAAGAGAGTCCGTACTAAGCCATTGGTTCTGTTCGGTTGAAACGTAATTAAAAAAGATAATATTAATGAACGGAACAAAAATTAAATTATATTTAGCTGATAAAATTGCTTATCTAAGATTCTCTTTTCCCTTATTAATGATTCAGAAGCAATATGTGATACTAATTTTAATAAATAATAGGAAGGGATCCTGCGATTGTGCTTAAGATTAAAACATAAATTAATGGCAATTGTGAGCTGAATTAAAAATGGAAAAATTATTAAATTTGTTAAATTTGGGTTACCTAAAGCAATGTAGATGTAATCTTTATATTCAAGTAATCTAATATGGAACCTTTTTTAATCTTATTAAGCTTTATGATTACATTTTGGTTGCTAATTGAAAAGAATGAAAATGTTGTTATAAACAAATACTAACAGAAAACATACTTTATTACCTGCAGCAAGCACATAGGCCGAATATTTGACTTACCTAAAAGTATTAATAACCCCACATATGAATTATGTAAATAATCTATAATAATAATAATTTTTTTAAATTGTATGAAAATTCATTCTTACCTTTACTACCCTGCCAAGGAGAAAAGCTAATGACATTGATACCGTTGGATTCGTTGTGAAATTTTCGATTTGATGCTCCATAAAATAAGTAGTAATTAGATATTTTACTGCTTTTTTACAGAGCAGGGCACTCACTATAACGTAAGCTAATTCATATTTTTTAAAAAATAAATCCAGTATTAGTACACTCCTATTTAATCTTAATATTTTATTACAATAATAATTAATTAGTTTATAATATATACGTCCAGTAACTAAATAGTTTTGTGTCTATATCCAGTAAATAGTTCCGAAAAAATTACAATTGAAAATTATAAAGTCTATATTCACCAAAAACATCTACAACAAAAAGTCCTTCTCATGGAATGCAAAAATAAGAGATTACATCACAGTAATTAAGCCAAAAGCACTGTATTTATCTGAAACACTGTCCATTACCAACCGTGGCCCAATTGAACTAGAGATCAAAGAAAGGAAAATATTAAGAAAAACTCTAGGCCCCAAATATCATAACAACAAATTAATCCACACGAGAAATGAAACCCTTTACCAAAATATTGAGACACAACGAGGAAGAGAAGAATTAATTTCTATGGACACATCCTCAGAATGAACCTAAAAAGACTAACTAAAAAATATTTTGACTTCTTCCGCAACAAAAAGACCAAACCAAATTGGTTTAAGGAAACAGAAAAAGACTTAATCGAACTCCGTATCACAGGAAATATGCTCATGGATAAAAGTGCAAAAAAATAAAAAAATGAGGACAAAAAAGAGAGGTTCCAATTCAAAATCAAACCAAAACGAATAATCCAAATCTCTGAAGCTCTCCTCTTCAGAAAATAAAATCAGAAAGAATGAAGCAATACTGGTTTGAAAGAAAGGCACAGAGCATTCAGAAGTGATTGGTCCAACGTTCCCAAGTAGGGTGAAACGAAAATGAAAAAAAAAAAAAAACGGGTTCTGAAACTCCTAAACATATGAAAATTCACTTTCCAGCCTCCATGAAACCACCTTAAGAGATATTTTATGGGGCAAGCTAACAGGAGGCGATGAAATCTCAGTTTCGAATTTTTTAGATATTCCCCTTTTAGCCTAACACCCTTCAAATAATGTTCATATGCAGTTATCACTAGAAAATTGTTACAGAATAATATTTAAGAACAAGCAACATGATACTAGGCGGGTGTGTGGAATCTATAGTTTGTGAATTTTGCGAAGGCAACAGGTCCGAAGTATCAGTGGTAGGGCCTGAGTGGCCGGCCTGGGCCAATCACTAGGGTCCACTACTGCCGCTTTTCCTATCTGAGAATAAGGAATGTTTTGACATCGAAAATTAAAACATTGAAGTCACTCATTCATCCACTAATAGACATCGATGTTTTTCATATTTATATGAAGCAGGATTATTAAGTTGGCAATTAATTTATCTGGCTCAGCAATGGTTCATCCACTGGATGAATGGTACAGACTGGACTCTGTACACCGCACTGGCATACGTTCATTAATCTGAAATCTGAAAGAGAAAAAAAAAAAAAAACTGACGTTTTATCAATTGAATATTTTTCACTTAGCTCTCAAAGAGCATCCTTTCTGATGATTCTGTTTATGTACCACGCATTTGGGGCCTTCTACAGTACAGAACGTTTTCTATGTTCTTCAATAAAGTCTAATGTTTTTTCTTACCCCCCAATCCATATTAAAAATAAACAGTTTTGATTTAAGACGCCCTAAAAGCAGGAGGTTTGCACGAAAAGGCGTACGAGTTCCCCAAACAGACTGGGAACCACTTGCAGCTCCGTGCGGCTTGCTGGCCGCTTATTTTGGGACATGCACCTCCCTTACGCCTAGTTGCATGCCTCATGTTGCACGAAAAAAGGCACTGTCTAAACGCAACTTTACATTAACATTTAACCTGATATCTCTTAATCTGCATTTAAAGAGTTCAAGAGGGATTTCTAAGTTTTGGTAGTTGTAAAAAAGAAAGTCCTATGACATTAGTTTGTCAATTATGTGAGCCAATATAACCTATCCCCATCGGCAATAGGTAGAACCGGCAATGTCGGGCCACGCCTCTCCAAAACCCAGTGGCCATTCCTAATCTCACGAACTGTAACATTATTTAAACATTGATATGGATACTTATATAGAAACACACATTAAATACTCGTATCTAATGATAAACTGCGTAATTTTTCAAATCTGATTTTTTTATAACCATTTGTATTTGGCAATATGTTTCAGGTCCACTGCTCAATACGGGATTTCACTTCAACGTGGGCAACTGGCCAGGCCACGTGGAGACCGCCGGTAGCAGGAACTCGACCTGTGATTGGCTCCTCACCTACGAGGACCTGGCAGCCAGCGGGGACAGTGAGGGCATCTTCCTGTCGGTGGCCCACTGGTACCCGCCCCACACCTCCTGCACCTACCTCATCCAGGGCCTCCGTGATCAGATAGTCAGGCTCTACTTTCCCAGGTGACTATATCTTATTGCTACAAGTTCATGATGGATCTATGTCAATGCATCAGAAAATGTTTAAATAACCTTTAAGTTTCCGTAATTTCTATGTTCACAAGGGTCTGTCGAAGATGAAGAAATAAGATGCATTTTCCAATTTTTCTGCAATTGCAGTCACCTCACACTCATTCATTGCTACTAACCATCTTTATGCTTTACCTTACACCTTAAAAGAATTCTACTATTTACTGTTTCTTTAAATGCTAACTAACGTATCGACAACACTTTTTTAAAACTATTTATTGATGTTTATAACAAGTAAGTTTGAATGAAATGGTTACAATGACGAGTCAAAACATATAAAGAACTAGGGGAACTAGTAGAACTTCAATAAAAGTTGTACATTCGGAGGTCTCATGTCTATTTTCTTTTCAAAGGTCTCGGAGGATTACCAAGAATTGAATTTGAGGCAATCTGGGATATTCGAGTGGGTATGGAGTTTACTATGAAGGGATAAGTATCTGGTTTGGGCCAAATCAGCATCATATGTATAAGTTTAAATGTATGTATGTATGTATAGAGTGGTGTTCAAAAGTTTCCGGCCACTTAATTTTTTTTTTTAATTTAATCTCTATTAACACCGTTCAAAGTGGGATTATATGGGCTAATTCTAGTAACGAATACAACTCCGAAAACATACCTTTCGCTGATTTGTGACCACTTTCTTGTAACAATTGAGGATTTTTATAACTTGTCATAATCATAAGATTCCGGCTGTACTATGATGTGACTGATTGTAGAGGATTAAATACAAGTTGATCTAATTAAATTTATGCTTGGCACTATATGTCTCCTAATTTAACTTCGAGAAAAAGTCTTCTCTCTGTCCAAGAATGCTTAATTCTTCCAAGACATTTCTCGCATTAAATTAAAAGTGAATGACTTTCTACGTTGGATTCGCGGTGGTCATGGCCTATAGAAACCATTCATCAGCAAAAAAGATCAGAGACACCTTATTGAATTTTCCCGTCAGTATTTTCATTGGACATTAAATAACTGGAAAAATGAGGCCTTTTTGGACGAAAAAAAATCTTTCGCAAAGGAATTCCGATTAATATTATGTTACATAAACCAGTTATTGATAGTTGAGAGTCTGTTGTTCACATTAGGAATCTAGTATGTTTGGAAGATAATTTAAATGCACGACTAACCATCAATCCAGAACTTGAAAAACCTTTGAGATTAGAGGCATAACATAGAATGTGAAAAATGATTTTTTTTTTTTAATGTTAATTTTTTAATAGCTTATGTTAATTACATGTACTAATGAATACGAAATTCTATTTCAAAACTGTGGCTATACAATTATATAATAAAATTATGACCTCTATGTTAGATTAATTCACTGCTTTTAACAATGCGATTTAGCAGCGTTGTTTATGAAGAAAGTCTTTCTCCACACATAGTCTCAATGAATTGCGTTAAATAGGAAAACGTTCATATTCCAATCAAAAGTTTTGTTATTAACGTCAGTTTGTAAATAATAATCATGATGCCACTTGTTCAACGGTCGTATAGACCTCGAAGGGAACTGTTGCCATTTTCAAACAATCGCTTTATTTCCTAGCTGAGTTATTACCGAAGCGAGTTGTGTAACGACTTTCTTAGAAGTAAACGTAGGACGTAGGGCGGTAGGCATCTAAACCCGTTCCCTTTACAACTTTCCCAGTTCTCTATTATTGTTCTAAACCTCGTAAACTTCATGTTTCGGTTTTATGTCCGATATCTGAGGCGTTTTCTCATCTATGGTGAAATCTTGCGTTCCAATATTATATTTTATGGGGCTCTCAATTCCATAAGTGCCTCATCTCTTCTTTTTCTTTTCTCTTGAGTAAATACAAATAACGTTCAAACGTTCATTGTTATTAGGTATTATTATATATTAACTTTTCTTTGGGGCTCAACTAAAACTTCTAATTCTTCCCGTATCCAATCCTTACAATCCAAAATCCTTCGAAAAATCCTTAATGCTCCTTACTTTGTCACAAATAAACTTATCCATAAAGACCTTAATGTTCCATATGTCGCTGAGTTATCCTATACCAGATACCTATCCTTTCATAGTAAGCTTCATAACCACTCAAATCCATTAGTTAATCAACTTGCTTCCCACTCCATTCCCGATAATCCTCCGAGGCATCTGAAAAGAAGATGGCCTACAGATCTTCTAGTGTAGAATTTTTATTAAAGTGCTGCTGATGAGTAGTTTTTTACATACTTTGACATGTCATTGTAATCGTTGTCAGCCCATTTACTTAATGTATATCATTGTACAGTTGTAAATTTCAATAAAGTGATATAAAATAACTTTTCTTGAAACAATTTTTTTTTTTAATTAGTGACTGTTTTGTTAAATATATTTTACATTTACGTCCTAGTAAGTTAACAAAAAACTATACTTACTGACTTTCGCATATCCGTCAATAACCAATCGCAGTATTTGAAGCACTAATAACTTTTTTATGTTGAATTAAATGGATACTCTAAAAAATTTTCTTAGATGAAATGGCCACTTCTCTCACGCCGGAAAATACCAGAAGGATACTAATGAGAGACTTTCAGAAATGTCTTTGAAATCTCATCAACAAATAAAGAATAAGATGGTCAGGGATGCAGTCAAACAGAAACAACACTTCCAAGTAAAAATACTATAAATATATGCTAACGTTTCCACCTGCCTTGCAGGTCTTCTTCAGGACTAAGACGAACAAAAAGCTAGATGTGACAAAAAAAAGAGACAGATAAATAAATAACAAATGAATAATATAGAATGGCATGGATAAAAAAAAATACAATAAAGGCTACAGAAAAGAACAAATAAATAAATGAGAGATAATACATTGAAGCAAGGTAACGATAAGGACAAGACAGAAATCACCAGGGGAAAAAAAATTATTCATGTCATTCAATATTATCCATTTGTCATTTGTTGATATGTCTGTTATTTTTGTCACATTTAGTGTTTTGTTCATCTTAGCCCTAAAGAAGAAAGTCAAAAAGTCGGCACACAATTATAGCATTTTAATTTGGAAACGTTGTTTCTGTTTGACTGCATGCCTGGCCATCTTCTTTATTTATCTTATCAGTCAACTATACTTTGATTATATATATATATATATATATATATATATATATATATATATATATAATATTAAATCTAAAATATTTATCGTTTTCTTCAACTATATTTTTTACTTTTTTAAATATTATTATTGATGTAGTATTTGTTTAAAGAAGTTGTAGCGGTAGCTATTAAGCATAACAAATATTAGTTTAACTAATATTTAATAATGTTTAATTGTAACCTTCTCAGATTTGTTGGTATCTTTATAAAATAAAGTGTATATTTGTTTTGTGTTGTTTTGAACACTTAGTTTTTGAGTGTTGAGGCCTTCTGGTTTACTTGTACATTAAAACTAATCATTCTCGACAAAGTAATACATTAGGATAAATTCTTTTTCTGTAAACATTGTAAAGTTTTGATTTTCTGATATTTGTTCATTTCCATTGAATAAACAAAAAGAATATGAATATAAATGTAAACGAGTAAAGTGATTTAAGTAGAAAGACAGAAAGAATATATTCTTTTCAAAAGCGAATTGGTGTGTTCGTACCTAACAATAAAATGGCAAAATGGAATTAAAAAAACGGCTATCGAGTAAGCTATGCTAAAGAAGTAGACTTTTAAATTAACGAATTGTATTCAATAAATAAATAAATAGTCGGAAACACAATGTTGGCCATTTTTATGACAGTATTTTTCCATAACATAATATCAGAAGAATCACACCAAAATAAGATGCCGTAACTGGAACTAAAAAAAAACGATTGTATCATCGACAAGGACAATATGTAGATAGGAAAATGGTATTTGGAGAAATTGGTATGAGTGAGATGTATAGCTAATTATCGAGATGTGTGGAAAAATATGAGGCCTTACTCTATACTGTACGACAATAAGGAGAAAGTAAAATAATATAATAATAATATTAATAATAATGGTTACAATTTTTATTTATCTGTTGCTGTTTAGACAGTTTATTACGATTACGTTATTACTGCGACCGATTATACTTTTACTGATACGACTATTTTTTTTTTTTTCCTTCTTTTCCTTATATGGTATCCCCATATAAGGACCGTTTATTTGTATATTAACATGTTCCATGCCTTACAGGCATACTACATGTTTTACAATGTTATTAAAAGTTAACATGATTAGTTTAGCATAACGTACATAACGTAGTAATATAACAAAAATATTTAAACAAAATCACAAAAAAAAAAAAAAAAAAAAAAAGAAATAACAAAAACAAAACAAAAAAAAAGCCAACAAGAAACTACCTTCGCTGCCCATCATTTGTCAGTTTGTCAAAGTCGATCTTTCGTATAAACGTGAGTAAGTCAGTCTTAAATTTAGAGAACAAATTTTGTTCTGTCTCTGGCCATGTTCCATGTTTGAGAATAATATTTTTTACTAGATTAAACCTGTGTCTTTCAAATGCTTTACATTCATAAAGTACATGTTTGAAATTTTGAGTCTGTCCGTCTTCATTACATATGTCAGATCGTATTATGTTAAATCGTTTAAGATATTGTTTAGAGTTTCCGTGTTCTGTCATTAGTTGTGTTAGTTTGTAGTTGTTACTTTGTATGTGTTTGTAATTGTTGTGTGTAATGTGAGGTATAAATCTGTGTAAGCTTGGTGACTTTGATGAGGTCACCCACAATTGGTCCCACTTTTTAACCATATCAGAACTTATGTCCCGCTTTATATATGATAATGGAACTTTGTTATACGAAGGTAACAAATTACTTTTAGCCGCCTCTTTGGCTAGGTAATCGGCCCTTTCGTTACCCTCAATTCCAAAGTGTGCTTTTAACCCATTTTATAGAGACCATTTTCCCTTTGTTCTTAATGGTTAATAAATTTCGTCTGATTAGGTCAGTCAAATAGTCATGTATGGCTGTATTATTAATCGACTCTATTAAAATTTTACTGTCCGTATGTATTGTAATATGTGTGTTAGTCTTTTGAGGTTCGTTAATTATGTATTCCGTAACTTTCAAAACAGCAAATTTCTCGGCTTGGTTATTTGAACAGTACGATTCTAGTTTATACTGATGTTCTATGGTTCTGCCATCTTGAGCTTTAAATAACCATGCACATCCAACGTTCTCGCTGTCCTTACTACCGTCCGTATAGATTTCTGTTTTGTCGATATTCACTGAATAACATTTGGGTGTAGTCCACAAATTTGATGCAGGGTGTATCCAAAACTTACAGTTTGTGTTTTTTTCTATTTTGTCTAATGTTAGGTCTTTATATCCTGTCTTTGTGTTTTTAATGTTAAACAATGTCGTTAATTCGTCAATTTTTAATTGAACTGGCAAAATACCCGCCAATAATGTCGCAGCATCAAATGACAACGTGCGGTATCCTTTGCATATTTTGATTGCAATGATCCTTTGTAGCCTTTGTAGTTTTATAACATTTTTTTTACGAAGTACAGCTGGATGCCAGACATGTACAGCATAAAGCATTTTAGGGAGGATAGCTGCTTCATATATTACTTTTAAAACCTCTGATTTAAGGCCCCATGTTGCTCTAGCAGCTATTGTCAGTCCGTTAATCATCCGTAGAGTGTCGTTATAAAGGTTGTCTAAGTGCCTGTTCCAATTTAGTTTTCTATCGAAGAGTACACCTAAATACTTCATTGTGTCACATTGTGCTAGTCTAACTGTATTGAGTCGTATGTCTAAGTCTGGTACTCTCCTTTTTCTTGTAAAAATAATGAATTTAGTTTTTTCCAAATTAAAGTTAAGTTTATTACCTCTAGTCCAATGTCCTAGTCTTGATAGTGTCAGAGTGTCAGATTTGCTATTTCCTGGAGTTCATCAAAGTCTTTTCTTTTTATAAGTAACAGTAAGTCATCTGCATAAGCTAGTAACGTTGTATTTTCATGTAAGTCTGTTTCGAAAACTGTATTAATTAATACATTCCATAATATTGGTGATAATGCTGATCCTTGAGGAGTTCCTAAAGTCAGTTTCTTTTCTATTGAGTGATAGTTTGTCTGAGCAGTAAGTTTTCGGTCAGTGAAATAATTCTGAATAATTGTGTATAAGTTTTTTGGGCAGTCATATTTTTTAAGATTATGTAGAACCGCAGGCCACCAAGCATTGTCAAAAGCTCCAGCAATGTCTAAAGAAACTACTAATTAGTTACTTTTTTGGTGGAGCGTGTTATTGATTTGTTCAGTCAGTTCGTTGAGGGCTTGGTCAGTTCCAGATTGTGGTCTAAATCCAAATTGATGTCTGTCAAGTATTTCGTTAGTCGTTAGGTGGTACATTAGTCTATTTTTTAATATTTTTTCAAAAACCCTCCCATCACAGGAAGCATACTCAAAGGTCTAAGTGAATATGAATTTGATTTAGGAATTAGAACTAGTTTACCCACTTTCCAGTTCTTTGGAAATTCCTTTCTTTTAAATAGAATTTTATAAATAGCTGTAATCAATTTTGGAAAAGTTTCAGCAATTTTCTTAATTATTCGAGAGTCTATTTTGTCTATTCCACAGGCTTTTTTATCATTTAATTGTTTAATTGTATCTAATATTTCGTAATCTCGGATGCCTTCGTCATCTTCGTTATTGGGTGGGGTAAGTACGTCTAGTCTCATTTGTCTATGTTCATTATTGTCATTATTTGTTGTGTCATCTTTAATTATTTTATCCAGTACGTGATATAATGTTTGCTGAGTGTCTGTTGTGAATGTTCCTGGTTGGGTCATTATTGTTGAGAGTAAACTGTGAGATTTAATTTTGTTTGTTGCAAATTTATAAGGCCATTGCCACGCAGTAGAAGCAGTAGCATATGTTTTCCAAAGAATTTAATTTAGAATTCTTAAGATGTTTTTGATATTCATGCTTACTTTTTAGATATTCAATTTTTTTGATTTCCCTTAGTATTCCGTCATGTTTTGTCCGTTGATATATTTTCCTAAGATGATTAGTATGTCTTCGTAAGTTAGTCAGTTCAGGGTTCCACCAAGGTACGGAACGGTGTTCAGTTCGACGTTTGAAGTTTCCGGATCTTTTGAATGCAACATTGCAAGATTTCGTAATAGATTTTGTAATTTTATTAACTATGCTGTCAGTCGAAAGGTGGAGTATTTCATTAATTATCAGGTCTTCTGTCTCATTTTTTTCTGTCCATTCCCAGTTGGTATGAATGTGTTGCGGTAAAAATTGTTTCATAAATTGATGTCTCAAGTTAGTCATGAATTTTTTCCAGTCACCATTTTCTGTCAAATATACAAAGTTTTTGATTTTCTCTGCTGTCCAGTCATTCCCGTATACGTGTAGTTGGTATGTTAACATATTGTGGTCCGAAAAATTAGTTTCTCTTGAAATCGTCCAGTTTTGTACAAGGTTATGTCGAGTTGCGTTTGTATTTATTAAAGTAAGATCGATATTACTGTTACCTCTCGCACCTTGAAAAGTTGTTAGTTCTGAGTCAGTATTTAATAAAAACAGATCGTTTTCCACAATAAAGGTTTCCATTAGTTTACCCCTTGCATTTGTGCGTTTATCAAACCAATATTTAGACCTGGCATTTGAATCAATACCTATAATAATATTATAATTGCTGTAATAGTTTAATACTTTTTCTAATTTTTGTAAGTCTGAATTTATACAATGGGTTATGTCGAAATATGCGCTAATCAAAATCCATTTCAATTTTCCATATGTTAATTCTAAGCAAATAAAATCGGAATCAGAATATTGCATTATCATGCAAGCATCGATATGTTTATTAGTTATTACAATGCCAGCCCTGGGTTTTTTATCTATAATTTGAAAAACATACGATTTACTATAACCTACTATTTTGTTTAACCTTGTGTAAGGTTCTTGAAGCAACAAAATATCTATGTTTTTGATGTTTATATATTGTTGTAGCATGTTTGAAGTGTATTTTGAATGATGTGTGTTGAGCTGTATGATATTTAAGTGTCTATACGTCATAAATAAATAAAATGCATTGTGTACAGTCTATATATGTAGTTGAAATAATGTATTTTGAGACTTACTGGAGAGGGATGTTATAGTCAGTGTTGGATGCCAATTTCTGTATTTCAGTTAAGTATGAAGGGCAGTTTCGGTCGAATACAGAATGGCAAGTAGAGCGCTTCTGCTGACTTCTTGTAACTTTATTGAAATTTTCGCAGCTTATGCATTTGATTTCTTGAGACGTGCAGTCATTCGCCGAATGTCCTCCTCCACATCTTGAACATGCCACAGTCCCTCTGCAATCTCTAGTGCTGTGGTGAAACTTCAAGCACTGCCCGCATCTTCTTATTCTAAAATAATCTTGAATGATAACTTTTTGATGGCCCAGGCTAATCCTATTATAGAGCAGTAGTTCTCTGGTCCCTGCATCAACTTCTAATACTGCGTGTCGAGTATTATTTCTGTTATTTAGTATAACTACCGGCCTTATTTTATCTTCTTGAAGGGGTATTTCTTCATTTTGAGCCACCATGTACTCTATTATGTTATCCAAGGTTATGTCCTCCTCGATAAATTTAACTAAAACCCGCGGATTTCTTTTCGATAATTTACGGTACGTCATTGTGTTTGAATCTTTAATTTTCTCTTCAATTTTATTTAAATCTCTTTCACGGTCAGTTTGGATTACCAAAGACCCTTTTTTAGTTTCCATAACCTTTTGAAAAGGAATTCTTAATTCTTTTGGGTTTATTATGGTTTTGAATTCTTTCGTGATCTGACTGGGTTGTAATGTCTGTTTAGGTTTAATAATAGCTTTAAAAAACAGGTCTATGTTGTACTTTCGTTACCACTTTTTTTGTAATTGAGGAATAACTAATTTTTTTGTTTGGGGATAGGTTATCTATAGTGACCCCAGATTTATTACCTAAATCATTAGATTGAGTACAAAGATTACTTACGTACTCTTTTAAAAACGTTAGTGAGTCCTGAAGTTTAGGTTTTAACTCTTTCTTCAAGCCCTTCGTCATAACATCTTCCATTGTTTCAATAACAAATTTGAAGTCAACCATATTTTCGGCCATCTTGCTGGAGTATTACTGATACGACTAGAGTTAACATTTTGTACCTTAATTATATAAATAAAGATACCGACTATGGTATGGTAAATCTTAATTACCACAAATTATAAGGCCCGTTTTTATCAACTTTTCGTGCCCTTTTATTTAGGTGATGTTTCTGAGTAAAAATCTGCTTTAAAATGTATTAATTTAATAAAGTAGAGACAAGTTTAGTTTCTTTCCTTTGTGAATTTACATTTTTGACTCGAAAATAAAAACTGTACAAATAACGGAGAAATGAAGTAAGTAGGGAAATTTTAAAATATACCTGTAAGGAGGATACATTGATATATTTAGGGAAATGGTTGAACCAATATTTCAATCGTCGCATATAGGTGTATTTTACAAATCTAGGTGGCCAAAATTATTTAATCCCAGTTTACTGTCGAAAATATATTTACTAATCATATTAAGCCAAGAAAAAGTTATTTTCAGGCTTTTTATGAAAAAAAAAGAAATAAAGAAAAAAGAAGTTTATTCAATTCGATTCCTACCTGGAAAATTTTGGTGTAAAATTCTGCCTGTATAGCTTGAGATGTTTGTTGTGTGCCTCAGCGGCTTCTTCGGAGAGCAACCCTTTTGGCAACAGTGCTTTTTCTATCAAAGCTGCATCGTGAATAAGAATTTTATGCTTCTTAGGTGGATAAAGACATTTATGATTTTGATATTTAACGTCAGTCTTCAAACCTTAGTAAATGGACCTTGCGGTCTCTTGATTTCACTTCAATGGTAACTTTAAATTGGTATAACAAATAGAAATCAACACCACAGATATATGCATCCAATCTAATATCAATGTTTTGTCAGTATCTGTTCATAGCTACCACATTTTTTCAGGAAGCTAGTATGAGAGATGCAATATGCTTTTGAACATACATATCCTGGCGTGCAATATAGAAAAACCAAAAGAAAGAGCATTGGCATCAACATATTTTTTATTATTTTATCAAATTATTGAAATCCTTGAAGGTTACGCCACAAATGTAAACCTGATGGTTGATGTTAATGTGACGGCATTAAACACATTTGCGTCAATCACAGTAAGTGACACGATATGTTTCACAGTATAACAATGGTTTTTCAGTGTGAATAAGGTACTTTTTAATGAATTTAATTCAATTCTTATTCTTCAATACTTATTCAAAATAAGTATTTCAAATGTTTTTAGCAACCAATCGTCTTTTTTAAAGGATTTTTTATTTCATTTTATCAGCTTTCTTCTATCTCTGATTAAATTTAGATTTTAAACAGGAAATTGATACTTCATGTCCTTTAACTTGTCACTAAAATAGTTCCCAATAGTTAAAAGATGTCTTAATTTTAGTTCGAAATTGGGAGGTTTTCCTCCTGTCTTTTATCGTTCAGTGCTTTCCGGGACACTCTTCTTACTCTTGAACCAATTGAGACATACAAAAAAATTTAAGATCCTGTTAAAAGAATTTTAATATTTAATTTAATATTTTGTAATATTCTCATCGTCATGTTTGGTGCCACTAAATCGAAAAGGTCGGCAAGGGGCGGCTGATTTGAACATTATTGTTTTATAAAAAGTCCAATCTTTCTAAGAAATTGAAAATAAGAGCCGGGACGCACCCTGAAGTACAATAAAAATAATAAAATATGGTAAAGTGTGGTTGAAAATAAACGAAAAATACAGTATTCTTCAAACGCGTTGGGGGAATTATGACTAATCGTACGACTTAGGTATTGCAGATAAGGAAGAGACTAGGGTCCCATAATCTCCTCTGTTTATCTAACCTTATAAATAGCTTGGTTTTATTAACCTTCTGTAGATTTTATAAAATAGACTTTTGGCCGCCTAAAATAGCCAAATACCCCTATGTGCGTCGTTTACTTAAAAGTTTTCGAATAACCCGGGTAACGCTTAAGCTATCAGTAAACGAACCAATCCCAAGAGGATCCCGCCGCACGCTAATCTTGAGCTAAAATTGAAGTGGATTTAGATATTAGATAATCTATTGTAGATATTAGCACAACAGTTGGAATAGGTTCCTTCTCTCTAATCCACGTCTTCACGTCCTAATTAGAGTACCTAATTGACATAATCCCTACAAAATACTAATTTGATATGCCGAAACAAGGAATACAATAGTTGAACTAGTCAACTAGTCCATTTATCAAACTATCTCTACTACTTATCAAAATGTTTGTTCTTCGTTTCATTATATTATTGATATAGAACAATTTATTATAAGAAATATTACAGAAACATTGGCCCTTTTCATTTAAAATTTAGATAAATATATTAGAGATAATAGGCTTTGACTAACAATTGTTCTGATTTCTTTGAGAAAATACTATAAATAACTTAAGGGTAGGCAAATTTTTCTCTTATGAATGGAAATATGTTGGCTTTGTTTCATCAGCATTTCTTTTTTTCCCTGCCTTCTTCTCTTGATTAGGCCTTTGTGTGGCTGATTAGGGTAAGGTCGGAATAAAAAAAAAAAAAAAAAAAAAAGAAATAAATACAAAGAAGAAATGATGAGAATCGAAAAGAATGAGTGAAAGAAGGGAATCCGGCAACCTCGTCGTTTGTGTTTATTGAATAATCTAATTTTCAAAGCGTAGTTGGACTTTTATTCGTTGTTAATTTTTGTATCTATACTTACATGTATTAAACTAAAAACATACCCATAATTCTACAATAATATTAAACTAATACGAAGTAATATTAATATTATAAATTAGGAAATGTGCAGCCGGAAATTGAATCCCATGATATAGATGATCTATTGATACACACACACACACACACACACACACACACACACACACACACACACACACACACACACACAAACACATTGCTGTTACTCTAGCCTTACACGCTCTTAAGGCGTACATCAAGCGTAGAAGTCGAAATATCTTATGAATATACCCAATTCTTGAAAAGAAGTATTTAACAATTTATAGATTATATTAAGAATGCCTATCTTTGTAACTCCATAGGCCCTCACTTATTGGTATCGGATTTATGTGATATAATCTTGATTCCTCTTTCAGAGGTATCTTGTTACCGATTCATTCTAATCTTTAATTATAAATAATTTACAAAGTATTGCTCTTTAGTTCGGATAGATTTCAAAGAAACCCCACAGTTTTTCCTTGAGATTTATCCGTAAGTGTTATTTGTTCTCTAGAATAACACATTCTTATAATATTTTTCGAAATCTGTTATCTTCACAACTGATTTCTGTTTTTGTTTTCAGTTTTCGGATAAACAGGATCGAATCTCCGATCGCTATGTTCGACGGAGACTGCGGAGAGAGCCTCACCCTTTACGACGCCTCCTGGCCGGACGATTCCAGGATTATCAAGACCTTCTGCGACACGTTCTCCAGGCCGATGGAGAAGCACGACTTTGTCAGCACTGATAGTGCTCTTTTTGTCAGATTTGAGAGCAAGACTGGCAGCTACTCCGGGTAAATAATAATGTAGTGAATATTGTTACAGATCTGTTGCAAATAAAACTTAGGAATAATTAATAATACAGTATTACCGAAGATATTTCAAAATTTATACGAGTCATAGAAGCAATATCAGACTTTAATTATCTTCCGCAAATTGACCGATAGAGGTATAATCTTGATCTAACTTCATAAATGCAAATACAGATTCAATCCATAATGTTCTTTATTAACAACCAATGTGAAAGTAAAATTAATTCCAGAATACTAAATATAATCAAACAATAACAGATTTTTTCAATTTTCTTTATCATATGAATACCAAAATTTTTCGATACCTCAGTTTAATAAATTACTGTTGCAAAAAATAATCCATATGAAAACTTAAAATAATATATAGGTTAATTACATATATATATATATATATATATATATATATATATATATATATATATATATATATATATATATGTTTATTAAGGTTCTTGAGATTCAGTCAATAAATTTATTTATTACTACAAAATCACGGTACACCAAAAAGTACTCATCACAAACTTACACTATTAATGGATCATGGACAGACTAACCACTACTTGAAACGGGTTCATTTGACAAATACAGATACATGCGAATGTGACGAGCAGACTCCACAAACATTTCATCACTTACTATACGACTGCATTCTTTATGAACACAAAAGATCAAAACTAATAAAAACAGTACTGATGAATGGGGACCCTTGGCCTTCTACCGAATCAAAACTATACAAAACATACAAGAAACAGTTGGCAGAATTCGCATTAGCAACTGGAAAATAGACCATATAGATCAAGAAAGAAGACCACCCCGCATCAAAAACAAGATGAACAATAGAAGACATCTGTTGGAAAATCAACTTGTCTGCATGTTATATTTCTCTTTATTTATATTTATTTTATCAATCTATTTTCTTTTTCTATTGTATTTTTATTTTATTTGATTTTATTCTAATTTCTTTTTTTTTTAACTATGGAATTACTGCCTTTTGGTGTTTAAATTATTGTTATCTTTTTTTGTTTTTCTTTTCTCTATGTGTTTATTTTAAATTCAATCAAGAACTTTGATATTTTTGTAATTTATCTAATTAAAAAAAAAAAACATTATACCTGCTAATTACAGGCAGTATGCTAATTTGAATGGAACTTGTAAAAAATATCAGAAATACACGCACCTTCCATAGGGTTACTATGGAAGGGAAATAAATAATATATATATATATATATGTATTGTAAATAAGTATAATTAAATACTAGAAAAATAATATATATATTAATAAAATATAAGTGCTGATAATGTCAAAAAAAAATTCATTTTACACATAATATTTTAAAAAAGTAATTTTTCCGTAAGTTTTGAGTTGCATTAAATATTTTAGGAATCGCATATGCTACTAAAACCTTCTACAAAACACGGCAGATGGCAGGATGTATTAATACTTCTAAAGATGTGATTTTAATAGTGTACCAAGGCTCGAAAACCCACATGAATATGTAATGAAATGAGAAATCTTTATTCTAGAATAACCAAAATTCTCTATGAATAGAAATGAAGTAAGATACAATGGTGCTATCTTAAGACTGTATTCATTGATTAATTTTTTTTATTTGGAAGTAGAATCGATGAATAGCATTTTCATAGTTAGATATCACAAAACCAACGCTAACGTCAGTGAAATCGATCGGTTCCTAGGAATCGATTTTGAGATCGGCACACCACTACTTAAAAATCCAAGTTAATCACGATAGTTTACTGGTGGATACCGAATTAAAGAAACGCATTACAAAAATAAAAATATGTACCAACACTGCTGTCACAATTGACAAAAAAAGAAGTTGAACACGAAATATTACATCATACCGTATATCCACTCTGATTTTACTATAACTGCTATGTATTATCCTGATGGGCCCATGGATGTGAAATATGAAGATTGAATTTTCTTGTGGTACATTTTAGGAAAATTTGGTAGTCCAACCCACCGTTCATTGAACTATTCATTACTAGGCCTATGAAAGGAGCAAACCAATTTAGCACCATCCTCCTATAGTAAAACTATAAACTTTACGTGTTGAGTATACACAATTTAACTCTTATCTATTATGCACCGAGCACATTGAATTCCCAATATATGTAGAAAATATTGAGAGGTTAAGATAACATTGTCAAGTATATTTAAACTAGGTATCTGCCTTAATCCGTCAATTATTATTCTTTACATTTTACTGTAAAGAAAGTTTATAGAATTAGAAATTTCCTTTTGCAGCGCCACTACACCTGCTTGTAAAGAAAATTAAATAGAAAGAAAAAAAAAACAGAAATCTTTATAAGAAGAAGATGGAGTGGGATGCAGCGTGGAGATAAAAAAAAAATTTCCAAGTTCAAAAACATTTTTTGGAGTGGCGACGTTTCTTTTTCCATACTGCATCCCAGGCCATCTTATATTTTTTAACAGTCAGCAATGCTATTCATACTCAAGAAATTTTTATTTGTTTTTAGAAATTGAATGCTATGTAAAATAAATAAATAAAACAGAATATCATTACACCCTAATAAGGAATCAGGAAAAAAAAAGTGCCACTAGATACGTTAGTAAGGATACACTGCTCTACCAGACCAACGATTGTGAAGAGAGATTTATTAGAAATTTTCTCCCAATTAATTGTCCCCACTTAGTGCAGACTGAGTGTGCCCCAGGAATGTCTTCCTCCTGGGAAATCGAGCCACAGCTGAATCAATAGAAAATACATTTTCTGCATATGGTCGGACCCACCGAGCTATCGAACCTCTAAAGAATTTTATCAAATCTTAACGTAACCCCTGGCATTAAATATTTATAACATAGAGAGGTAAGTAACATAAGTCACTTAGGTTACTTGTAGACATGCTGATAAACTCAATTATTTTATTTATCAAGGTATTTTAGAAAATAAAGTGTTATACAAAAATAAGTTCATAAAATAAAAAATCTTTGCACTCAATGTTATGAATAGTATTCTTTACATTCAAAGAAACCTACCTGTAAACACTAAATTCTTTACTCTTAAAGAATTAATATAATTAACATCATACATCTCTGATTTAAAGTCTGTACCAGATAAAGTAATATTAGTAAATTAAGGAGAGAAAGGAAAAAGCACTTTTTATTTAAATTCATGTGCACCCGAAATGAAGTTACACTCATTATAAATATTGATACTCATGTAACTTTCAGGTCCTCCCTCTATTATTGGGCCCATTACGACTTCTTCAACAACACCCACTTCGGGACAGCTGTGGAAGGTACCGCCTGTGACGAAGAGTTCTCCTCCTGGAACACTGTGTCCGGGTACCTCCGATCGCCGCTAAACACCCTCGTGTACAAGAGGTCCACTTCGAGCCAGTACCTCAGCTGCAAGTACACCTTCGTCACTGACCGCCGCCTCTATGCTAGGGTCATCCTCACAATTAACGCCATTAACTTCAAGGTATGTCAGCTGCCTCTCTATAATCTTTGCACTCTGCTTTATAAGTTAGGTGTCTGTACTTACCTATTCAAAATTTTGTGACTCTATTGACTGCTTTTGTGAGTTTTTGAAAATCCTCGACCACCATTGCCTAGAGTCTAGTAATTTTTTTTTGTTTAAATCCCTACCCGGCCGTCCGTCCTGTGCCGCACCGGCCCTGTGCTTCCTAGGCATTAGTCTATAAACATGCTATCAACAATGGATGATATATAGAAACAAGTTTATAAATAAAATAGTAACGTCGGAAAAGTCCCAAATCTGTAACGAGAAAATGCTTCTTTTGAAATTTTTTATGAAAGTGAGTTAACATCTTCTTACATCAATGTCTTCAATTGATTTTTTTTTTTCATTTTCAAGTTTTTAACGCACATCTTTCATCCAAGCCTGTGACCATAAGCAGATGCTAGAACAATATAATTGACGTTATAACGCATGATGGAGGTCAGGACCAAGCGGTACTTACCCCTAACAGGAATTTCGATGTGATCAGACAAGTATTTTTTAAAGATCAGTCAACTAACTCATTTAGCATTAATCGCGAGGCCATGTTTTGTATAAGTTTGTTAGTATGTCCGTAAAGGTTGTCATGAAATCTTTCCTATGATATCTGGATGTGATCTTGTATTGTGGGTATTTTTCCATATGAAATATCTTAAACTGAAACATTTTAAGTCATTAGGTCATTTAATAATAATAATTTATTTTTATATTACCTATTTGTCTGGTTTTACTCAAAAAATAAAATACTATGAGCTATTAATTAATTAATGTATATATATATATATATATATATATATATATATATATATATATATATATATATATATATATATATATAGGGTGAGTATCTCTTAGTGTAAAAAAAAATTGGGTGAAACTAGATCAAAAATGTAGCAAATTGTTGCAGACCTTACCTTTCTATTCCAATCCATTGCAGATATACGATAAGTCAAAGAATTATTTGGGAAAACCATGATTTTTTCCATAAAAGCTGTAATATCTCCATTTTGTTTAAATATTTTTCACATTTTGACCACATTTTCGGATTTAGCATTAAATTTTCTAAAATAGAAGAGTACCTGTAACCTTGAATTTTACTCTACTTGGGGTCTAAAAAACAGCTTGATCTTCATCTTATTTGGGGAAGTCACAAAGTCTTAATTACTTAGACGCTCAACGTTTTTCGAAAAAACTATCCACAAAACGTCAAATCACACAAAAACTTGCAAATTTAATAAGCTTTCGAATGATATGTTAAACGTAATGATTTTGTTTCGATTTCATGGAGAAATTTACTTTTGAAACCGAAAAAACATGGTGTTCTCATTTGGCATACAAATCAGGTACTTGTGTAAATAAAACATTGTGACAATCCCTTACAGCTGTTTTTTAGACCCCAAAAGTAGAGTAAAATTCAAGGTTACAGGTACTCTTTTATTTTAGAACATTTAATGCTAAATCCGAAAATGTGGTCAAAATTTGAAAAAAAAATTTTTAAAAAGGAGATATTACAGCTTTTATGGAAAAAAACGTGGTTTCCTCAAAAAAGTCTTTCATTTATCGTATATCTGCAACGGATTGGAATAGAAAGGTGAGATTTGCGGCATTTTGCTACATTTTTGATCTAGTTTCACCCAATTTTTTTTTTACACTAAGAGATACTCACCCTGAATATAAGTAAATAATAAAAAATAATAGTTATTGCTTTAATCTGTATGCTCCCTGACATAACCTGAACGATTATAAATAATTGTAACGTTAAATAAATGCCTGTAAAGTATTCCGAGTGGGTAAAATACTGACTTTGACCGATGATACCTTATCCGGGGAAGGAAGTTGGGCCAGCGTTAAGTCGGAATCCAATCAAAGAGGGACACCGCTCAGTCAGTTTATCCAAATTCTATTCCAGCAAACTTTCTCAACTCCAATTGAACCCTCCCTGCCCCAGTGTTCTCTTATAACCCAGTGGATTTGTTCAAATACATCTTATAAATATTTATATTTCCATCAGGAGGATCCAATATGATCTTATATTAAATTATAATAAACTCCAGGAAAATTAAGTTTTCCTTATAAAATGTTAAGAGTATAGTTTGGTAGGTTCTCCAAGACTTTATATGTAAGCAGGGTTTTCTTTAGGTGCCAGTTAGTACAGATAAACTTCATGCATTTTTTAATCATAATGAAGAGGAAGCAATATGTTCCTAACTAACGTACATCGTAAAGATAGCAAATGATCGTTACCTCTAAAATTATTATAACGTTGAAATGAAATGAGAAGTATCAATAGGTCGACTTTAAATTATTCACTTTCGACTTCTTATTTTTTTCAAATTAATATTATTATTTTGTATTATAAAACACACTGAGAGGTTAAGTAAACGTTTGGGACGTGGTACCTACCAAAAGTTTAGATATTAAGCGTTTTTCGTATAGCAGTCGTGTGAGAAGTACTGCCGTGTATACAACCTCTATTTTTTTTAATATTCCTTCATCTATGAAGGATTGCAACATCGTTTGAGACACAAGTCCTTTACGTGAGATAACTACAGGCGGAAATCATATCTTTTGAAGGTTTTACATAGCCTTCAACTAACAAGCTAGCTCTTGGTACCTGTACATTTTCGTTGATATGGTCTTGTGTATGTTATCATTGCAACATCAAATATCTTTGCTTCCATTTTTTCAAAAACCAAATGTCAGATGTCAGGTTTGTGGTGGAGAATTGTATGGTCGGTAATTATTTGTTCATCCCAGTATAATTTATATCTCCCTGATGTCATTATTCTGAGGGTCCAATCTTTACAATAAGGAACCACTTCGTTTATAATACCAAACATATTTCCAATTTCTTGATATAGGATTCCAGCTACATCGTTATGCCTGCGAAGGTATTCTGAACCAGCAAGACCAGTACATCCTAATGCCAGGTGTTGTATTGACTTCGAACTTTTTTTACATATGCGGCATTAATTATTATTATTATAAGCCTTCAGAATAGCATAGCTACCACTGCAGGCCTCCCCATACTGGGTGAATTAATCTACCCTTCCACGAAGACGGTGACCGATCATTTAAGGGCAAAGGGGTCTGTCAACTGGTAACCACACAGTACGGACCCTTTTCAACGAGCCTGAAAAGCTTTAACCTGGATTCGAACCGCCGCCTCTCCAGACCAAGTTTCAAAGTCTCGAACCACTGGACCACCATGAGGCCCATAGATTTTATGCAATTGATTATTAATTAGAATTGATATTTGAAATCCATTCGATAATTTTTTTTAGTAATATTAAGTTTTTTAAACCTACTGTTTTCTGGTCCTTTTGCAGTCGTGAAACCATGGGTTGTCTGCTGGTTCCAACTTCAGAAAAAATACATAAATATCACACTTATTTATTATTAATTATTTTTTTCTTACTGTTAATATTATTACAAAACGTTTATCAGTTGTTAACTATAATCATATATTAAGTAGCCAGTCACATAGAGAATACACTTAGCGAGTTGGCGGTAAGGCTTCTGAGCCGTACTTGGGGATTAACAGATCAGTGGGCCGTGAAGTCCTGATATCGGCTCCAGGTAAGGCGCTTACATTCAGCTCCACTGTTCTCACTACAGCCCCTCCTCCATACTCTGTATATTCGATAGAAATATACCTAGAGGCATATATTTTCATGCAAGCACGCATATGACACAGACCCGTATTTGTCTACTTACAAATACATGCAATGGAATCCAGGTCACTTATACTCCTATTTAAATTCTATATGTAAACGTCCACTATTTCGATATCTCTGTTTATCACAATTCTTTAATGAGTATAATTTCAAAATTATTTTAGCTATAAAATAATTTTGTGTTCCACCCATCATTAATGCATACATTTGAGTTTAAAATGCAATGTGAAAATTAGCATTTTACACCGTTTACAAGTCCTAGTCGTTGGGAAGATGTGGGAAGCAACACATTCACAGGAAAAATGAATGCATACGAAAAATGAGGCATGTATATAGATTGAGATGCTCGGTGTAGAGTGCACTTATAGGTAGTAGTTTTATTGAATGACTGGTTTTTCGTCGAGTCGATGTCCTCGTTTTTGTCGTTACAATAATTTCCCACACCGTTCCGTTTTTCTGATTTAGATTCACATTCTCAATATAAATTGTTGTATCAACACCTCTAGAACTTCATTTTCACATTATTATAATATAATGATAATACTTCAATTGTAAAATATATATAATGAATGTTTAATACTGCTTTTCCTGTTTGTTTTTTTCTTCTAGATTAAAAAATGTTTATTTTCATTTATTATGCCTATATTGGCAAAACACGGAAAAATAATCTTGAGATGCATGTTTGTCGATTATAATGCTAATGTTGGAAATCATAAAGGCATTGATATTGCTGATGAAAGATCTGAAAGAAAATCACCTCTGTATTTAAAATAGATTATTATTTTGTATTATTATAAGTTGTATAAACATTTTAAAAATGAAAATTTAGAAAAATAATTTTGTCAAATAATATAAATTTAATTAGTTTATTATTTTTATTTATGTCTCGATATTATATCGTTTTAACTTGTTAACGTCGGGGTCACCAAATTGTTAACGTGTCATATTAATAATAATAATTATTAATAATAATAATAATAATAATATGGAAGAATAAGTCTCTACATGGAAGGTTCTACAACCAATTAAACGAGGCCAGCATTGACAAGCAATAATCATTAATATGGCTAATAGCTGGGAGACTGTTCTCAGAAACGGAAGGCTTCATCATGGCCATCCAAGACCAAGTAATTGCTACGAGATCCTACAGGAGACACATTCTAAAGGACACATCCATTTCGGACAAGTGTCGACTGTGTTCCGCGACTCTGGAGTCGATCCAGCATATCACTAGTGGATGTGTAGTACTAGCCAATTCGGAATATCTCCAAAGGCATAATAATGTGGCCAAAATTGTGCATCAGTCCATAGCCAGGAAGTTGAACCTATTAGAGAAACAAACGCCATATTATAAGTATAAGCCCGATAGGTTGCTTCAAAATAGGCCTCTCAAGCTATATTGGGACGAGTCTATTTTGACAGACCACACTGTGCGACACAACAAACCGGACATATTACTTATAAACCTAGAAGAGAAGACAGCACGGATAGTTGATATCGCCGTTCCCAACGACAATAATATGACTTCCACCGTTGGAGAAAAGTTACGAAAATATCAGGAACTGGCCGTTGAATTGAAGCAATTGTATCGCCTAGAAAAAGCAGTTGTGACGCCAATTGTAATATCGACAAACGGGCTGATCCCAACTTCAACTGTAGTTGGTATTGATGACCTAAAGTTGCCATTGGATGTACTAAGAGAGGCTCAACAGGCGGTACTCCTGGACACGGCAAGGATTGTTCGGAAATTTTTAAACATATGAAGAGAAGAAAAAAATAAATAAATAAAAGTAAACCTAAGCTGAAGTTGGCTGGACTTGTCCCCCACCTCAGTTCAGAAACCGCAAAAAGCGAGATAAAAAATAATAAAAATATAATAATAATAATTATATTAATAATTAATATAATTATTAATGTGATTTGATACCCTACAAACTTATAAAATAATATTAATTCATTTCAACATAACATTAATAACAATGAATGCTTTAATGATTTAGTTATTATCAAATTAACCTTTTCGAAACTTAGCCTCTTAATATGCAAACATGTAACTATAAAGCGGTTTTTACCCGAGGTCGATCCTCAGAATGATTGTACATTTGGAAAAGAATAGGTGACTGAAAATTAATAACGATCAGAAGAGGAGGCTGACAGAACAAGCAGTGTTTCCTAAAAGGACCCATGTTCAGAAAACAGGATCGGGATATTTGCCAGGAGCGTTTTAGAGAAAATGGAGTGCACAAAACGGGCCTGCTCCTTCTCCCCCGGGCCAAATACAAAGGAACTCTTTCACATAGAGCCTCACTATCTGCAACGGATAGGGGTAGTCGCCTCCTCCCTTCTCTACAGTTCTCAAGGGTATGGGTTGACGGTATAACATGATTTTTGGTTTATTATCACGATTTAGAAGAATACTTGAAGGTGTAATTTGAACACGATATCCAAACAAATATTATGAATTAGTTATAACATTTTCGCGGCCAAGTAAAGTATGCAATTTTGTAGCTCAAAATTTATCACCCGTTTATGGTCTTCATAAAAGAGTTGGGATGGAATGAATTTGTTGTATATTAACCTTCCACCGGTCGCGCCGCTATATTTTGCACAACACCCTACTTGTTTTTCTTCTCTTTTCCAACTTGTTTTTCTTTCGGTGACCTTTCCGGAAAATCGGCTTCAGTCTACCTTAGGTCTCAAGGAGGTTCCCTTCCTTCATTTGTCATCTATTACTTCCCACCAGAGTGGAGAGTGGAGGGATAGTTTCCTACATGGGAACTATTTAGTCTGTGATTATCCGATTGCCGCTCTCGTTCTGATTCGTTATCAATTTGTTTGCCCCTGTAAATATTGCTGGAGAAACATTCCCAAGTAATATATGCTGAAGGCAAATGAAAGGCTTCTTTTTCGCCAGAAAGTTTGGAAACTTTATTCCTGGAGCTTTTGATGGGCCACATTCTTTCCAGAAGCAAAATAATCAGCCTCCCATTTTACTTCACTGGATTTTTACAACTAGAATATCCAGAACCATCAACTTCAGTCTCAACTTCTACGAATCCTCTGAGCAACCTCTATGGGAAGTCAAAGATAATCTCCGTGACTATGACGTGCACTATTTTTGGACATTTTAATTGTATAAATCACTCTTGAAAAAAATTGTTTGCAATAACTGTGGGGGGGGGGGGGTTAAATGCCATCTTTTACTTCCATTGAAGTCCTATACTGGCCTGGGTGGGAAGGTCAAGATTCATTTCGTGGGTCCGCCACGAAATAAATTTTAACCAGCTCAGGTGGGGTTTGAACCCACGACCTTCTGGTTATGAGCGCGCTGAGACCCTCGCCCCAACTCACTCGGCCATTGTGTCAAAATTGGATGGACTGAACCAAAACGCTCCAGTGTATGATGCATTATGTCCTTCCACCTCACTCATCTGACTTTTCACCAGGTACTTGTATTTTTCACCAATAGATATTGGTATAAATATATATATATATTTATGATTTTTTTTTTTTTTTATTCAGTGTTTCCAGAGAAATTTATAAATGGAATAAAAGCCAGATTCAGGTGGTATACCTAATAACACAATGATCAGGGAAAATAAATAGGGTATGCACTGTTTAATTGAATACCAAAGACGAATTAAAATGGAGTCTTTATCAACAGTAATAAATTAATAAAAAAAAAAAAGAAAGATTCTTGTGATAACCTACTATAAACATAAACGAAAATTTAATTATAAATGAAATCAAAGCATGGAAAATAATTCAATTACATCTACCATCCTCATATCCAGCCCCCCTCCCTCTACCACTGTGCAGCATGAGTTACACTCCTTTTGAGCATTTTCCAAATGGATCTGTCCTCAATTAATTCACTTCGCTTATTCCAGTCTATGTCTCGTCTCTAAAATACTCTCTGACTCCGTCCTTCCAACTGTCCTTAGTCTTCTTCGTCCTGTTCTAATATCGACCTTCATTTCATAAAATTGTCTGGCCACTCTACTTCCTGGAATGTCCATACCATCTCTAAGTATTTACCTCTATAATATTCTCCAGTTCCCATTTCTTTTTATGCATATTTCCACCTCTTTTTGATACCTCATCTCCACAGCTTTGCAATACTTTCTTGTTCATAGATAAAACATTATTATTGTTTCCATTATGCACTTGTTTTTTTTTTTCAAACACCTCCCCACTATATCCTCGTTGGTAATTTACTAAAGATCTGGCTAATTATTAAATTTGGGAAGTTTATACTGTGAAAACGTATCACTTACACAATATTCTAATAATTAAATGATACTCCAGTTTTGACTCTTAAAACTAGAAGATTGGTATATGTTAAATCATTAATAATACAATATGCAGGCAGATTTAAGTTAGTTTAGTATTAAACATAAAATTAATATGAATAAAACAGTTGTGAGCTACGATCTTATGTAGTAGGAAGAAGAAATGTCCTAACCAAATTAGACGACGACGAAAAGGAAGGGGCAAAAAAGCCTTTCAAAAAACAGAATCCAGGAGTGTTTCCTTCCAGTTACATTGAATATTTATGTGGAATAAATCCTTTTTCCTTTTCCTCTGAAACCCCTTAAGGACTATGCAACGAGAGCTTTTATTTATGCAAGGTTGGCGTGAGCTGTGATTTTATCGCGGCAATACACTCCATAATTAAAACTTGAATTTAACTTAGACACAGTTGTGGAAGGGCTGATTTAATACCAGCTCCGGAGGCAGTAGCACAGGCTGTCAGAATTTTGTTTTCGTTTTTTGTTCGAGCTTAATCTTCTAATATATTCCAACTTACGGTAGGAAGAATGAATTATCTTTTCGGTCAGCAACCAGATTAATTCATCACGACATAAATGAAACCTAGCTAGGCCACATATCATAACTGCGGCCTATATATATATATATATATATATATATATATATATGGCTATTTTATTTATGATAATGATAATTTATATATACATACATATATATATATATATATATATATATATATATATATATATATATATATATATATATATATATACCAATTATATTTTGTCGACCCTTAGAAATTATATAATATAATTTCTACGTATAACTACGTTTCGACCCCTTATTTAATGGGATCCTCTTCAGAACAAAAACTGGGTACCCCGAAACTCCAGGCCAGTAAGCCCACCGACTCCTGCAGCAAGTGCTTGCCAGCTCAGACACCAGAGTACCCTGGCCTGGAGTTTCGGGGTACCCAGTTTTTGTTCTGAAGAGGGTCCCATTAAATAAGGGGTCGAAACGTCAAAAAGAGAGGAGAGAGGAGAAGGAAGAAAGAAAATGTGTATATGGATAAATAATAATATTGTTTGAACAAAATATTGTTAAATATAAAGGACCAAAAAACCCGATTATTGTAAAGTAGTTAATTATATATATATATATATATATATATATATATATATATATATATATATATATATATATATATGGCTATTTTTAGGTATATATATATTAGGGGGATTTCGCAACTTCCGGTGACGTACAAAATTTTGTCGAGAGCTCTGTTGGATAGACTAGAACCGCAAATCGATCATCAGATAGGAGAATACCAAAATGGATTTAGAAAAGGAAGATCATGTCCGGAACAAATACTGAGTTTAAAATTAATCCTGAGATACCACATGATTAGATCGAAGAAAATGTATGTCACCTTTGTGGATTTTCAGAAAGCCTACGATTCGGTGGATAGAGAAACACTTGTGCGGATACTTAAAGAATACGGAGTAGATCAGAAAACAATTAGTATAATTAAACAAACTTTAACTGGGACCTACTCTAAAATTAAATTCAGGGGGGAAATTAGTAAACCGTTCGAAATTAAAACAGGGTTAAGACAAGGGGATGGCTTATCACCTATTTTATTCAATATTGTTTTAGAAAAAATTATGAAGACGTTTTGGGAAACCAATAAATCTGGTGTAAGGATAGGAGGTAAGAAAGAAGGTGTGAAAATAAGGTGTTTGGCTTTCGCGGATGATCTGGCACTTTTGGCGGAAAGTGAAGAAGAGGCAGCAAATCAGATAAATGAACTGAAAGAAATAGCAGAAAGAGCCGGGTTAAAAATATCATTCGAAAAAAACCGAAATAATGACGAATGACAAGGAAAAAAATGGAAAAATCGAGACTAAATATGGTAAAATCAAGTTGGTGAATCAATTTAAATACTTAGGGGAACTTGTGAACTACAATGGGGGAGACTTGCAAGCAACGCATAGTAGAGAGGTAAAATTGGATAGATTAAAGTTCTCAGTCAGGAGTTTTTATAATAACAAAAATCTTTCCATAAAAGCCAAAATTAGACACTATGAAACAGTCATAAAACCTGTGATCCTCTACGGGGTAGAGACTATGGGATTTACCAATATGGAAACCTTGTTAAGGACGGAAAGAAAGATATTGAGAATGATATGCGGACCGAGAAAAGTGGGGGAAGAATATCGATTAAAAAAGAACGATGACCTTTGCGAACAATTGGAAAAACTTAGAATCATCGATGAAGAAAAGGAGATTAAATTTTTTCGGACACATGAAAAGAATGAATAGCAATAGATTAAACAAACAAATATTTGATAAAGTGATGAAATTGAAAAATATAAAAGGTTACCCAGAGCAAATGAAAGAGGAAGTTAAAAAATTGGGTATCACGGAGGGAGACTACAAAGATAAGGATCCATTCGGAAAAATGGTTAAAAATATAAAGGTTCTTGTAGCGGAGAAGAAGAAGCATGAAAGTAAGAAATGGACGGAGGAAAGAAAAAGGGAAATGAGCGAAAAAATGAAAATGATTTGGGCAGAAAGGAAGAAAACCTGAAAATGATATACGCGTGGTCCACCGTTGGCCTGTATCGCGATAAATAAATAAATAAATAAATATGGCTATTTTATTTATGATAATTTATATATACATACATACATATATATATATATATATATATATATATATATATATATATATATATATATATATATATAAATTATGAGATTTCAGATGATAAAAAAAAAAAAAATAAATAAAAAAAAAAATAAAGCTCCCGTAAGCTCCAAAAATAAAATAAAATAGATCACTTATTACTAGATACATAACTTAAAAGAAAAGAACATAGCAATATTATACGATAGTTTCACATTCACTTATTACTATATACAGAACTCAGAAAAGAATAAAAGTAATAAAAAACAATGTAACAAAACTATGCACCATATTCACAATCACTTCCATTACATCACCTATATACCTATAATAGTTACGAAAAATACAAAAAACAATACATATACTTCTACTGAACATAAATTTCCTCTTGTCTAGCATAAACTAAAATTGTACAATGAAAGAAGTAAAGACATAAAGGAAAACAATTTTAAAAAAACAAAACAATAAAAAGTTATTGATCCTGGAGACTATTATCGCTTATATCCAGAAATATAGCTTATATTCGGGTTTCTCTGGATTCCCCAATCGGAATTTTTAACTGCTCAATGTGAGCCGTCCTGCTTTTCTTGGGGTCGTGGACGCTTTGTATAGTCACAATATTATGCTCCCGAATTACAATGGCCCTGTAAGGCCCCTCGTAGCGCCTATCCTCCTTGCTCTCATTGGACCCTACTTTCCTATACACTATAGTACCAATTCGCAACCTTTCCGTCACATCCCGAACCCTCAGGTTTTCCCTTTCCACCCTTTTACTCTTCTCAGTTACCATCCGTTTTCTAACCTTACCCCACCGGCTAACCAATGCAATTCGGTTCGCTGCTAACCGTTCCGCCAGATCCTCATCCACTACCGTATTTCGCTCGTCCCTTCTTCTATCACGGAGCCCGAAAAGTATTTCAAATGGAGAGAACCCAGTTGTCATGTGTATAGAATTGTTATAGGCTGCAACTGGAAAAAATATTTTATTTCCAATTTCTATTTTTTTTTTAGTCACAGTGATTGGAAAAAATGTTTCACAAATTTTAGGACAATGAATTTTCAATATTTTGAAAAAAAGAAGAGTTATTTTTGTAAAAAAAAAATTAATTTTTTAATACAATCTCCTATGAACTTCTACTCATTACAATCAATAAAATAAGCTATGAATCATTAATCCGGACCATTAATCAATAATCTCGACCTATCGATGTCAACAAATTTTCAAATTTGAAAATTTTATTATTTGCATAAATATTTGGATTAATCTAGGATGATACCTCGTTTACTTAGGAATGCAAAAATTTTTATTGGCATGTGTTTACAAAAATTTGCAGTTTTGTGGCAAAATGATTATTTTATATTAATTAATAGAATCAGAGTGAGAAAGTTTTATTAATTATATTCTATTAACAATCTCTGTGTCATGGGATAGTAACTTACGCACTATTACTGGCATATAAAACCAAGGATAGAGGTTGAGGTACAAATATATTGTTACTTCCAGATATGATTCGAATTGTCAAAATCTAACTCAATTCCAGAATTAATCGCACTAAGAATATAATAAAACCTCTGAAGAACTTTCTAATTTAATCCTGTTATTTTTGCACTTTGTCACAAATTTTTAAGAAATCTTCTTGCCAAGTTTCCATCATCGAGGTCCCAAAACCAGGTTTTAGCCTTTCCACAATTAACCCCATTTATCTTTTTAAATATAATTGAATAGCTTCTTTTCTATTTTTTCAATTCGGTCTTCTAAGATTCAATTCTTACTGCACATTCCTTAATATGAAGCCGATAACTTATGTGCAAAAAGCATTCGAAAGTCCTAATCCAAGCATGGAGAGTAAAGAGACCAAAACTATAATTCTAAATATAATCCAGAAGTATAATCTATTCTATCGATCCCTAACCAACCCTTGTCAGACTTCCTACCTCTTTCCTCTGGTGTAGCCCAGGGCTCCAGCATATCACCTCTCCTCTTTAATTCCTACATTAACGATCTGCATCAGTCAATTCTACACTGCTCCCACCACCTTTATGCAGATGACTGTAGAATATATATTTATCCTTTTCCCCTGCCGAAATCCATGATGCTTTCTCCAAGATTCAGGATGACCTTGACAGAATCTGTACCTGGGCCAATTTGAATAATTTAAAGTTAAACGCAAATAAAACCCAGGCGATAGTAATCGGCTCAAGTCACCTTCTCAGATCAAACTCCTATTATCCCTCTCTAAATCTAAGTAATCAACCTATTACCTTTTGCTCCTCCGTCAAAAATTTAGGAATCATCTTCGACCAAAACCTTTCCTGGAAGCCTCAAATTGCCCAAATATCCAGAAATCCAATTGGAACCCTGAAACTATTCAATCGTGCCCGTCATTTCCTCCCCCAAGCCACTCGCAAACTCCTAGTTTCCTCGCTCATCTTTCCTCTCTTCGACTATGGCTGCTTGGTGTTTGGGGGTCTCTCTGTGGGTCTCCAAGAGAGATTAAAACGAATTATGAATTGCTTCGTTCGATTTGTTTTTGGAACCCCGAGGCGTTCCCATGTCTCACACCTGTACATGGACTTGAAGTGGCTCTACCCATCCACCTGCAAATCATACTTCCTAGGTTCATTCCTTTATCAAGTCATTTATCACCATCGCCCATCCTACATTTATAATCTGTTGAAATTTAAGTCTTCCTTCTACTCCCGATTCACAACAAGATCACGTTACTCTGACCTATACTTGCCTTTCCATAGAACAACATTATACCAGCATTCCTTCCTAGCCCGATCCACTACCCTCTGGAACACCCTCCCTCCTGAAATAAGACATGCTCCTTCCTTAAGCTCATTTAAAACACTCCTTTTCCAATATCTCCTCTTATCCCAGTCAGATGCCAGTCAATATGAACAGTAATTATTATTAAATATGATCAAATCGAATAAATTTGATACCGGTGAATTGACTCATAAATTTTCTTTCATATAATAATAATCTTTTATTTGTTCCACATTGGTAAATAATCATTTTATTTATTTTTTTATAAAAATTATTTTTTCTTATTTTTATTTTTATTTTTTTATTTTTTACTTTAAATGTTTTTCCTAAACAAAGAAATATTATCTATCGACAATTCATATGTGTATAGTTGTGTGTATACTTTTATAAGTGAATGAGTGCAGTGTATATAAGTATATATCGTAATCTCTGTAAATATTTTCTTCATTCAATGTACATGTAGACATAGTTCATTCTCTGTATATATCTTTTCTCATTTTCTAAGGGTTATTTATTTTATTTTATTTTTTTTTTTTTAGTATTAGTTCATTTATCCTTCTTATGTTATCTTATTTACTAAAGTTATTTAGACAATTATGTACTTAACTGTATTTGCATGTCTATTGTTCCTCATATGTAAATACCTTTGTATGAAAATATATATGCCAGACCATTGAACTATTTTATGACACAGTTTTGTTATTCTTAGGGGACAATACGTCCCAGAATAAAGATTATTTTTTTCATTTTCATTTCATTCAATTATTCCAGTATACGTTCAAAAATATATTCGTTCTTTTTTTTATTAGAACTCTTCCATAAGGAAAAAAATTCCAATCGAGGAACTGTTAACGTTGTACCTGAAAAGGAAAATCTATCAAATTATAAAAATAGTCCATTGCAGCTGATATATGCTTGTAAAGTTAGTATACTACACAAGTGTTAGTTAACAAAAATTATGAACCGGTGCCATGTGGTAGCATGTTAAAAATATTGTAATAAAATTAAAATTACACATTAAATTGATTTATTTAATACAATAAAATTGCTACATAAAATTCAGTATTAACAAATGGTGATATCGTAATGTTTAATAAATAAAAACTATTTCAGTCTCTATGGCTCAAATAAAACCAGCATTGACACTAAAAACAGTAACGCAATTGTTAGTGTATAGAAGCATTTTCTCTTGATTAGGGCTTCTAAGGGAATAAAGCAATGATATTCATAAAATCCTCTAACGAGATATTGTTCTTTTCAACCGTGAACGGGATTCGGCGATCTGTAATTTTTTGCTATGATTTATTTCCACTTAAAATTCATATTTCGTTAGACTGTAGAGGTTAGCAATGTAGTTGAATCACGAAGAAAAATCGATATAATTACTAAAATGGCAGTTATTAGCAGCTGATTTTGGCTGGAAAAGTTAATACAGATACTAGTGTCGGTAATCAAAAAGGTTTGAAGACGGTGTCACGCGGTGGAATTTCAAAAATATATTAATGAAGTTAAAATTAAGTGTTAAATTTGCTTATTTAAAACAGTAACATTTCTAAATATGATTAACTATTACAAATGAAAACCACGACTTATGCGCAATAATATCGTTCATCCATAATATTGGATTATATCGTTGGATTTCCAAAAAAAATTTATTTTAGTCACATTGGATCTAGGCACTATTGGGTCTTCATTTATTTTTCTCTGGAACTGCCGAGTGATTAAGCTAATAATATTAATGGAATCCTTTAATTGAACATCGTCCTTATTAACTGTGAACTGAAATTGATGATTCGTTGATATGACTTTTTTCCACTTAGAACACGTAATTCGTTCCACTGTGCGCCCTATTCATCGCTATGTCCGCCTCTATCTACGTGAAAAACACGAAGGTGATCCCTTAGTGTTCTATGGAGCAGCTCTACGTCCCCTCTACTCTTGGTGTACCCCGAGGTATTAATATGCCACTCCACTTCCAATTTTTTTTATCTTCGTCCTGATGTTGGCATTGTGGAACTCTCGCCCTCCGTCTGATGATACCCTGTTCAGTACCCCATAAAACTGGAACCACGTCCTTAGAGCCGTAACAACCGCCTCCGCCGACCGTTCCCTTATCGGATACGCCATGGCCGCTTTGCTAAAGACGTCTATCACCGTCACCCATTTGAATCCTTTCCAAGTGAATGTGTCCACTTAAAGGTCACTTAGTGGCACCATGGGTGTCTCCGACTCTTCCTGCCGTCCCGTGGGCGGATGCCGGTCATATTTCGTAGTGTGGCAAACCTCAAACGCCCCCAGTACTTCTTCTAGCGTCTTCCTCTTCCGGATCCAATAGTACTTTCGCTTTAACGCCTGAAGTGTCTCATTCATGCCCCGGTGGTTCGTCTTGCCTTGGTGGTAGGCGAGCGTAACTACCCGCTGCCTATCCGCCTTCGTTATCGTTTCCGCCATCAACCGGCATCGCACAAACGTTCTATCCAACCCAATCTTCTCAGTTTGCCATAACCGCCGTATCTTTCCCCAAACAGTTGCATTGCCCACATACAAGTATGACGTTTTCCCTGGTTTCGATGCGTTATTCAATGCCCTCACCAGCTGTTCCTCTCTTATTCCTGGTTCCGACCAGACGGTTGCAATGAGTGTGTTCGATTTTAGTACGCCCTGTGGTTTTGGTTTTCCAAACTACCTGATTGGGTTTATCATTGACGTTTTCTTCCCTTTTTTCCATATTTAACTCTCTCTCACTTACCGAGCTTCTTCCCCCCAATGACTCCTGGTCGTTATCGGTTTCGCGTGGCTCTCGCTCTCCTTCTCCATCCAGCGACCATTCCTGAAAAAACTGCCCAATGTCTCTCGAGGGTCCCGCAGCCTCGTCCTCAATTGCATTCACGGTAATCGCCCTCGATAACCAGTCGGCAACTAGATTCTCCTTACCTGGTTTGTAAACAATCATCATGGAATACTGGCTCAGTTGCTCTTTCCATCTAGAAACCCTGACGACTCTATTAGTTTCCACACCCACTGGAGCGGCCTATGGTCAGTCCGCACCCTAAACCGCCTGCCAAACAAGTATGGTCTGAAGTGGTCTATTGCCCAGACGATTCCTAATAGTTCGCGCTCTAGAGCACTATATCGTGACTCTACATCTGTCAACCGTCTACTCGCATAAGCTACCGGACGATCTCCTTCCTTTTCCTCCTGAGACAGAACCGCACCAACCACATATTCGCTTGCATCGGTCGTTAGTGTGAACGGACGCGCGAAGTCCGGGAATGCTAGTATAGGTTCCTCCTTCAATCGTGCCATGCATCGACGAATATTGTCTTCCATGATCGGAGTGACAACTATTTTCGCACCCTTTTTTATCAAATTGTTAATAGGCACCAAATGTTGAACCATATCCGGTACAAACCGACGGTAATAATTTAGAGCCCCTAAAACTCGTCGGATCCCTTTTACATCCCGAGGTATTTCCATTCTCGTAATCGCATTCACTTTGGATGCATCCGGTTTCACTCCCGCCTTCGACACCGTATTGCCCAAAACATTAATTTCGGTTTTTCCCAGTACAGACTTCTCCGGTGATAATCGCAACCCAAATTCAGACATCCGTTCAAACACCTGTCAGAGATGTTTGATATGTTCCTCTTCCGACCTGCTAAACACTAGCAAGTCGTCCATATAGATTTGGAATATCCCTTCATCAATATCCCGTAAAAATTCGTCCATAAGGCGGTGAAATGTGAGGGGTGCATTCTTTAGTCCGAATGGCATACGGGTGAACTCATGATGCCCCCTCTCAAACGTGAATGCTGTTTTCGCCTGATCCTTGGGATGAATCTTAATTTGATGATAACCAGCTTTGAGATCCAATGTACTTAATACCTCAGCCCCACTTAACCTGTCTATGATATCATCAAACCGAGGAATTGATGATATCTTCGTCCACGGTATTCTTATTTAACTACCGGAAGTCGACTACGACCCTATATGATTCTCTATTATCCCCTGGTACGCTCTTCTTCCTCACCGCCCATAAGGGACTATTGAGTGGGGAGGAACTGTTAACTAATATTCCCTGTTTCAACAAGTTTTCCAATTCGGTTCGGATATGTTTTCTTAGGGCGTGCGGATACCGTCGCTCCTTAACACATGAAATCCTTTCCTGCTTAAGAGGAATTTCATGTACGGTTCTCCCCTTCGCGCTCTAAACATCCCCTTCTTTGAAAAAAATATCATTATATCCTCGCTTTAATTCTTCCCTCCAATCAGTCACCCTACTCACCGCTCCACTGCGCGACCCATTTACCACTCGTTGGCATTGATATACTTTCTTTCCCAAACGTATATGCCACTTCCCCAGCAAGTCACAACCGACGATCGCCTGGTATTCGCAAGGCATCTGCTCCACAACATGCACCCCTAAGCTGTTTCCCGTTTCCGCCCATTTCTTTAGGCCAACCTCTATCTCCCCTAGCACGCTACAGAGCCACCCCAGGGTGACCAACCTACATCCACGTACCTTTAACTGGGGTGCCCTATCCTTACCACATAACCTCTCTACAGGGCCATCAGGGTATTGGAACTCCCGGTGTCCACCAGGCACCTGACTCCACTCTTCAACTTAATTATTGGCAACCAGCAACCGCGTTTACTCCTTACATTGTTGAACCAGAACGCGTGGCCGCCTTTCCTCCCGCACCCTCCTCATGTCCTGTTTTGCTTCCTCCTCTCTTCTGCTGCTTGGCGATGCTCTCTATTCTGCGTGGTTCTCCGCCGCTGACTGCTCCAAGCACCTTCCTCACCACTGCTCCCCGGCTCCTCTTCCGACACCTCTTCGGATGATGAGCTCCTCCGCACTGCTCGGGATCTTCTCCGTAATTCCTGGGCGTTTACCTCCATTGGCTCACCCTGCTGACCATCCTTTCGACGGAATATGTAGGGACATTGGCGAGCAATGTGGCCTTCCATTCCACACTCAAAGCATTTGGACCGGGGACACTGTGTGGGGACACTACGAGATGCCCGGTTTTTCCGCAACCATAGTATCTTCTCTCTTCTTTTTTTGGTCCACCTTTCTGTTTGGATGGTCCTGACTTTCACTCGTTCCACACTGGTCTATCCCTTGCTGGACGAGACTTTCGCCACACCGCTGGGACGATCCGTGGTCGACTGAAAGAAACCCTGTTCCACTTAAAGTCAGCTCCTTCCATCCGTGCTTCTTCCTCCCGGGCGCCCGAATCGACTAACTCCTGGGCACATTCCACGAATGTCCGGTCTGACTAAAATCCTTCTTTCTTTCCAGTTTTCCTGGCTAACTGCACCTTCCAGACCGTGCCCAAAAATGCTATGCTGTTCGAGCCGCTGTTTCCTCGGCAGATACGGTCTCTCGCATGTTCTCCATAAGCTTATTGTAGTGAGCCAACATCCCTGCTGCGTATTGACCCGGAGTTTGATGGTGCTGCTTTCTCTCCCGAAACAGCTGATATATATCCTCTTCAATGGACCACCTTCCTCCGCCAAACGCCTTCTTCAAGCGACTTTTCACGACCTCCCTTGAATTCCCCTCATCCGCTTGAATCTGGTTCAAAATGTTTCTTTTCACTCGACAGATCAAGTCCGCCTTTAAAGACTCAGCGTCTCGCAAACCCATGTGCCGCCTTGGCTTCAATTCTAGCCAACAGCCTATCTCCACCCTTAATAAATTGATTCAGTTCACCTATCTCTCCAGTGAACTTCTTTAAGTCCGATATTGCCCTCCGCAGCTCCGGCGCAGTGGCCACCCTCACTTTCATCCAGGCCAACGTGTTCGCATGTGCTTCCTGCTTCCACCTTCAACACCTGACTCCACTCTTCAACTTAATTATTGGCAACCAGCAACCGCGTTTACTCCTTACATTGTGTGTCAGCTCCTTCCATCCGTGCTTCTTCCTCCCGGGCACCCGAATCGACTAACTCCTGGGCACATTCCACGAATGTCAGGTCCGACTGAAATCCTTCTTTCTTTCCTTTTTTTTTTTAATTAAAAAATTTACTGACCTTCCGGTTCCTCCACACACGGGTTTCAGCACCAGTTATGAGGTTTCAGATGATAAAGGATTGATATATGAATGCCTGGATAGTTGAAATATAACTGATTTATTCCTCATAAAAGTTAGGTATTAAGTATATTATTCCTATTCCCAATACTTTAACTTATATATATATATATATATATATATATATATATATATATATATATATATATATATATATATATATATATATATATATATATATACATATATACATATACATATAAATTATCATAAATAAAATACATAGCTCTGTTTGAATTCATAATTGAACTCCCAAGTTGACAGATTAAATAGCTGTGATAAAATTATAGGAATATTAATCTTCTTGTTTCATTTTGTTCTACTACATTTCTCCTTCCTAAAATTTGAACAGGACTCCATCTGGGCTAACGAATGGGAATTCTCATACGAGACTAAAAAGACAAGAAACACCTCGTTTTCGACTGCTCCAACATTTACGCGTTTCAAGCTTCCAATTAATTACAAAATACTCATTTACATGATTATATTTAGATCTATTTGAACATACGGAGTTCATCTTAAGGCTCCAGTAAATCTTCTAATTCTTCACATATTCAATACATACAATCCAAAATCCTTCGTAAAATCCCCATTTCTCCCAATTATGTCACGAATGAACTTTTACATGAAAATCTAAATGCCCCCATATGTTACTGAATTGGGCCAAACCTTTTGTGATAAACTCCAATTCCTATTCGAATCCACCAGCCTCCCAATTTCAATTCCGATCACAGTTGTAAATATGAATGAACAAAAAAAAAAAGAAAAAAAAAAAGGAATCAGTATAGAGGTGCTAGAGTTCATCTAAGCCGGTCGAATTGGTCCCGATTTATCTTGTCTTTCTCTTTTCGCTCACTTCCCTAGTGTAGATACGATCGATAACATTTCTTATAGACTTTCAGTTTTATACAAAATATATTTGTAGATCCTTTTCATGGAAATACGGATAATTTTCTCAAAAACAGATGAGCCTTTAAGACGAGACAACTAGCACTCTGCTTTGTAGAAAATTGTTTATGCTGTGTAATGTAAACATTTTTCTTAACCCATTGAGAAATAGATATACTTTTGAAAACTAACGACCCTAACCAGGTGACGTAATGTTTTTTTTCAAATATTGCTAGGAAATCATGTCCACATCTATATCTCATCGATTATAATAAATAACCTTTTCATGTTTCTTGCGGGAAACGGATTACCAATGGTCTCAGGTGAGGGGTCATTAGCGCTTGAACCAATTATCGGTAATTGCACAGAACAGATTCAACAGTATACGTTGTATAAAACTAGGAAGGTTATTGATAATACATCCACCAGGAAAGAAAGAGAAAAGATGAGACAGATAAGTCGGGACTAAAAGGAGTGGCTCAGATTTACTCAAGCACCTCTATACCGAAATGTAGTAGAAAGAAATAAACAAAAAGATTAATATTCCTATAAGTTTTATCAGATTCATTTTATCTGTCAACTTAGGAAAAAGAAACAAAAAAAGTATGAAAATATTTTATATTATATAATTTCATACCACCCATTAAACAAAAATTGTTGCTTCCTTTTTCATGTTACACGCTAACCTTTCTCTACTTGGCGTGTTAGCGTTACTATACGAAATTAAAAAAATAACATTCCCAGCCGAGTATTTAAAATATTAAAAGACATGATTTAAAAATAATGGCTGTACAAACACAATGAATCATTAAAAAATTATATATTATTACGCATGCGACAGAGTTAATTATAGAGCTTTTACTTAACCTTTGTTGAGTCTATAATTTTAAACAAATATCCAACACCATGGTTACTATTATTTTAAGGCAAAAGTTCAATTATGTATTCATAATAATTTTATAAATTGCTCTATTAGTTTTGTTTTTATTACAATTTATTATAGAATTCAGACTTTAAGAAACTAGAGTTGTTACTGATTAAACAATTACTCTAACAAAATATTCTAACTCACTTAAATCCATTTATATTCAATGTTGGGCAACTAAGGTAAGTTTAGGTAGGAATGTCCATTTCATTACTTAATGGCCATAAAAAAGTGATGATAAATTTGATTCAATAAAATTCTTGCATCTCTTTTCCTAGAACCATTGGTCACAAAATATAAATGTTGTTGGATATTTTATTATCTTTACAACTAAATCAGTTCGAAAATGATCTATGACATTCATAGTTCTTAACTAATTCAGGATACACTACTTGCCTACAATTGATCTGCCAGTTGTCAATAATTCTTCCAATCTGTAGTTGTTTTCTTTTTTCCTCAATTGTATTCATCCCTTTTCACTCTAACTTTACTTCCTTTATTTAATTCCTTAATTAATTAAATATTGATTTTTAGTAAAAATATTAAAATATATTAATTTATTAAATATATGCAAAATAAAAATGCAGGAATTCATATGTATATTTAAACCACTGCTTAATAAAATGAGGCGAAATGATAAGTGATTACAGAAAGTCAGTTCATTTGTTAAATGAGATAACTTTTGTGCAATAAAGTATTCAGTTCTTAAAGTTACTCACAAAAGTTTTAAAACATGAGGCATACTGTTTCAGGAACTGCCTTACAACCTGGGTACCTGTGAAGACTGTTGGGGTGGCAGACACGATAAGTTGCTGATCTGGGAACCAGGAAACAGCACTAGAGTACCTTCTGGCCCTGGCCCTGGAGCACACTGCCATTGCAGGAACACAGCCATTCAAGTGGGTGCACCAGTTGCCAAGGTAGTCTCTTCCTCTGAATCCCTCAATCTGGAGCTGAGAGTCGACTCTTCCAGAGCTGCTTCCAACTACTTCAAACACCCTGGAGCCCTTTTTGAGGCAAGATATGAATTTGTGCACAGCCCTCTCTGTGGACCAGCAGTTATCCCAGCGAGTACTGAGGGTGAGCTCCACTTTCCACACTATGAGGCGCTAGGCTACACAGAGCCACCCAGGAGTATCAGGTGCATCTGGGAGATCAGAGTTAACAAAGATCGTGATGTTTGGATTCACTTTGATAAAGTAAGTTGAAAACATATAATTAATAAAATATACCTATAAGATAATTGCCTGTAAAATAAATATATTAAATTTTAACAAAATATTAATATAAATAAATGTTAGAAAAATTATTAAAACAAATACAGACATAGAGACAAATGGTAAAATTGAATAAATAAAATAAATAGTAATAGAAGAAACAGCCTTCTTTTTGTAATAGAAGACAAAAAGCAGAAAGAGAATAATGTAAAATGACATTGATAGAAATTACTAGAGTAATGTCACCACCACTCAATGAAAGTAAATGAAAAATAGTCTTTATTCTGCGATCTGTTATCCCTAAGAAGAGATTAGTATATATAGGGGAAAAAAACTATGAAAAAAGTAGGAAACTGATTTTTGGAAGTATAAAATAAAACTAAAAGTAAATTAAATTGATAAATGATAAAAAAAATAAATAAATAAGAAAATTAAATTAAATCAAATAAAAAATGAAGGATCTTAGAAATAAAGTAAATGAAAGAAAGTTTTTCAGTATAATGTATATAAATATATATGTTCTCGTAAATGCGCGCACGCACGCACGCATGCGTTTTTTATACGTCGCTGGGGGTGATGGAGCGTAAAGACCTGGAACGTTTAGTGATTGCTCACACACAAACACACACACAAATAAATCAATATTGAGCTAATTCATTGGTATTAATTTTTAATGGAATTTGACAAAGCTTTGAATGACCTGAGACATTGAGAAGGTCTAAAATTAAGAGGGAGTGAATTATAGTGGATGGAAGGAATTTTCAATCTAGTTATTTTATGAAAAGGTATATTCACAGACAGGGTCACAAACAAGTGATTTTGTGGAATGGGAGTGGACGTATGATTAAGTTCAGGAAATTGTAGATTTTAGATGTGGAGATCCCCTTAGACAAATCTGATAAACCTGTTCTTAATATTCTGCAGTCTATCTCTGAGTTGCATAATCTATTCTATATATTAACACTCGGTTTGCGTCTTCGTTTTTTTTTTTTTTTTTTTTTTTTTTTTTTTTTTTTTTTTTTTTTTTTTTTTTTTTTTTTTTTTTTTTTTTTTTTTTTTTTTTGTACATTTTCTTACCCACTGTTTCCCAATGAATATCTTCTATTCAATGAGCTAATGAAGGCCTAAGTTGACAGAAACATTAGTATATGAAAAATACTCTCCTAATCTTATTTATTTCGACCATCTTCCAGAGAAATATCATTTTCTAGTTAAAATCTAGTAAAAATATGTTTTAATTAAGATATAACTATCCTAACAAAAATGATCTTTTAAAAACTTTACATGGATACATTTTAGGTTCGATTCACTACAAGGGATTGTCAGGATGGAAGGCTGGAGGTTTACTTACCTGGAAGGCCAGACCACCCCTTTATGTCCCTCTGTGGCCACAACGTTAGCTCAAAAGAAATGCCACCTCTTACATCTGTCGATTTAACTGGGCAAACCCCAGGGGAGTCACCATCTGTGAGAATCCAGTTCATTGGAACCATGACCCCAGCCAGAGCAGCCTTCAAGATCGCATGGACAGAGCTCTTTCACCTGCCTCGTAACCCTGATGGGACTCTCATGACAAGCAAACTCACTGAGGTAAATAAGAATTTCTCAGAAGTTGCTCACGCATTACTCTTAGTAAATTAGGGGTATCCATGTTGCCGTGAAAATTGAATATTTTTACATAACTATTTTATAAAATGACTAGTCAGGAGACTATATCTAGGTTGCGTGATCAATAATTACCAATTTATATATTTGAATTTACCTGTGCAAATTTAACAACACCCAAAAAATCATAATCAGTTAAAGAGGTTTCCAACATTCTCAGATAATATTCTTGGGTATGAAACGTAATAGTCAGGACATATAACAAAGTGCATTCTAAAAAACAAAATAAAACAAAGAATACTTATTTCAGTTTATGTTTTTAATATTTGTGTAACTTACTATAAACATAAGATAAAATATTATAGAAATCACTTCTAAAAAATAAAATTTTTTTTAATTTTTAGCATTCATTAAAATTATATTTTAATGTTTCATATTAGTCTCATAATAAGTTACTTTTATCAATACTGATACATTGGACTTCTAAAAATTAGACAAATTGGACAAAAAACAATATTTTATTTTTATTATTGATATAAATTAAAAGTGCACATCCTAAAGAACAATATCCGTATATTTTTTAAAATAAAAATAGAATATACAGATAGCCAAAAAAATTATAATGCTGTCCCCATGGTCTCACTAAAATGTTAGTCTGAAGTGTTACTAATCTTGCTGACCTTGAGATCCAAGAAACTGACTCCAAGCGAGTAGGGGAACTTCCTCCAAAAATATTGCGTCTTCTGATTGTTAAACCAGTTACTTCCGGTTCCTTGAGGAGAGGGGTTAATTAACTTCGAGATTATTGGAAAGTATTTTTATTCAATTTCATGAGTGTTACCGCTATAAAATGTCTTTGACTCAATTTTTATTACATATACAAATAACAATTATATTCACAAGGAGCCTACTTTGTTTTGTTTAGTTTTTATGGGTAAAAAAGTATCTAAAATTTCATCAGCATGGAAAAATGAGGTGAATTTCAGGATTGTTGCCTCATGGCCATCATTCTACAGTGAGGTGAAGATTTTTATATTGAATACAGAAACTTTTTCCTTATGAGTGAAACATGACCACACTTTTAAAAATAGAAACTAAATTATAGAAAATTTGGTAACATTCCTGACTAAAAGTTATATTTTACCGACCCTTGAAATAATTTAATTACTTACCCAATAACCAATTATAAGCAAAATTAGGTGTCCCATGATATATATAATTTGATTGCAGTCCTGAGAAAAATTCAACAAAATTATTGTCTTTAAGAAATTATTTAATTTAGGTAACACCCATGGCATAAAAATCACTTCTGTTGACATAAAAAAATTAAAGCAAAAAAACTCATGGTTGCAAAGTATTCTTCAAAAATATAACAACCTTAAGAAATGATACAAATATACTCGTTCAAGAAAAATGAAGTTCATTTTTCGACTTTTTTACTCTAAACCCAAAATGGCAATTTTTTTTAAAATGACCCTCATAGTAGGTTATTTTGGCTGGGAGCAGGATTTTAGGAATTAAGTGACAGAGCAATGACTTTCACTTTTCAATTACTCAATTCAAATTCAAAATCTTCATGCTTATCAAGTTGCCAACCCATCACACTTTTTGTCAAGTGCATCACACTTAGCTACATCTAATCCCAACTTCATCTCTACCATTTAGATTTAATAATCTACTATTTAAACATAATTAGTTAAATAAAGTTTTTGTGATATGACTGAGATGTGTGTTGGTTTATTATAAAATTTGCCACATAGAGTTACCAGTTAAAAAACAGTTGAGTAGAAACAATCTGTTCAATAAATCAATTTAAAATATTCTCAACATTTATTCATGCTTATGTTTTCTTTATTCATGCTATATTTTTAAATAAATATCCATTTTAAAATTTAATGAAGCTTAGATCAATGATTTATGTTTTATGTTCATCTTTTATTTAGTTAGGAATAACAATTAATATTCTAATGACTAGTTTAATTATTAAATAATAACTTTTAATACTAATCTGATTTAGGAATTGGGAGCAAGTGCTTCACCCAGAGGGGAATGTGACTTCTTATGCCCAGGTGATTCTGGACTCTGTATACCTGGTCATTTGGTATGCAATGGAATTGTGAACTGCCCTGGTTGGCACAACGAGAGCGGAGATGAAGGCCCAGAGACATGTGCTGCAAGAGCAGAACCTCCTCCAACTAACTGGACTGTATTAGGCCTTGGAGCCTGTGGTGGTGCTCTTTTGGCCCTCGCTTGCCTCATTCTAGCCTGCAGAATCTGTTGTCCTTGTTGTTCCAAGTCTCCTGATGACACTGACTACTGATACCCCACACCTCCCCTCAACTGTAAATAATGTACAGGCTAGGGATCTGGGTGCTTCCTAGGCAATGTTTAGTCCAGCAATGGGCATACTTAGCAAATCAGAATAAAACAAAATTTTTAAAAATATGATGTTTTCAAATTAAACCGTTTGAACCTCTTATAACATAGAATTTGAGCATATGAACCTTGAGATGTCCAATTATTTTTTTATTGTTAATAAATATCAAAAATGTTTTATTGGACACTCTTTTTGCTCATTGGTTTCCTCATTATCAGTTATTTGAGCTTTGATTCCCCAAAGAAGATGCACTTATGATCACTGCCAGAGGGATTACAATGATTCGTTTTTAAATATCACTGTAAAACAGTTTTCATACTGCCAAATTATATAGGATCTGTACCAAATATTGTGCTTCAAGTTGTTAGTGTTTAAAGTATGTTAAAGCATAATATATCAGACTGACTAAATATTAAAAATGTTCTATTTCCATTATCTCAAAAAAATTTTCCTGCTGATCCAAAAGAAATTTATATCAAACACAACAATATTGCAAGCAGCATAATTTTTTATAAAACTATTCTAAAATATTAACAAAAAATATGGCATCATAGACATTATTTTATTTTATTTTTTATTGTATCTAAAAAAAAAAAAAATAAAATATGTTATTTTCAATTGATTTATCTGCTGTACTAACCAGATACTATAAAAATTAGTTAATTCCATTATAAAATAAAAAATAATACATTTACTACTTCAGATTCTATTGCTGGGAGATTATGAATTTTTTTTATTCACAAAACGTTAGTAAACAGATTTGTTACAACTTATTTTTAAAATGTTGGAGAAAAGTTTTAAAAAATACATATAAAACACAATACATCTGACAATAGTCTTTAAATCATATCAAACAGCATGGAGCTATTTCAAATTAAAATTAGAGCCAAGCTAAAACATGAAAAAAAACTTAAATTTAAATTTAAAAAAAGCTCTATAACTATAAAAAAATAAATTAAAAAAAAACATTAAAAATTTGATGTATTTTTTAAATCCTCAAATAGGTATAAACTAAATAATATATTTAGGATGTAAAAAAAACAAAAAAAACAATAGTTATTCTATGAAAAATTAATATATATATATATTAATTAGAGCAACATAAAATAACTATTCAAAATATTACCCATTGAGGTAAACAACCGTTTCCTTCATTTCAGACAATTGCTTGATTCAATACGGGTATGAGATAGAATTTTTCTGACTTCTTGAATTTCATCATGTGTGTGGAAGATGTTTGATACCATTAAGATTAATCAAGAAGCGCAAGCTCAAGCGAGACAAGTCTGCTTTTCCTTTTTACCTCACCCATATCATGTAGATGGTAACACATAGTACCTCTAGACACTCCACACTTCTTGGCAAAAACATTAGTAATTATAGGTGGATTTTGGCCTATAGCTTGCTGAAAAACCTCATCAATTTTGAGTGATTAACACCCTGAACCCTTCTTCTTTTCCAACGACATATCTCCACTAGAAAATTTTTAAACCAGTGCTGCCTAGTTTGCTAGTCAAGACAACATCTCCTTCAGTTTTGTTAATTTCTACTAGCTGCTTTGACAACTCAACAAGATTTTTTCTAATAATATTTTAAGACAACCAGAATTTCTGAAGACACAATCATGTTGCTTTTTCGTAACAAACTTTTGAACTAATGTTTTATCAAGGTATTCCATTGTTGAATAACAAGCTCAGATTAGTGCTCTGATGAGAGGATTCATATAATTGACTGGTCATATTTTTTTTTTTTTTTTTTTTTTTAATACAAAAAATTACATCCTGTTAATTTAAATATTTTGTTAGCAGTATCTTTCTGTTTTGTCAGAACATACTGATTTTAAACAAAAGAACAAATTATAATTTATATTTATATTAGCTATAAAAGAAAATTTGAAATTTTTATGATAATAAATCTTAATGATTGAAATTGAAGTTCCGTAAAAAATGTTAAATTGTTTAATACTATTTAATTGTGAAATTAAATATCCAGCACTTCTAACTAATTGAACTATTTCCAACTTGATCTGAGGAAACCAATGCAAGATAACACTTATTAATTGCTCATAATACTTATTAAAGAAATGTCCAAATAATTATAAACATTTCTCCAAAATTTTATTTATATGATTTTAAGAGTTTTAGATAATGAGGGGAGGTTGAAACTAAAATCTCATAATTTTCAATAAAAATTTAAGATTTTATATTATTGTATAGTTTCTATAAATAAAATTGATAATTATAAGAATATAATATTAATGTGTACATTTTGTACATAAAGTACCTTCAATATTCACATACAATAGGTAAGATTTTTTGCAGCTTGCACAGTAAATAAAGATTTTGTAATTTGAATCATAATAAATAATCTATGTTTTAAAACAAAAATAAATGATATATCAGTGATTGGATATTCTTAACTACATTAAAATATAACATAAATAGTTACAATTAGGTGAACTATGTTCACAATAGGGTTTTAATTCATAGCCATGATTTTCTTTGGTGTTATTATTCCCTGTAATATTGAATTTGTGAACCACTTATTGATATTTTGATATAACTGTTTGTATTACTTAAAGCAAATTTGTGTTAAGGACAAACTAACTTTGTATCTACACAAAACACTGCTTGAACCTCTAGATAAAAATGTACATTATTCATAAAGTTTAAAGCATAACTCTAAAAAAAAGTTTATTTTCAATCTAATCGTAGCCATAAAATTATTAAGTTCAACAAAAATTAGCATCTACCGTTCCCTAAAAAGAGGAAAAATTAATAACCACAAACCAGGGATCACAAATCAATAAGAATATTTATGCCTCAACGTTAATGAGGCATCATTAAAGGCATCCTCAACTTCTATGTGTTTGTGGATGCTATAGGATAATATTAAATGTTTGATATGGTTTTTGAGGTTCAGAAAATATTAAAAATCAAGAACCATATTAAACATTTAATATTAAAAACCAAGAAAAAAACTAAGTGATTTCTGTGAAAGTTGTCAGTCATCTCTTCTGGAGCTGATGAGGAAACAGCTTAAGAAGGTAATATTGCTCACACTTCAGCAAGACATGGTGGAAACCACATATTGTAAATTCAGATTTCCATAACCATGGTAAAATAACTTGTACCATTGAAGTCATTTTGTCAGTACCCTTTTCACTGATGCACATCATCAGATTTTTAAGAGAATGACAAATTGGTACTGAGTGATTATGGATGCACCAAGTTAGCATGATGACTTGGAGATGATTTTCTCTGAAGCAGATGGTTCATGGATTAAACCTCTGGGGAGCTATCTTATTTTCCTAAAAAAACAAATTGCAAATCCTGAATTAAGATGACTGTGGTTGTAGGGAATCACTGTAAGTACCTTCAGTCTGATGGGCTTCATTAACTATAAACACATTATTGTTAGCCTTAAATTTATTTATTTTAATTAAATTTATTTATTCTGTTATTTGAACTCTTTTAAACATCTTTAAAATACTCTGACATCAGTAATAAATGAAATTGTACAGTTTTGAAATCTTAAAGTAAAGCACTAGAATAATACCAATCAGTGTAATTATTCACTTTAATAATGTACCAGAATATAGAAAAAAATAAAATAATCAAGTCTTTCAAAAACTTATAATTCACTATACAAAAATAAATGGATCAAGAACTTTAGTAATTAATCATAGTGATTGAGTATATATATATATATATATATATATATATATATATATATATATATATACCCAGTCTATTTGTGTATATACTTATTAATAATATACAGAATATCACTTCCATCTACTAGTTTACTCAAATTAAATGTTGTCAGTGTAAATAAAAGTGTATGGTATGCTTGATGGAAATTTTATAATTGGCTTCCTTTCAGTGACCGATTTAAATTTGTACTCTTGTCAGTAGGTTCACTTTTTTGAAAATATGTGATATTTGTAAAATATTTTTTGCTACATGTTAGTTTTAGGATATATAATAAAATTGTATGCTACTTTTTTAAAATGGCATTTAAATGCATTACTAAAGTAGCATAGAGAAATAAGAATATATTCTTAGTTTTTTAAAATGTTAATTTAACCATTTTTTGGACTCAGATTCGTAAGAGTCGAGTCTTGTCGTCATAGCTGTGGTAAATTGTTGTTTAATGTTATGAGCTTTGTATGCTAGTATGTTGTGAATTATCATAAACCACTTACAGCATTCATTTGATCATGAATACTTCAAATTTACTTCTTATTATTCCCAAACTGTGCATTACAAAAGATTTAATTAAATGACAAAAATAATATTAATGCTTTAAGAACTAATAAGTTCATTTGTAAACAATAGGAAGATATCCATCCCTCTAATTTAAATTCAATATTATATCATCATATATTTAAAATATCTCATGGTATTTTATACGTAGAATATCATATTACATAAATATAAAGAAACCTCTCCTAATGCTCAGTCATACCTAACTTTAAGTCATTATATCTAAAATACAGAACTATGTTTAATTTATCAAGCATTTAGTTTTAATACAATGGTTCTAGACTTTAAATATGTACTATATAGCTTTGAATTGTGAAAGTATCTCTGTTTTAATGCATCCTTCATTTGTTTGGCTCCATAAGGATTTTTAATTTTCTTTTTCTTTCTAAATAACATAAGCCCTTAATAAAAAAATATTTTTCCAAATCCTGCTCTCCATTTAACAAAACAATTTACTCCAAGTACTAGTTACTAACCTCAATAATCAATAATTTTTTTTTTTTTTTTCCATACTGCTGCATTATATACAGAAATATAATTGGTTTTATTGATTAAAATCGTTATAATAAATTTATTAATACTTATGCAATAATCAATGAAAAAAAGAATGTTTTTGTTAGAGAAACTATGAACTATTTGATCTTCCGTTATTCTCAATACCCTGTTTAATTAGTAATGTGTCCTGTTAACTTTTGAAGTTTCATGATGATTGAGTGAAATGAATGTTTTGTAGATTAAGAAACTGTTTACAACATTTTCAGTGTGTGAAATATATGTCTAATGTTTAATTAATTGTACAAGTAGTGTACATAAATATATTTGTTATTTTGTTGCCAATGCATTTGGCATTCACGCCAAACTGAATTTTTGGCAAGCTAATCAGACTCAAAAGTGTGAAGTTCTATCTTTCACAGTTCAATGTACAGTAAATTTAATGTTGTATTTTTAAAAATGTAGTTCACTGCTTCTGAATACTTGCTGAGTTAGGATGTTTTAGACTTACAATGATGTAAGACCAATCCTGTCTGTATACACCTTTAGAAATAATGTCAAGATGTATAGAAGCAACTGTTATATATTTTCATAATAAAATAGATGTTTAAATATACATTTGAACTTATTTAACAAGAACACTTCCAGTGCTCCTTACTTTCCTCCTTAAATGAGAAGTATTCCTATTAGCTTCTTCAAAACATAAACATATAGATAAACTAGAAAATGAACTTCATGATTCAGTAAAGCTTGAACGTGGGCCTCAAAACTTGGAGTCCAAAGCTGCAGACTTGGAGCTATTCTACTTCTTATCAAAATGATACTTAAACAAAATTAGATAATAGTTCAAATCAGTTTTTCTTACTCAGGGAAAAAAAAGAAAACAAATGGCACACTGCCGACACATACACACTGAAGGTACAACAACTATATTTTACATAAGCACAATATAGAGTACAATACAAATTAATAGAACTATATATTAAAATGATTTAACAATCTATGATACAAACTAGAAGATCTCTAAATTTAACAAATTTATATAATTCTAAACTTTTAGTAAATATATCAGCTAATTGCTCATCACTTGGTACATGTACAAATTTAAAAATTTCTTTCTGAATCTCATTTCTAATAAAATGGTACTTTACATTAATGTGTTTTGTTCATTTAGTCTCCATAGCATTCGCTATCTTAATTGCACACTGGTTGTTCTCATTAAGTGTTACTGGAAGGTGAATTTTACCAATTAGTTCATTTATTAATTGAACCAAAAATTTGAATTCTATTAAACACATTGTAATGGTACAAATTAAAATAAATGTAAATTAAATAAAAAATAAAATATGATTATTTTTGTATATGAAACATCTGAGGGATGCTTATAAACCAATTACAAATATCGATAAAAAAAATGATAAATTAATTTTTAAAAATTAAATTTAAAAAAATTATAAAAGTGTATAAAAAATTTTTTTTTTCAAAATTACTTATTATATGAAAAAAATTAAAGCATCAAAAAAATATTACATCTGCACAAACTGAATACATTCAAATGATTAAACCAAAACTATATTTAATGCTAACATAAAATTATGTTTATGTGTTATACATCAATTTTCCAATTAAAAGTTTTTGTAACTTCACTTCAAACAGCTTCTTCATAATGTTGCCTTGGGCCCAAGATTATATTCTCCACATCAACTCTAAGTGCGCAATTAAATTTGTTTCTTGACTCTCCTTTTGGCTATGAGTGATTCCTATACCACCAAGTTCTCCCTCTCCACCTTCACTGCCTTCTTAATCTTGCGTTGAATCACTACTCACTACTAGTAAACTACACAATCACATTGAATGTATTTTATTCTTAACATTAAAAATCCAATTTTTACATATTTGACTACTACAAATAAATTATTTTATTAATACAAGGTATATAATTATGTACAATAAATTTTCATAATAATATGTAGGATATGCATACACAGTATTAGGTAATAAACCAGTTTATTGATAACATTGAAATACTTTAACCATGCCACTGCCTTAGTAAATAATATTCGAAAAACAATATTATTAATTTCAAAATTAAATTTAAATCTTTATTTATTTAATAAAATTAAATGTAATTAATCATTCTACTTTTTTAAGTTGAATAATTGAAATATTGAATTTAATTTTTTTTTTTTTTTAAGTTATATTTATTTATCTAAACAAATAAAATAAACATGTAACTGTTTTGATCAGTTACATATCCCTTTGAGTTAATTATTTATTTTTTTTTTTTATCTGGTTTGAAATTGAACACTAAATAATTGTAACCAATTATTTTGGTTGGTTACAACATACTAGCAGCAACATATTCCGATTCACAACTAGACAATAAAACAGTTGCTAGCTTTTTACTTTTCCAAATAATATTATTGTCATTTATCTGAATAACATATCCAGATATACTTTTTCTGTCAGTTGAACTATTAGCAAAGTCAGCATCAACAAACTCTTCAACAAAATAATTAGTTTTTGAATTTCTAAATAATTTTATACCATAATTTTAAGTTTATTTCAAACACCTTAGAAGCCCCTTCAAATACTTCCAATGCGTTCTGGAGTAAATGTTTTGAAATTGGCTATATTACATGAGAGAATAGCAAAGATCAGGTCTCGAGTCTAACATTAATAGAAAAGGGCGCCTAACAGTCCCTTATAAGGAAGAGATGAATCACATTCAATAACAGAGTCTAATTTTAAACCTGGTTCATTTTAAAATTAGCTGTTAATTTATTTGTTAAGTCAATTTGTGACACATTATTTCTACTTAAAATTAAAATATCATCTACATACAAAATCAAATAAATGTTTCCTTTTAAATAAAGAAATGGATCTAATTTAGATCTAATAAAACCAATTGACATTAAATAATTATTAAAGATCATATACCAACTCTTTGCTGATTCCTTTAAACCATACAATAATTTTTTTAGTTTACATGCTGACAGATTATCTTAATCTTTTATGTCCAGTCCTTTAAAATTTCCATGTGTACCGGTAGTTCCAAACCGGAATGTTGATTTCACATACATCTGTGTGACTTGAAGATCCTCCCCAATTGCGATGGCAAGTAAATCTTCAATAATAGTCATTTTAGCAACTGGAGAGATGACATCTGCAGCTAATTGAGTATGCTGAAAACCACATGCAACAAGCCTGGCTATTATTTTTATTTTTCCGTCAATTTCCTTCTCACAGAAAACTCATTTACAACAACTAGCTCTTAATTCAGTTGAGCTTCGACAATCTCCCAAGTATTGCTTTCCTTTAAACAGTCTAATTTTTCTTTTATGGCTTCTGACCATCCTCTATCTATTGCCTCTTCAAAGTTTGTCGGTATTGTTTCTGATAAAGTGATTTGAATCTTTTCCTCTTCTAAATGCTCTAATTTACTTATATAAAAAATGCTTCATGAATATTATTTTCAACAGAATTGGGTGTCATAGCTTTGGCTTGATAAAGATCATAGTCTTTATATTAATCAGGCTTCTTTGTACTTCTTTTTGGCCTTAAATTGTATTTCTTCCTTTTTTCATCCTTTTCATCTTCAAATCCAGAGAATGGCTCTGCATCACTGTCACTACCTAAGTTTTGAACAGGAGCTTCTTCAATTTACTTTGGTATTTCATTTTCGTCTTCAATGACTTCCATTAAGGGTCCTTTTTCTATCTCACAGTTAATTTTTTTGTTTCTTTCATCAAATGTAACATCTCTTGAGGTCTGAATATTATTTTTTTTCTGGATCCCAAAGATGGTGGCCATTATGAGTGTAGCCCAAAAAAATAAATGGCTTAGCACGAGGCTCTAGTTTTTTCCTTCTTAGATAATAGTAGTGCCCAGGCATTGGCTCCAAAAATTCTTAATTTTTCTAAATCAAGTTTCCCATAGTAAATATCTGCCAGACTTCTCCCCTTTAATGCTGTAATATGGAACCTATTTAGTTGGTAGGCAGCAGTTCTTGTAGGTTCACCCCACGGAAACTTAAGGCAATCCAGTGTCAATGACCATAGTTCTAACTTTATTCAACTTGGTCCCATTTGTCCTTTCACTTTGACCATTCATTTGAGGAGAATATGACACTGTATATTCAAGATGTATGCCCTTTTCTTAGCAAAATCTTCTAAGGTGACTGCTACTAAATTTACTTCCATTATCACATCTTATTTGGTTGACCAAACCAAATTTGGCTTCTGACTCTTTAATGTATTTCATTAAATTATTAGCAGCTTCACCCTTAGTTATTAGTAAATATACCACTCAAAAATGAGAAAAATCATTGACAATTACTTAGAAGTAATTTTTCTCCATTTATTGTAGCAGAAGAAACTGGCCCACTTATGTGGATGAATTCTCCAATTATACTTGATTTTTGTTACACACATGGCTTAAATGGTTGTCTAACAGCCTTACCCTGTCTGCATGCATTACAGACATCATTCAAAAGAAGTAAACACATTTGCTGGAGACTTTTATGATTCTTTTGTGCCATAAATCCAGAATAGAATATGTGATATGACACTCTTCATTGCTATATAAGTGCATAACATTTCCCACTAACTATAAGTTCTCCTTCTATCATATTGTTATTGTAGACAATCAAAACCTTATCCTTTTTGAAGATTCTTTCCTTGATGATCTTCTTTCACTGAATCCACAATTTTTTTCACTGATAATAAATTCATAGTCAATTCAGGCGCAATGAATGCCTCAAGTTTAATTTTTGCTCTACTGTTGAGCAAACGGAGAACACCTGTTTTCTTTGCAACAAGTACATCACCATTAGCCACATTAATCCTGATAGGGTTTCTTAATTCTATATCATACATAAATTGTTTCATGTCAGATCGCACTAAGTGGTGAATACAGTCGGAGTCAAAAATAAATTTCACTTCTCTATTTTTCATATATTAACCTGAAAACACTACACACTTACTATTATTCACAGCAACAAATGTTATATCTTCCTTCTTATCACATATACACCCTCCCCTTGAGACATATTGGTAACTATCAAAAGGTCGATTTTGTGCATTATCAGTTCTGGATATTCCTCTATTATCAAATCTATTAATATTTACTTTATCATGTTTGAAATGATTTTTAAATTGAAGTTTTGGGCATTTAGCTATTAGGTGTCTAGGGTCTCCGCACTGAAAACATTTTCTATTGAACAGTCTATTGTTTGATCTTAGGCTAAATGACCCTCCATCCTAAATGACCTTTGAAACGCCATCTTGCATGTCCATCTTAAGTTCTGCATCTAAAATCCTTGACTTGACAAAATCCAATGTAAGGTCATTATCAATCGCTTCTAGCACTATCACAATCTGTTCAAATTTATGAGGGAGTCTCAACAACTTTTAATAAACCCGTCATATTCATCCATCTTGGATCTCATGGATTCAATATCTCCGACTATGGCGTCCAACATATTGAAATGATCCTACAAACTTGTGCAATTTAAAGTTAAACATTTCTTCTTAGAAGATTATCGGGAATGGAGTGAGAAGCAAGTTGAGAGATTAGTGGATTAGTGTGGTTATGAAGTTTACTATGAAAGAATAGGTATCTGGTTTCGGCTAAATCAGCAACATATGGTACATTGAGATCATTATGGATAAGTTTGTTTGTAACAAAGTAAGTAGCATTAAGAATTTTGGATTGTAAGGATTGGATACAAGATGAATTGGATGGTTTAGTGGAGCCCCAAAGCACAACTCCGTATGTCCAAATTAGTCTAATTACTGTTATGTAAATGAGTCTTTTGTAATTGATTGGAAGGTTTGAACGTTTGCCAAGTAAATGTTGAAGCAGTCGAAAACGATGAGCAGTTTCCTGTCGTTTTAGGCTTGTATGTGGATTCCAAGTTAAACGTTTGTCCAAATGGAGTCCTAGATAGTGGATCTGTTCATCGGGGATCAGTGGGATATTATTAAAGGATACTGTAGGACAGGAAGTCGTAGGCTTATGACGAAGGGTAAAGGTTATTTGATGGGATTCATTTCGATTTATTTCAATTCACCAATTTCGACACCATTCTTGAAGATTGATGACATGAGATTGGAGTGTTTGTGATGAAATGAAGGGCATGATCACACACGTGCCATTAGCATACGTGGTGAGGACGAAGCTAGGATGGGTCGGTATATCAGCTGTATAAACCGTGTTGAGGATGGGATCTAGAATACTACCTTGAGGAACACTGGCAGTTTAGGACAAAGAGAAAAGAATAGAAAAAGTTATGATTAAATTTGTAGTTTCTATCACTGAGATAGGAGAGGAAGTATGTGGAGGGAAGGAATTTACGGGGCTTGTAAAGCAGCCCCTGGTGCCAGACTCGGTCTTCAATGTCGATGAAGGCTCCTGAGCAATGCAATCCGCATTCTAATGCTGAGGAGATCACATCCACCACGCAATGACATTGCTGGAAAGTGGAGTGTGACATTCAAAAACCAAACTGGTGATCTGAGATGATATGATTGGAATCTAGGATAGGATTCAAGCGTTTCAAAATGAGCTTTCCAGGATTTTGCTCATAATGGGTAAGAGTGATATTGGACGAAATGAGGATGGTAGTTCAGGTGGCTTTTTAGTCTTTGAATGTGATACAATTTAAAATTATATTCACATCCTTTTTATCCTCTATAATACCTTCATTGGTTTACGATGCCCATCCATCTTAAATAGTTTCTTTTACTTCTTTCTCATCCAGCAATGAGATTACACGAAACTTCCAAGTTTTAAAGTTTGAATAAAGCGGGTTAAAGTTGAATTGTTGGTGACCATTTCTCTACGAGTGAATTTAACGCTTTAAAAGGTGTAGTTCCGCAGACGCCCCCATTTTCAAATGCCTATTCTCTGTGTCACTCTACCAAAAAAATAAATCCAATTAGTGCTATTTAATCTACATTTAACCGATTTTCTTCTCATACTTAATTATTTAAAGTGTATACAATTATTATGTTGAAAATATTAATTTAAAAAAGTTGGGGGCGTCTGCGAAACTATTTACCAAGGGGAAAAGTTCCGTAGACGCCCCCAGCCCTATACTACGTAAAATGATGTTAAAATATTATGGTAGGTTACAACTAAAATTCAAGGACATTTTTGTTTATTGCGTCACCGATTTAATCTCTAATCTCAAACTCGCTATATCAACAAAATAATCCTTTGAGTAAAAGAAAAATCATTGTGACTCTTAATATCACTGTAGCAAGAAAATATAATCGAGGAAGGATTTTGGACGGGAGTTGGATTCTGGTGATGAGCGGGAGGAGCAAAAGAAGTTCCGGATGGAAATTTGCCCCACAATAAGCGTGAGGCTTCAACTGGGCTACCTTTGATCATAAAAAATGTCAAACCGGGAAGCATTATCATTACAGACGAATGGAGGAGCTACACACAGCTTGCAAAATTGGAACACACCCACCAAACAATGAACCATAGCTTGCATTTTTTAGATCCTAATCCTTTGTCTCACACTCAAAACATAGAATCACCATGGATATCAGTTAAGTGAGGAATACATGCGGGTGGAAATCATTCCCAAAATTATATTCACACATGTGTAAATATCTTTGGAGACGAGCTGTTAGAGACCCTAATAAAGATGTGCTCAATGAATTATTATATTTAATTATAATCCAAACTTGTAAATAATATTTTTTCCCCGGGGGCGTCTACGGAACGTTTTCCCTTGGTAAATAGTTCCGCAGACGCCCCCAACCTTTTTAACATCATATTTTCTACAGGATAACTTAAAACATTGCAACGAGTTTAATATAAAACAAAAAATTGTCAAATGTAGATTAAATAGCACTAATTGGATTCATGTTTTGGTGGAGTGATATGGGAGAAATAGGCATTTGAAAATGGGGGCGTCTGCGGAACTACACCCGCTTTAAATTCCCAAATTTCAGTTTTGACACTTTTCACTCTCTATACTAATAATATGGGAAATTAACTGAGCCCATAACCTGTCAGTTTTTCTGACTCAGGGAAATAATTAAATGCATTCGACAGGATAGCTGTAAAAACAAATTATGGACAAGAAAAGAAGAGATTGTTTGAGGAACGAAAGAATTGTAGAAGAACTTGGTGTAAGATCACTAAAGCTATTGAAAAACGGTATGTAAATATGTTTACGTAAATGATATGGGCATGTATATCACATGGGTGATTCCTAGAAACTAGCCCAGAAGGAAAAAAAAAACTCAGAGGAAGGCCCAAACTGATGAGATATACATAATGAGATTGTGGGATCTAGAGGGATCATTTGCCAGAGATTAGAAGGAAAATGAAGAACAGAGCCAAGTGGGCAAGATGGGCAGAGACTATTTCTCCACGCTAAATAGATATACGGAGTTAGCGAAAGAAGTATATTCAAATTCTTCACCCTTCCTTCGACTAGACTGTCATGTTTGACACTCAGTGTCTAACTGCATCTTCTTTGCCTTTGTCCGTATAAAATACAAAAGCGGATTCAATTTATTCATTCTTTCTCCAAATATTCAGTCTGAGACATGAACCTATAAATAATATATGAAATTCAGTTTTAATGCATTAAACCTCTGCTGCTTATCCACGAAATTAGCCGTTTATCCTAATGAACTACAACCTCGAATAATCCGCAAACTTATCAAAAAGAACATAAATCGTCAGAAAAATGTTTTTAACAATTCTTCTGCCCATAAAAGATTAGATAATAATAAAAAATAAAATAACGCATTGTAATTAAATATTACTTTTGCACAAAATAAAAACCTGTGTTAACATTTAAGGAATTTTGTTTCACCGTAAAATAAAAAATCTACTGTTGTAGTTCGGTCTAGAGGCCACGGATAATCTGCGATTAGTATAACTTAACCGCAGATATTCTATAGTTTGTTGCACAAGTATTTGCAGTTTTTAGTGATATTAATAACTGCTAATTCATGATACCTCATAACACTGTTCTCTAGTTAAAGGGTCATTCTCAAAAAAATTGCCGCTTTCGTCAAAAAAATTTTCACTCGTGCTTAACTTAGCGACATATGGTCACCTTATCTTGCCTTTGTTTTTTTTTTACTACTCCCCAACATCTTTTGTATTTTTTTCTCCTGAGTATATTTCTTAAGTAGAAAAATGGAAAAATGTTGTAAAACTACTAAACATGTCAGGAGTGTTACTGTCACCAGCTCAATATGACAACAAAAATAAGCATTTTTGTTTACAAAAAAGAATATTTTATTTTTGCCATTGATATAAATTAAAAGTGCACATCCTAAAAAATAATATCCGCGTATTTTTAAAAATAAAAATAGAATATACAGACAGCCAACAAAAATTATAATACAGCCCCCCTAGGTCTTACTAAAACGTTGGTCAGAAGTGTTACTGTTCTTTCTGACCTTGAGATCCAAGAAACTGACTCCAAACGGGTAGGGGAACTTCCTCCAAAAGTATTGCATCGTTTTCTGATGGCTAAACCAGTTACTTCCGGTTCCTTGAGGAGAGATGTTCATTAGCTTCGAAAATAATGGTAAGTATTTTTATTCAATGTCAGGAGTGTTACCATTATAAAATGTCTTCGACTCCATTTTTATTAAATCTACAAATAACAATTATATTCGCAAATAGCCTACTTTAGTTTGTTTAGTTTTCTATTAGTAAAATAATATCTTAAAAGTTCGTCAGCATGGAAAAACGAGGTGAATGTCTGGAGTGTTACCTCACGGGCGTCATTCTTCAGTAGGGTTGGGCGATAGTCGATAGTTATTATCGATATATCGATAGGTCATGCTTATCGATGGTCACTATCGATAGTGCCGACAATCAATAGATCTTTTTTACTAATTTCAACTTTTGAAACTCTCGGAATTATGCTGATCTGTCTCTGCTCAGTGTCGAGCTCATTTGAAGTTGCATTCGGAATTCCTAGAGCTCAGGGGTTCTCTCAAAGATTAAGCCAAAGGAAAGCAGAAATGCTAGTTTTTCTTTCGGGATATATGTGGCTTAAGGAGCACACTTGACTCTTAAAATTAACTATTTCGTTATTTTTCTTTTCTGAAGATTTGATTTGTTCATTATTATTGTAAACATATAAATTGTAAATACCTTTTGCAAAATTATAATAAATTGTTTTTTTTTCTCTCATCTTTATGATATTATCTTATAATTTATAATCCTGCAAATTTCAAATAGTAAGTAGATAATTGAATTTAATTAAATTAGTCGAAATTTTTTATATCTTTGGATATAAAAAAAGCTTTGGAATAGCTTTGAAAAAAAAAAGAAGAAACTATCGAAAAACTATCGATAGCAATCGATAGTTCTCAACCGATAGTATTGGCCTATCGATAGTGCTAACTATCGACTATCGCCCAACCCTATTCTATAGTGAGGTGAAGATGTTTATAAATACAGAAACGTTTTCTTCATGAGTGAAATAAGACCACATTTTAGAAAATGGAAACTCAATTATAGAAAATTTGGTAACACTCCTGACTAAAAGTTATATTTTACTGACCTCAGAAATAATTTAATTATTAATCCAATAACCAATTCTAAGCAAAATTAGGTGTCCCATGATATAATTTTATTGCAGTCCAGGGGAAAATTTAAACATAATTGTAGTCTGTAAGAGATGATTTAATTTAGGTAACACCCATGACATAAAAATCACTTCTGTTGACAAAAAAATTAAAAAAAAAAAAAAAAAAAAAAAATCATGATTGCAAAGCATTCTTCAAAAATATAATATCCTTAAGAAATTATACAAATATACTCATTCAAGAAATATGGAGTTCATTTTTCGACTTTTTTACTCATTCTCTTAACCCAAAACGGCAATTTGTTTTTAGAGTGACCCAAAACATTACCAATTAAAAATCTACAAACAGTTCATTGGCACCTTGATGACAAATATGAAACGAATGGGTTTTTATTCAGTGTTATATTTCCTAGTTATATTTTACCAGAGCGATGCACTAAAATACAAAGAGCACATTACTTTGTTACGTGGATTCAATTTCATCAACTAGTTATTTTGAACTAACCCAAACCGAACGAACACCCTCAAAATTTAAAAGTTTTTGTTTACCTGTTTTGTAGTTCAATTACACACAACATAATGGTGTAATAAAGATTTTCCAGTTTAGGTGAGAAAAAATATTCGTTTATGTTATATTAGTTGAGGTGAGATATCTAATAATTGATGGATGTTCTGTTTTTTCTCTTAAGTTAATCCTGTCATCTTACTTCTGAATAAGACATGTATGACTCAAAATTTTGCATTGATACAAACATTCCATCATGTTTTAATATTTTATTAAATGAGTTAGAACTTATCAATATACCTGTTATTGAATATGAAGAAGATAAAGTTAAGATGATGGTGTATTTGTTGAATGTTGCTTGGAGTCTTGTATGTATCCGGAAAAAACAAGCTTTGAGAATTAATGAACAGAACGAAATTATTCTAAATCTTAAAGCAAGAGTTCATGTACTGGAGGACAATAATAATAAAAGTGTTCTACATTTGGAGAATGAGAAGAAACAATGTTTATTTCTCACAGAGTCTTTAGGAAAATTAAAATCTGAAAATGAAAAGTTCACTTTAGAAATCAGGGAAATAAAAAAACAAGTAGCATCCTTACAGGGTCAGTTGAGTAAACAAGAACTTCAATTTGAACATGAAATTCGGAGACAAAACTGCCTTATTGAAGAGTATAAAATGAAATTATTTAAACTACTAGGTCCTAGTAACCTTAAATACCCTGATAAATCTATTATGGGTGTTCAAAGTGTTTTACCCACTATTGAAGAAAAAAAGTTAGCCACTAAATGTATAGCAAATTTACAAAACAACATTCAGCTTTTACTTTTAGAAAATGTTAACTTACGTAATTCAATATTAAGAATTTATAATGCCAGTTTCAAAAAGAAGAGTCTGGACAATGATCTAATTTCAGAGGAAAAAGAAAGATTAGTTAAATTGCCATATCAGGAATTAATTTCTGAAATTGAAGAACAAATAATTGGCCAGTTTAATTGATATTATAATAATATACAAATACCAATATACTCAATATAGTGTATATCGTCTAGATGATATATGAAAATAGTATATAGGTGTATATGTTAACTCAAGATTTTAAACTTAAGATCCTTGCTAATTTTTAGTGTCTAAACCTACATGGGGCAATTTTATAGATGTAACTCAATATTTTTATAATATCTCTTTATACTTAATTGTTTCTAAAGTATAATTATGTTAAAAAAATTAAATTAGTCTATTTTAAGTTGTAAAGCTAATTTCCTTAGAAATGAATTAAATATTTTTCAAATATATTTAAACTAAAGATCTCTTAATGTGATACCCTTACTAGGAATAATTTTGTTAACTGTTAAATTTATTTTATGCATATTATTTTCTTTTTTAGGTTTATTTTATCAACACAATGTTTGAATTTAATTCATGTGTATTTAAAAAATATATTTTCTTTTAAGGCATTTGTATAACAAAATCCAATTCACTGTTTATAATTAAATCTCCAATTATTATTTAAATAATGAATTGAAAAAATACAAAAATTAAGATTTCTTTTTTACTATTACCTTTCCACTTTCACCACTAAATGGCTTTAAATCTTATCATTTGATCATCTTGGCTTTAAAGATGATATCACTTTTCAAGAGTGATTTTTTATAAACATAAGATTTTTTTTTTTAATCTAAAAAGTTTATGCTGAGTTTCTTAAAATATAGTGGGAGCTTGGGTCATCATTTTTAAAATTGAGTGGCCGAATATAGCAGCAATTGTTTTTCCATTACCATACTCCTACATGGTATATAAAAGTGGTTTGAAATTTCCATGACAAAAGTAAGAAAGTATTGGAACAATTAATGTCGTGAAGCATACAATTATAATTTAGTTATGGTTATAGATGTTTGATGGTAGAGTCAGTTAAACATAGTATATTGACGTATATAATTTATATTCTTTTGTTATTAGTCTCTGGCATCTGACCAATAAATCTAGAAAGAGACCCACTCAAATTCATTGAAGGTTAATCAATTAAATTATTAAAACTGATAATAGTTTTGTTCCTTTTTCTAACTAAAAGCATAGATTAAATTAAATATATTTACTGTGTCTACTTACAGAAACCCTACTGGGCTTGGGAAACACTAATTTACCGTGACCAAAAAATTTGAAACCAGTATATTTAACTTACTCCAATACTTTTTCAAAGAAAAGTATTTATAATCACAATCTAAAACCTCAGAACGTTAGATTCCTGGTTTCAAGTCTTTCATAATTCTTAAGGAATACGGTACGTACTAAAAAAGGACCCCTTGTGGTTTTTTGTATCTCTTTAAAGTGAGGAAGTCTACTGTTATGAGCATTATAAATCACATTTTTATAACTAAGCTTTCAGTAAAGGCCTGGGCACACAGGGTCTGATGCGGCGGTCAGTTATGTATCGCGGTAAGAGGGCCACTGAGCTGTATTGCTCAGCAATGCATTATCTACGTCAAATAGAAGGCGGTAAATAGAAGTCTATACTACGTTCCAATCTTGACCGCGAGGTTTGAGGTTTTTCTCAAACTAAGGGTACTCAATTTTTTAAGGCTGGGTGTGCACCAGGTGGGCGGTCTCCCGGCCTCGAATTCGATCCAAGCGCCTTTCCTACTGAGCTACCGAGTCTCCAGAAATAATATAATGATCATCATCATCTTTAGGCGCTTATGGTCCTTGTAGAACCCTGGCCTCCTCTACAATTCTCTGCCATTCAGACCTATCTTCGGCAGCCCTTCACCATTCTCTCACACCCAGAGTGAGAATATATAAATATAATAGTTAATCAAAAATTAACTTTTTCACATTACGGAAGTGGAAATAACAAATTACAAATTCATTAAACAAAATCCATGTTGAAAGTTATGTTATTAAATTCTGCTTTATTTTATCCACAATGGGTAAGTGGGAATAAGAAAATATGAAACTTCTGATATACTTTCTCACATATCTTTTTAGATCGATGTTTTTAAAAAAAAGATTGGGCCATCAAATATACAATATTATTAAATCGGATAAATTTAAAAGAAGTTTTTTTCAGTGCCTCTGGATAATATAGAGTCAGAGTCAAAAGGATTCGTACAGCTGCTATAAATATGAAATAACAGAATCATAAGAAATAACAGATATTAGCATTATTTAACAGGATTGATTTTAAACAATAAGTCCATTTAATGAATACGCCAACACTTTTATTTATAAATATATTTTTGTGTTTATAGAACATTTTACAAAATAACACATAAAGAATAATTGAAAAACAACAATAACATGAGTCAAAAGTATTCTTACTCTTGATGAAATTTCTATTTAATATGGACATTCGATAACAATTAATATTCAGTGAGGCCAACTTTGGCTGTTGATATACACTCTATGCTTTGTGGCATTGAATTCACTAATTTTTGTGACAAAGACACTATAATTTTGCAATAAAAACGTCGCTTAAATTTTGATTTTTAGAAGCATACCTTCTCCATACTCGATCCTTTAGATATTTCCACAAGTGCGCTACAGGGTTAATATCCGGTGATTGAGGGGAAGTGGCCATCCACTTTGATGTGTTGTACAGGATCCCTCTTTTGGATTTCCGAGGTGTGTGCTCGGCATCATTTTCCAGCTGAAAAATGTAATTTTCTCCAATCCAAAATTTTTTCAGCTCTGATTAGGAAATTTCTTTTTATTAAGTCGATATATTTATATGATACATTCTGCTATCGATAAATTCAAGACACCTCGCTCTAGCATCATTCAAACAACCTCAGACCACTACGCACTTTCCTCCATTCCTGACAGTTGGAACTTATTCCCATTACAATATTTTTTTCTCCATACTTTTTGGCCCCTCTGAAGATTAAACATTTCAATTTTACCATTTTCAGTACATATTATCCTATTCCAAAGGTCGCAATAATATTTTTTATGATCTTTGGCCTATTGATATCTTAATATTACTTATTGATGGTTTTCTCCTAGCTGTCCTGGGTGAAGCTCATTCCGTCTCAAGCATTAGCGCATTGTTAAAACACTCCCCTTTTTCTCCTCTTTCAGACAAATATCCATCCACTAATTTAGGGGCACCAATTCTTGGTTTTCTTTTAACTTTTCTCCTGATATGTCTTTCATATTTGGATTAAATTTTCCTTATTCATCCTGTTCTCTCTATATATTCAAAATTTTTTCTCGTTCTATAACTTTTAATAGCATCTTGGACTGTTGAGTGAGGTCTGTTCATTTCTTCAATTGACCGTAATTCATTATGTAGGCGCACAATAATTTTTGTTTTCTTTTCAGTCGTATCTCTGGTTTCGCGTCCCATTTTCAATTTATGAAGAGCAATAATAAGCGCTAATAACCGCTACACCTTTACAAATGACTACAAGGTAAAGACTAATAAGGGGGTGAAAACAAAAGTTAAAGTTTAGTGTACTTATGACTTATGTGTACTAATATATATATATTTAATATTATATATATTTAAATTAAATAATAATTAATAAATACAAAATTAAACGAAAGAAAATAAAACTTATATAGTGTACGGATACTTTTTACTCTGACTGTATTGAATTCTAGCCTAATTATCTATTATGACATGTGTTATAGGGAAAGAGCTTTAAGCGCCCAATATCACCAAATCTATAAACAATCATCTTTTGACATTGATTATATTAATTCAAATTTACCTATATCTGATATAGAATAGAATAGAAAAATAATTTGATTCTGGGACAAAGTCCCTTAAGAATAAAAGATAATTGCAGGTATAACTAAATTAAATCTGGTCAGAGACATAATGAGATACAAAAGAAAAGAAAAACAATAATACATTAATGACACTATGTACATATAGGCGTCATAATTAAAATTAGAGGCGAACTTCTCAACTTGAACTACAGGCCATTCATTCAGGGACAGAATTACATTTGTTCTATGTCTAATATTGGAGAAAATGAAGATATATTCCATTATTTAGGACGTTGTAAAGTCTTGGATGGAATGAGGAAAAAATACTTTGGCGTAGTTTCTATGACTGAAATTGATATGGTCAAATACCTAAATGGTGAAGACTGGGCAGCTCTAGTGAGTTACTTGAGAGAAGCCTATATCTACCGTTCCTTTCTTATTAAAAATTTTAATTATTAATAACCTGATAATTCTTTGGATGTTATTGATTGTTAATATATGTTATAAATAAAAATTATAATAATTAGATATTGAATAGTATAATAATGGTTGGATATATATTATTATTTGAGATATTGTTATAGGATATATGATAATTATGATATTGTTGTGTAAGACACAACAATATCATAATTAATAATTGACAACAATTAATGATTAATAATTGATTATATAATAGGTAATTAGATTGTATTGTATTTTTTGGATTGCATTGTTTGTGAATAGATTATTTAATAAATCAATAAATATTTACATATTTAAAAATAAATAAACAATAATGATATAAAATCATTTTTAAATTAAAAGCGCTCCTGACAGGCAGCTGTAGCTATGTCAGTAATATTACTTTGAACACTTTTGTAAATAACATAAAATTCTGTAAATATTATTAACATAAAATGTTTCTGACATAAAGAACAAGGAAAGGTAAAGGGAAAAAAGTAGTGTTATTGTTTTTCTATGCATTCTTCTCTAAGCTCTACGTAATAAATACAACAATTCAACTCAATGAAATAAATAATTGTCTTCTTTGCTTGAAAAATGATCTCTTTAATTTGTGCAGAAGTTTCATATTAAATTAATAACTAATATTTTCTCATTAATTCAATAACTGTGATAATGCAAACTTTCCTTCAGGACTATATACAGATTAATCGGACCGATGAGGTGCAGGTGAAGAGGGCAGATGTCAGCCTGCTTTAGGCGAGGCGTATATTGTGGTGCGTGCAACTTGGCACAGCGCGACTTAATGTAACATACACAATTGAATTGGTCAGCGCACATTGACGGCACGACGCTACACAGCGCGACTGACGAGATACGACAAACGCTTGACACAGTGCTGGAGACACAGTTTCTCGCGTCACACGTCTCACGAGTCTACTACCCTGTTGCAGTTAGTTTTTCATAAACGATTGTGAATTGGGTAATTCTGAAGTCATTTTTAATTGCACATGGGTTTTTCTTCTAGAAAGACGCTAGAAGAGCCTGAATATGCACCTTGCCGTACTGTGGAAAACTATTTCATAAACTAATTAATAGTTACTACGTGCATTGAAATAATATGTTCTGATGACTGAAGATCCGGTTTTTATAGTCTTGACGTGTTTTTGAAATGCTTTAGCACACTATAAATAAGATACTAATAATTGCTAGATCATAAAGTTATCTATGAAGTGAAACTAAAATTTTAAAAGTCAATGTGTGGTGGCAGCTAAACCAGAACAATAAAATTACGTAAGGCCAATAAAACAAAATATCAGATCATTCATAATTCACTTTCATGTTTCTTGATATCTGATTTTTCAACTACTCATCAAATATAATAATAGTTTAGTTAAATTATATTTTAATAATTTTATTCCAAATTTCAAAATTACCATAAAAAATATATTATTATATGTATAAAAATTTTATTTGCTTCAAAACTAGTTTCGATTTTGACAATGTCGTTAAAAATAATTCCTCGAATTCAGTTTCATTCTTAAAAACGAAAATGTATTAGATTGTGTTTTGAAACGATTTTTCAATAATAAAAGTTAAGAATATTTTATAAAACAAGGTGTTTTCTTTCTAGTAAAATTCACCATCTATTTTTATTAAACTGTAAAGGTTTTTCCTCATTGAATCATATATATGGGCTCAGAATTTTAGACACGTTTCACAAAACATTGAATATCTCTTCATATATCTATATCTATACTGTTATATATTGGGTTGTTTCACATGAAATGTCCGATTTTATAATATTTGAAATACATAGAGGATTTTGCGAGTCTCTGTTGTTGAAAAAGTTCGATACATGGGTACCTCACGATCTCACTGAGCGACAGCAATTGAAACGTCTTGAGACATGCGTTTCGTTGCTTGCTAGGCAAAAAACCGGCCCTTTCCTTGAAAGAATAATAACTTGCGACGAAAAATGGATTGCTTATGACAATCAGCGTCGGTCAGAGCAGTGGTTAGACATCGATGAAAGCCCAGGACAAATGCCAAAACCAAATTTGCACCCGAAAAAATTGATGGTTACAGTATGGTGGTCCATGGCTGGAATCATACATTATTCCTTTTTGCCTAGAGGTGAGATCATTACCTCTACAACCTACTGCAATGAAATTGGCCAAATGCACGAAAAATTATTGAAAAAAAACAACCTGGATTGGTAAATCGGAAGGGCCGTATACTCCTACACGACAACGCTAGACCCCACGTTTCAAAACTTACCATGCATAAATTGAAAGAGCTGGGGTACGAAGTTCTTCCGCACCCACCATATTCTCCCGACTTGTCTCCAACAGATTATCACCTTTTCAGGAATTTAGACAACTTCTGCAGAGGAAAAATTGTTGCAAATGATGCTGAAATCAAAAGTGCGTTTTCATATTTTGTTTCACTTCAAAGCTCAGAGTTTTTCAAATCCGGGATAAAAAAAGTTGTCACGTTGGGAAAAATGTGTATAAAAAGAAGGTAAATACTTCGAATAAAATTATATTGTTTTCATATTGTATTTTTACTAAAATCCCTATACCTTGAAAACGGACATTTCATGTGAAACAACCCAATAAAAGGACAAGCCATTTTTCGTTTGTCATCACTAACCGCTTATACTTACTGATCCAGTCTGTAACAAATTTTAACTTCATTATCTTCATAGTTCAAGGAAGGTTTAGCAATAATAAAATTTACTGATTTAAAATTAAATTATCTCTGAAAAGCTATAAATATTTGGTGCGCAGTGAAGTTTAAAAAACGACTGATAGGTGGCAAACACAATTCTGTGTGAGAGGTAACAAAGTCACGGTGTTATATAGAGCTTGAAATTGTTAATAAAATTAACTTATATTCAATTAAAGTATTGAAAAAGAATTAATTATCAGATGAAACATGTGGATCATAATGAAGTTTGAAACTCGACCTATATATGGTCAGCACCATTCAGCAATAGAGTTTACAATAGTTGAACTACTGAACTCAATTTTGTACCAAATATTTACTACATCATTTTCATAGTTCTAAGAAGGTTTAGCAATAATGAAATTCACAATAATAAAAATTCAAAAGTACAAGTTGAGTGGCAGAAACGAAGTTTGCCTCATTAGCATATACGTTTAATAGAAATTAAAATCCAACGAGATAAAATCAATAAAATTATTTCTGCCGAATAAAAATTATTACCAAATAAAAATGTCGATCCTTTGCATTTTGATATTTTGTGTCTAACTATGATTGACGGGCCTTTTGTTGTAAGCACTGATAATGCAGTCCATTATCTGCTGGAGTTTTTTAATAGTCTCTGTCCATTTATATTACCAATTTCTACGTTAAAAATAAAAATTGGATGTCCAATTATGCATTTACATAATCTTTAAACATGATGTTGAAATTTTCCAGAAATTTTAATCTATCTAAACTCAACTCAACTAAATTGGAAGAGCCAATAGAAAACGTTGCACATTCGGAAGAGATTGCATCACAGGGTTAAAACAACAAATAAATACGTACTGATATAATAAGTTCTTTGTTATTACTGTATCTTCTATGGATTTATAAAGTTTAATTAAATATCTGTAGTCCATAAATAGTGGTCTCATTAAGACTACCCTTATCCAGCTCCCCAAATGTACTAATCCACAATAATCCTCATCATTACTTATATATGAAATACGTGCCAATATGGCACGAACTAGATACCCATTCTTTCATAATAATATAAATACCCACCCACTTGTATCTTAACCTGCATCAACTACGTAGTTGTTAATTTCAATAAATAAATAAATAACAGCAAATTATTTGAAAGTCCATTTTCGTTTGGGCATCCCGTCGAAATCCTTCAATGATTATTTTAACACTTTGACATAGTGCAGAAAACGTTTTACAGCTTCATTTTTGGCTATATTTAGCGAGTATACCTGTATTTTAGCCTCTTTCTTCGCATTCTTCTTGCGAAATCAACTATTTCCTCCTATGTAAAAAATTCTTTTCGAATCTTCCATTATTTTCCTACTATTCCCCCACGTTCTCATATTGAATTTTGTTCGCACCAGGTAGCGGTTGCAGATCATTTAAAATTACTTGATATTTGATTTCTTAATGTACTAAATCCTTGTTATTGGCCACATTTTCTATATAAGGTCAAACGATTCTCCACGATTTCATTAAGAAGAAGAGTCTATTGGAAAAATACTGCTAGCAAAATTATGTTACCTTCTCATAGTTTCCAGGAGATGCAAGTGTGTCATTCCTACTATTTGTCCACTGTAAAACAAAATTTCTCATAATAACACATTTCTCATACATCACCACACCCTATTTTACAATTGAAAGATTGTTCAGGAAAGACCCGTTAAACCATCTATTTGAATCATCTTCCAGCTTTTTAAAAGTTCTGAAAGAAAGAAAAAAAACTTAAAATTTTATTTCTGAGCCTAGGCCGGTTAATCCGAGCATCGGTTGATAAGTAGCCAGTTAAGAGGGGTTATACTGTAATAGGTTTGTATCGCACCCAATATATTTAGGTAGCATTGCTTCTGAATAAAGCACGTCAGAAAACTTTGTGGTTGAGAATTAGTTCTCAATATACGCTACTCTTCCTTTCTTATGCACTGATGTGATTTTGTATTCACGGGATCTGATGATGCCTGAATTGGTGAAACCTCAACTGATTAGTTGGTAACAGGTATTTTAGAGAGTGGAGGTTTGAGTTGAATACGCCTAATTATAACAAAATATTTCTTGCCTCATTCAGAGCTCCTGGAAGTAAAACAAGTTTTTTTTCCTCCTTAATCATCAAACCGTTACATAGTGAAGGATAATTTAAATTAGTCACGAAATTAGTATGGAATTAAATGATAAACTACAGTGACACAACGAAATGTTATATTAAGAAAACAACATTCTATGGTTTTGTAATGATTTTGTCACTAAATTAATGAAAAATGCTGTTTCTACACGACATAGATTCGCCTAGAAGGAATGGAGACGGACTTCTATGTTATAGAACCAGTGAGTTTTTGTAATGTTATGTTCGATAAGACGTATAGTCCTAGTTTTAATTTTTATTTAAATAATTTAATGTTTGTATTGTTCTGTTATTATTACTTTGTATGTGTGTAATTTTTTTTTTTTTTTTTTGCATCTCAAATCATTTTTCGAACCAGCAAAGCATTATAATTTACATATAAAGTTGTTTAAAAAATAAATAAATAATAGACGTTTATATGCTTCGTTTATCTTAGTACATTGATTGGAATATCTGGAAGTTATTATTTTTTATTTTTCAAGCAGTATTCCCGTTCTAAGAAGGATTTTTCTGGATTCCTTGAGATAGAACTATGAAATTGTCTACGAAGATGTTTTACACTTTTCTCCTCGATCCTAGACGGTTTCCCCTATCCCAATGCTATGTCTCCTCAGATTTACAGAATTCCTCAGTCGTTTTTATTCTTTCAACTTAGATAATAAAATGGCCCCGAATAAATTTCCTATGTTAAAAGAAATAGTCGAGGACGACATTGGGGTAAGAAAAACCACTTGTTTCATGATGACTGGAGGAGCGATTATTGTAAAAATAAAAAAAGTACTTGGATGGTTTCAGTGCGTACCAGCTCAAAAAATCCCCATTTATTGACCAATCATCTAAGGTGAAACACTTTAAACTGTCAAGTTCATTTTTTTTTCTAATACATAGATATTTTTTATTGTTGACTGATCAGTTATTAACAATTATTTTAGAGATTTGAGGTTAGAGTTGAAAGTTGAGTTCTTTGTCGTAAAACAAGTTTCACTATAAATATAAACTCACAATCAGACAAATTTAAGAATGTTGACAAGTCCTTGAATGAATTGAGTACAACGAACTAAACTTCATAAATAAGGAGAAAAAATGAATAAAGGACCTTTCGTGTTGAGACTCGCCTTCTATGCTTCCTTTTTATTACAGGATAAAAAAGGAGAAGAAGGTCCTTGTGCTGCGTCATGTACGCAGGAAACCACCGCCACGAGTTTAGTCTTGCGACCGACTTTCTAGTTGTTAAGAGCCAGTGGACAGTATCAAAGGAGAGGAGTTGGCAGTTCATTGTTCTCACCTTCGCTTTGTCTCAGATAATTATGATTTGCAATATAATTGTATGATTAATTATTTACATGCATTATTGTTTTAATCAATATAATATATTTTTTAAAGGCTTATTTCCATTGTAATAATGTAAAATTAATAATGTGAATACATGTATAACTGTTATGTATTATACTAACAATGATTTATAATATTTTTTTTTTTTTACTTAAATAATATCATATAAGTTATACTGATTTATCGCTAAATGATTACTACCACACTAAATCACAATCAGAAACAGGGAAGTTAAAATTAAAATTATTATTTTTGATTATAGTTATTTTATTATTATTTATTATTTTATTTTTTTTGCATTTATAAAGATAAAAAACAAATAGATTTGATTTAAACATTAATTTTATATATATAGCATGTTTGGATTTTTCATATTTTAATCATGATTGAATATATTTATAAAATATAGTTTTTATGAACTAAAACATTTTGACTGTCAGAATACAACTTAAATTTTAACGAATATCAACTTATATTGCATGCATAACTTATTGGTCAAAGATCTTTAAATCTGCTTATACAGGAGTTTTTCCGTCAATTAAACTCGTGGTAATGCAATTACTGACGTTGATAATTATACCATTAATCTGCTTACAGATCTCTAAATATAATTATAAAACAATTAAAATCGCTCCTAATTTGGTGATATTGGTATCCTTGGAATGATTTCCTTGAATCAATTCTATTGAACCAATAAAAGAAAATTGGCTAGTTGTTTTTTTCATTAGATCGCATACCTTCAGCAAGACAATTAAAAAGTATTTTATTATTTTCCATTATGATTGCTCTGAGCATTTCTAATTCCTATTTATTATTTAATGTTAATAATTGTAATTTTAAAAAACGTTAGCTGTATTAGCATCTAATTTTGTATTGAGAATAAAGTAACATAATAAATATGAATTAAATTATTCTGATACATTCAGTTTCCACAATATTCTCAATTATCCTCTCTCAGATTATCCAAGAAACATAATCTACCTTCTTTTTTTACAAGGGCATTTATTTATATTCTGTTCATAGCTATAAATAGTTTATTGTGTTTACATCAGTTTGAAAATCAATCTTCTTTAATGGACCAATTTGTTATGAAATGAATAGTGAGGTTAATATTTCAGTGTCACTTTTATTTTTACATAATTATTGTACTTTTGTCAGTCAATATGATACTGTCCGTTATCTTGAATAATTCAGGTAAGTTAGTGTCTTTCTTTATCAGTATTACTGTTATCCAACAGAAGATAGCAACAAAATGATTTTGTTTATTGTAGCAGTATCTTAAGTTTGCATAACAATATCATTATTAAGGTTGTTAAAAAACTCAAAAGAGGTAAAAAAAAAAAAATCAGTTAGGACATTGCCCATTGTAATTATTTTTTAGATAATTAATAATTTATGGCCCCCATTAGACTGACATCATTCATGACTGTGCTATAATTTATTAATATTTTTGATGACTTAGTCAATATTTAAATTAATTACTTTAAACACATCAACTTAAATAACTACACTATTGCTCTTCCTAACAATGTTATTGGTATTTGGAGATACTCTCACTTCTATTTGACATAGGTAGAAATATTTGTTTACCGTTCTCTTTGATTTTAATGTAATTTATTGAAAGTATCATTTCCAAGAGTAATTACCTTTATAAAATATCTGCCCTAACAATATTCCATTCTGATTTAGTTATATTACTTTATACCAAAGTAAACATTTTATCTTGAATTTATTTTATTTAGTTGGAACTGCTATTATTTTCTTTTATTTTTTTTCAGATGGACTCCCAGCAAAGTGTAAAGTATTTTCCAGAATTATTATGATATCGATTAGATGTGTACCAACAGTTTTATTTAAAAGATACGGGTTAGTTTCGGGTCAGTGATTCAAACATTGAACTAAATGATGGAGAGAGAGTAATAATTAGATGCTAGTAATAACAGTGAGAACAGCATTTGGCATTCCAACATAATTGATATTGTCAACAGGCCCTCAGTCAAGAGTCATACAATGGATCCAGTAACATTGGAAAATGCTTTAGAAAAAAAATGTAAAAACCATCTTTGGCTTCTGTGGTTATTCTTTCTAACAAGCACTCCAGGAATTTTCAATTCAATGCATATTACATCGTATGTATTCCTGGGAGGTGATCCTTCATATGTTTGCAGTATTCCAGAACTAGTTAAGGCCAACTGGACGATGGAACAAATAACAGAAATTAGTAGCCCAGGGTAGGTTATTTATAATTATTAAAACAGTCAAAAATAATCTATTTCTTTATTTACATACCATTAACAGAATAATACATGATGAACAGAATGAACAAACAAAGTTGTGTAATGTATGACTGGAATTACACATTATTAAGGGAAATGGGTTTTGATGATGCACTTCATTATTGTAACCAAACGATGAAACCCGAAGTTATAAAATGTAACAGTTACATTTTTGATGAAGAAGTGGATGATCAAACAATAGTCAGTCAGGTGTGTATTTATTGGAAAATATTATTCTTATATCTCTCTATTTATTATTTTTATTTTTATCCAATAATAAGATATTTTTCCTGTTGCTAGTGGGACTTAGTCTGTGATAATTTGCCTTTGAGGTCTACTGCTCAAGTTGCTGTTGCTGTTGGAAAATTTTTTGGAGCGTTTGTCTTTGGTCTTTTTGCTGACAGGTTTGGATTAATAACATTTTTACTCCTATCTAGGATTTTTCAAGGCTTCAGTTCTTAAAAAACTTATTCTAAAACTTTTTGTTCCAAAATAAATAAAAATATATGTATAATTACAATAAATATTTAGCCACCAAAATTGATCTAGTAGTATTAGGTAAAATATAAAGTATTGTCACAATCATATTTGTTTGGAGACTAATTTTGTGTTTGTTAGAACCAGAGTTTATATATTTCATGTTTGTATTTTTTCTCCTCTTGATTTTTGAACTAATCTAATTTTGTTTTTTGTTTTTGCAATCTTGTTAGGTACTAAAAAAAACAAAACAAAATTTTTAATCATAAGGTATAGTTGACTGTGATATATATAGGAGAAGTAGATAATTAGGGTAGGCAGTCAAAGATATTCAGCAGATCAAAATAAAATGTTTATTTTATTCTAATTCTTAAAGCCAACGTTTCGACTTGCAATGCAAGTCTTCATCAGGGCTAGAAAAAAGAAAACAAGCAAAGAGGTATGACTACATTGTAAAAATATATGAATAAACACACACCAGAACATAAAGGAATGAGTGAGAAAAATGAATAAACATAAAATGAAACATAAATAACTGTATAAGAGTAAGGATAGTAACTTAAAGGCAATATATAAAGGCCATAAGGCCAGTAAAGACTATTGAATTGAGGCTAAAATGAGAATTAAAATGGGTGATAGTTACTTAAATGCTAATGAGTAATCTTGACAAAATAATTGGTGAACATAAACAGTGTAGATGCTAAGTTGTTGAGATAATGAGAACAAGGTACTGAGTTAATACTTAAAGGAGTTAATACTTAATGAGTAGATACAGAGTTACTGATATATTGAGGACAGATAACTGAAATAATATCTGAAGGCAATGAAGCCAGTACAATAAATGTAAACTATTGAATTAGAATTGAAAAGAATATTTCAGGAGTGATAATGAATGAGTAAATATAACAATATAATAGGTAAATATAAGAAATGGTAGATATATAGTTAATGAGATATAGTGGTTAAGCTAATGAGTTGGTACAAAATGAATAAAATTACTAGTAACAGTAGGGAGTTAACTAGATAGTTAATAATAAATCAAATATGCAAAGTACAGCTATAGAGTAGTGATAAATATATTGATACACATGATAAATAATGGGACATATATATTAGGGTAATTATAAGTGTGTACAGTGGAAAGAGAAAGGAAATGAAATAAGGGGCAAAAGTGAGGAAAAAGAAATTTAGCAAAAGATTGTGCACTAACATTTAAATTGGAGAAAGGAAAAGGATATATTAATGAATAAAGGATGAATATTGAGTGGTAAAGAACAAACAACAAAAACAAAAACAACAAATAATAAAATAAAACTAAATAAAAATACAAAATAAAAACAAAATTTTGATCTTAAAACTAGTGATATTTGCAGTATATTTATTATATGAAATATTTTTAATTATTTTGAATAAACAAAAATGAGATGATACAAAGCTACAAAGATTAAGAATGAAAAAAAAAAAAAAAAAAAAAGCTTTAAGTGACTCATTGAAAAGTTAATTACAATACTAATAAATGCCTACTTTTAATCAAATTCAAACTCCTTCAAAAGAACAACACCACTACAAAATTATTTTTTTTAGATATTAGCCCTGTAAAAATCTCTGATGTATTGTTTGAGATGTATCATATTATAGTTATTTAAGTTTAAAACTTAAATCATGGTGGAATGATGAGGTCGCTAAAGCTGTAGATGAGAAGAAGGAGGCATATAAGAAATGGTTATCAGCAAATGACTCTACTACATTGAGTACAGGAAAGCAAAAACCGTCGTTAAGAAGAAGAAGAGAGAGGCTGTAGAGTTGTTCTGGGATCAAAACTGTGAAATGATCGACCGCTGCATCCAAGGACAAAAAGTAAAAGAGGCATGGAAAAGGCTAAAAACGATAAAGACCCAAGCCCGGCAAAAAAATAGCTCTAGACTGATAGAAATAAAAGAATGGGAAAAGTATTTTTCTGACTTACTGCGGGAAGATAGATCAGAATACAGGATAGAGGACCAGGAAAATGACCAGACTAACTACGATATTAATGATATATCCTTGGAAGAATTGGAGAGAGCATTAAGGGGGATGAGAAATGGAAAGTCACCAGGTCCAGGGGATCTGCCGATAGAGCTTATCAAAGCAGGATCAGTTGAACTCAAGAAAGCCCTGGCTATGATTTTTACAAACTGTTTGAGTACGGGTAAGGTACCAAAGGATTGGCTGGTGGGAGACATCATCCCTATCCATAAAAAAGGAAAAAAGAACATGTGTACGAACTACAGAGGAATCACGGTGACAAGCAGTGTTGGCAGACTATATAGTCGAATCCTGAAGGAAAGGATAGAGGAGGAAGTTTCCGACCAGATGGTTGAAGAACAAGCTGGCTTCAGAAATGGAAGATCTTGCACTGACCACATTTTCACCCTAACCCAAGTCGTACAAAAAAGGATGGCATACGACCTCGAAACCCACCTGACGTTTGTTGACATACAGAAAGCGTATGACAGTGTTCCTCTAAAGAAACTGTGGGAAACCTTGGATCAAATAAAGATAAGTGGAGGCCTAAAAAAAGCCATAAAAAGTTTATATATTGGAGCGGAATCAAGGGTAAAGATAGGAGGTAAGGTGTCAGAATCCTTCAAAATTACAAAAGGATTAAAACAAGGATGCTGCTTGTCCCCGACACTTTTCAATATATATGTTGAACAGGTACTAAAATCCTGGAAACAGAGATGCCGAGGGATGGGAATTGAGGTAGGAAGTGATAAACTGTTTACGCTACAGTTTGCAGATGATCAGGTTGTCGTATCAGCAGATGAATATGATATGGAATTTATGATGAGGAGACTCCTCGAAGAGTATAAAAAGTGGGGCCTGGAAATAAATACTGAAAAAAACCGAGTATATGGCATGCAATTTCCCTCATTCATCTTTGTGCATAGAAGGATGGACGATTCCACAAAGTACTGCTTTTAAGTATCTTGGAGTGACGATAGACAGCTTCGGCACAGTCCAAAAGGATATACAGAACAAAATCACTCGAGGTAAAAAAATAATAGGTCTCCTTAACGGTATATTGTGGAATAAGAAGGTCTCCCTAGAAACCAAAAAGAGGATATACCACTCCTTCTTGATCGGCACAACTTTATATGGCTCAGAATCATGGGCGGTGACAAAAACAAAATGCAAATAAATTACTGGCCCTAGAAATAGATTTCTGGAGAAGAAGTTGCGCCATATCCAGGTTACAGAAGGTCCCAAATGAAATTATAAGAAATCAGGTAGGAGCTAAAATCAACATTCTCAATAACATCAGTGAAAGAAGATTGCTATGGTTTGGACATGTCATGAGAATGAATGAGACACGATGGCCCCTTCGAGCACTTAAATACTGTCCTGAGAAGAGAAGAAGACGCGGAAGGCCTCGAAAACAGTGGATAGAAGAGGTCAGAGAAGAAATGGCGGCTAGAGGGCTGACTGAGGAAGACAGTTTTGACAGGAGATATTGGAGGGAAGGCGTGTTGGGGACCGGGATGTGATATTTTCGCATAATCCTGAAAAAAAAAAAAAAAAAAAAAAAAAAAGTTTAAAACTTAACTAAAAGTTAAATTAAAAATTAAAATATGACAAATTATTAACTTAGGGCTTTTATTTAAAATATTTTCTAGGAAATTGCTGAGTTTATAGAAATATTAATGCTAGTAATCAACTTTAAATTGAGAGACTTTCTTCTATTTTTATTATTCAAATTTAACTTATATTGATATCATTATTAATTTATATATATATCAAATAGTAAAAATAATTATATGTAATGTATCTATTTAGATTTGGAAGAAAGAAGATATTCACCTTGTCCTGTTTACTGTATATCATAGCTGGCCCCGCTGGAGCATTGGCCAATGATTATATTTTATTCATAATTTTGAGGATATTGGTCGGAGTGGCTGGTTCTGGGGTATATGAAGCCGGCTATACTATCTGTGAGTAACTGAAATAAACACTTTGAAAGTAATCTGTTATATGTAATTTAATTTAATTATGGAATTTAAATATGAAATTTTTACAATATTTATAGCCTCTATTACTTTTAATTAGCCCATTTGATTTTTGTTATTTAAAATTATTGATTTATAATATAATCATAACTAAACATCAAAATCCTACTCAGACCTCTTTTATTATATCGCATAGGTAATGTGCACCAATCTTATGGTTTGTATTGACAAACCATTGCACAAGATTGGTGCAAACTAGGAAAATCAAAATTAAATCCAATGTTAGTATATACCTCGATATAACAGGTTTTAGTAATAATATGGCTTAAGATATTGCACACAAATCTAGTGTTAAGGATATTTCACAGGTCCTTAAACATTGAGAGAGTTGGTGAGGCACTTTTATCCATTCATTCGTCGTAGAAAGTAACACCCAATGTAAGTCTTGCAGTGATCAGTTACAGTTTGGTTTCCTTAATCTTAAAAATCATGATATCGTATTCAGAAATATCTGCATGACTTTGCATGATGTATGATTGTTTTCTAAAAGAAATCATAACGCAATCACATATTTTTAATATTTTCGTGTTAGTCTATATTACACTTCTTTCTTTGTGGTTTATCTTAATCTTTATCAATAGGCTTTAATTTATTGTAACATTTAACTTATTTGAATATTGAAGAGAATGGATACGTTAACTACAATAAGTAATATTAAAACTGCTAACTTTAGTATTAAGGAAGTCACGAATGGATATTTTAACTACAATTAGTAATATTAAAACTGCTAATAACCTTGGTATTAAGTAAATCACAAAAGTTTCTTCGTTCAAATTTTCCTGGAGAACTCAGTTGCTGAGAACTATTAGGGGCGTTTTAAATGGTGTCTTGCTACAGGAAAAAATATGAAAGATTGATAGATTTCAAATCTTTATTTTTCATTTTTTGAAATTGTTTTTAATGAATTTGTTTTAAGTGATATGATTAGATCCTTAAAGGTACCCATCATCAAATCTTAACCAGTAATAAAAATTAAAATTAATAGATTTGAATATTATTTGTAATATTTGTTTTTTGTTTTTTTTTTAACACGGCTATGTGCTGTGGGTCTAAACTTTTTTGGTGTAAACGTTTTCTTTTCATAGTAAAAAATGTAATATTTTGACAAGCTCCAGATCTTTTAATGTTGCTCAGATCAAAAAATGTTTAACATCTTTTTTTTATCAATAATTTAATAGAGAATACTTTTTGTTGTATAACATTTGTCTCTTGAACTTACTGTTTAGGAGCTATATTGGTTTGAATGAAAAAAATCACAATGCCTTTTTTTTTAAATGATGTGGCTTTTATAATTAGATCTGTTGGTGTTCCTCAGGTTGAAAATTTGACAACAGTTTCCTTGTCAGAAATTTAATTGAGAATATTTTTTGCTTTATTTCATTTGTCACTAGGACCTACCGGTTAGGAGCTATATTGGTGTGAATGAAAAAAGTCAGGCTTTAATTTTTTTTTTTTACACTCAAATGTGTAAAGTTTTTTTCACCCATAAAATAGTAACATTTTGACATGCTGTAGCTCTGTTGATATTGCTCGAATCGAAAATTTGCTGTCAGTTTCCTTATGAAAAACTTAATTTTTTTTTAAATTTATATATTTATATTACAATCAAGCTCTTTATGAGGTAATTTGCAATTTTTTTCTACTACTACTAATAATATTAATGCACTACTAAAACATATATACCTACAATATAGTTTTATTTTTCAAAATTAAAAAGCTTCAAATGTCAAGTTGTCAAGTGAAAGTGAAACACAAGACCCTATATTAGTTCATGGGGCTTCCTTCTCTTTAGCCTCCTCCCAGTGCATTGAAGTTCAGGAGATGGGCGGCCTCGGTGTTGACCTGGTCTTGCAGGCGATCCTGATGTGACTGGGCGTGTTTTTGGATTACCTCTTCCACGGTTGGCTCACGAAGATCTCTGTGGAGATCATCATTCCTAACATACCAAGGTGCATTTACGATGCCCCTTAACACTTTATTTTGGAACCTTTAAATTATTTTCTGTTGTAGTCTCTTGTGCATCCCCACAGCTCGATTCCATATGTCCAGATTGGCTTCAGGACTTGATTATATATTAGTATTTTATTGTTTACAGACAGTTTGGAATGTCTGCCTTGGAGCCAATATAACTTTTGATAGGAGAAGAAGATAGTCAGGGATGCAGTCAAAGTAACACCATGTTAAAGAAGGAATTCTTTAATACGTGCCAACATTTTGACCTGCGTTGCAGGTCTTCTTCAGGGCCACCGAACCACACTTGTGAGGAGAAGGACGATGACATGTGGTGTTACTTTGACTGCAACCCTGACTATCTTCTCCAACCATCATCCAGTCAACTATACTTTTATCATAACTTTTGATAACTCAAATTGAGTTGTATTAGTTTTTTTTTAATGTGTTTTTAGAAACTTAATAGAGAATATTTTTTGTTTTATAGCATTCATCGCAAGGACCAACCGTTTAGGAGCTATATCGATTTGAATAAAGTTATGTTAGAAAAGGCTATTTTCTCCCAACTTAATTTTGAATAATGAGTGATTGTTAATTTAATTACTACTTTAAGTAATTTTATCCTTTTAATTCTAAAATGTAAATTGGGAAAAACAGTAGATTATAGACATATCAAGGATCTATCGTTTTTCCCAATCAGAGAGTAATTGAACTTTTTTTTAAAATGCTTTCTAAACCTGAGAGTCTTTGCCGGCTTAAGTCTAATGATTCAATACACACTCCACTCTTCTCTTATTGTTTTTTACTAAGGAATTGTGGTAGAAATATGTGTACATGAAATGTTGGTAGGTTTAGTGTTAAGGCTGGTATCTTATGGGGTATGGTCGTCAGATCATAGACGCTGGTTGCCTCCTGTAGGCTAACCAGCCTCACCTGCCTTGTGATGGGGAGGTTGGTCATTGGAGGATACTCAGCATTGATATTGGATAGACGTCCATGCAAGGGGTTAACAAGCTGGGCGGTGGTGCTTAACTTCTAACTTCCTAAGGTACTGTACTAGCCAAATTAGCTGTCCCCTCTCTTGTTATATGCTTAAATATGAATGATAAAAACAACATTAATAAAACTTTTTTGTCAAATATTCATCATGTTTTCTTCAATTCACAAAGAGATAAATAAATATTGAGGATTAGTGGAAAGAGAGAGTAATTATTAATAAAGATACTGATTACTTTAACATTTATAGGAATATTTGAGTATTTTTAAAGTTATTATTTTAAAGTTGTCTGAGCTAAATAACCACATTCCTATTCTCGATTTAAACAAATTATAATTACTTTTGAAGAAATTTTTCAACTAATATTTACTACATTAATTTATTTTTCAGTGTCAGAGTTGACAGTAAAACATTATAGAGCATACCTTGGGTGTCTTTATAATGTGTCATACTCGGTAGGATTAATATTTCTCCCATTGGCTGCGTATTTTACCCATGATTGGCGGCAGTTGCAGTTAGCTATTTCTCTTCCTACAATCTTTCTATTAATACACTGCTGGTAAGTATACTACTTTAATTGCATTTTTATTGTGTAAGAAACTGTCTGTCGTTGGAATGTGAATTATTACTTGTGTATGAGCTTTTAATAGTGTAATGCTTTTTAATAGTGAGGCCTTGATAATTAAGGCAACAGTAAAAGCACTACTTCTGTGGAAGGAATTTCTATAGCTTAGCTATCAGTTATCCAAAGTTTAAGGGACCTCTAGCATTTACCTATAGACATTATAGTATTATAATAATTGGTAGCATTAACCTATGGACTGAAGAGAATAAGTTGAGTCTGAATCCAGAGAAAACAAAGGCAATCCTCATTGGTTCAAAAGCCCTTCCCTACTATCCACTGTTTTTTCCTCAAAAACCATCCAATTAATTTCCAAAATTCGATTAAAAACCTTGAAGCTACTTTTGACCAATATCTTTCTTGGAATAATCATATTTCTCAAATCACGAGAAAATATATTTCTATTCTTAAACAACTTTTACATTACCATGAGCCATTACCACTAAGTACTTGACAATTGTTGGTATCATCTCTCATTTTTCATTACTTTGATCACGGATGCATATTATATGGGGGACTGTCTGGTGAGCTCGAAATGAGATGTGAAAGACTAATGAACTGTTTTATCAGATTTATTTTCAGGCTCTCTAGACATTCTAACATATCTCACATGTATTCTGAAACTGGGTGGCTTTACCCCAATTTCCGACATCAATACTTCCTAGGTGCACTCACATATCAATCCTTGAAAACAAAAAACCCACCTATATTCATGACCTCCTTATTATGCGCTCCTCCATCCACCTCTTAAATACTAGAGCCCAACCCATCAATCTGTACACTCCTGTGAATCGAACTGCATCCTTTGAAAAATCCTTTATTATTCGTGCTTCCTCTTTATAGAATATGTTGCCCATCTCAATTTGAAAATACTCCTCTGTAGCTTGCTTTAAACATCATCTATTTCTTTACCTCCTGAATTTCCAATCTTCTGAGAAAATGTAAAATATGAATATTTAAGTAATATATGTTATAATGTTATTTATATGTAAGTTATATCTTTTTACAAGATTTCTCATTTATTTTATAACTCATAATGTAATTATTAATCAATTGTAATAGCCAGATGATTGCACTATGTATTGCGCTCATATGTTATTCTTAAAGGACAAGTTACCCCAGAATAAAGTTTATTTTCTTTTTCTTCTATGTTTTTTGATATACCATAAAAAATCATTGATTCAAAGTAAGAAATAGAGGCTTATGGACAGGTCTGGATTTACAGTCCCCACCACCATGGACAGATAATTTTTTGCCACCCACTCCTTCCCCCACTACTCCAGTAAATATAGAATTAATTGAGTTAGGAGGAGGATTCTTCCATATAGGAACAAGGCCATAAAGACCCATTTCCGAAATAAAGAAAATTTCTTGCTTGTTTTGGTAGAGTTAAATACAGTTTAATACAAAAAAGTACAGTTGATTGAAAATACTGAAGATTTTAGAAAACAAGGACGTTCTTGAATGTAAAAATCTTTATTTATGCAAACTAACATAAAAAAAAATTTCACTAACATAACGACTTTCTCTGTGATTTTACTGCAAAATCATGCATCATTTTTTCAAAGTTCAGTTTTTGCATTGTCTCTTTCTGTTCACACCATGATCAATGAACTGAACTTTTCATCCTGCAGGGCTTCCCGCTTTGCGTTTTTAGTTCTGGATGGAACTGAAAAATTAACTTTGTTTCCACCTCCAGACTACAGACTGCTGCTGCTGAGTGCTGCCCTTGGAAAATGCCCAGTCTGCTTATATGTAAATCTAGACCTTATTATGTACCTTGTTACAAAAGTCCTTGTGCACAAGGTTATCTTTATTTCACATTACACATTTTAAGCATTATTGAATACTATTCTTCAAAGAGAAGTCCATTGTTTTCAACTACTTTCACCTATATTTATGACAGTAATTACTGGTGGTACAGGCATCCAATTAATTGGATTTGATGTATGTACCACTAATTTGGTTTTGAGTAAAAGAACACTTTATGTCCAGTTTTTACTTCCTCATAAACATCAAAGGTCTGACCTTTTGAAAAATGAGCCATTGATATAAAAAAACATAATGTGATGTGCAATAACTGGGCTGTTTGCTGTATGAAGAAAATTTTTTACTCTTTGCAGTTCCAATAATTTTTCCTTGGTCAAACAAGAGTTAAGTATAGGAACATTATCCTATTGCAAAATGGCTTGGTTCCTGTTGACCAAAAGGGGTACTTTGCACTCGAAACTGCTATAACTCAATCTAGCTACTCACAGTAAAGGTTTAAATTCATATCCCCACCAAGAACAAGCTCAAAGTACCTAATGCCTTTGAAGTTCGACCAAACACAAAGTATCCCTTTTTCTCAATCCAAACAATGAAAACAAAAGGATGAATAACTGACTTTTCTTTTGTAGCACAAATTTCTTCAGTAGCTGCCTATGAAGCTTAGACCTTTAGTTTTCCAATCACTGACTCCCAGCAGGTCTCTTGTTTCAACTGCCACACCATCTTACTTACTTCGTGGTTCTACAGACCGATTTGGTTCTTGGCCTTTGCCAGGCAGCTCTATCCTTGGCAGTCACTGTCACACAATCTACCCATTTCAATTTTGGTCTGCCAGACCTCTTTTATGTCTGGATCGTGCGATGGATCTTCAAAAACTCTTATCAGGATTTTAGATGTCTTCAACCAGCCTATGCTTTCTGATCAAATTAACCATCCCAATTTGATGATTCTATCAACATCAGGTTTATTAAATAGCTCAAAAACTCCAGACCAATTCCTCCCTCACTTATACGAACATTCTTCAGAGAATTTTTCCTTTTGGAGACATGCAATCTTTTTTATATTTTTGGTTAATCTCTACATTTGGCTTGTGTAAGAACTAGAAGAGTAAGGATTTTATATTGTTGGAGCTTGGCACATCTACTAACGGGTGAGCTTATAATATGTTTGAGTAGGCCAAAGCAGTATCAGTTGGCAGCTGCTACTCTCCACTTTATTTCAAGTGTTCTTGATTGTACACTTTGATCACGCATGATGAGCATTGCTTAATACTTTCAAACATTTCAGAAATGATAGACATGGTTTGATTTTGAAATTCACTTCTTTTAATAGTCTTAATATATCCTAATTCTTAATTTGAAAATATCAGTTATTTTATTCTTTATTATTTAGTTACTTTTATGTAGGTACTTACCAGAGTCACCAAGGTGGTTAATAACTCGTGGAAAAATAGAAAAAGCATCAGTAATTATCGGAAGCAAGTGCTGCCTAGATTCTGAAGGGAATGCTGGATATCAAAAAACTGTACATCAGGTCTAGCAGATTAAACATTTCCTTTTGGTTACACTAATTTTTTGTTTAATCTCAGAATTATTTATTTATTTTTTGTTTTAGGATAAAAATCATCCATGCTATAAGAAAGTGATTATTTTCTTAAAAAATTATTTTATGCTTTTCTCCACACTTGAACTTACTAAGAGAATTCTGATTTGTTATTTTGGATGGTTTGTTGGAAACCTATATTATTATGTTATAGGTGAGATATTAATAACTAAATAATTATTAATGTTATTATGAATAATATCCAATCATATATTGTTTTAAACATTTTTCAGGAATTGGTGAATTATTTCCCACTATACTTGTATTTAGTTTATTCGAAGACTAGTTTTGAATGATAAACATTCAACTTCAGTTCTAAGGAGGACTTGTTGCAGCTAGTCATCCGAACATTATAACTTCTTTTACTCACTTTACTCTTTAGAACATTAGCTGCAACATTCGAAACTAGTCTTCGAATAAAGAAAAAAAATCGAATTGGCAAATAATTCATCCATTCTTAATAGTAGAATAGAACAAAATTTTATTCCTTTAAGAATAACATTACATGACAGACCATAAATTATATCTGGCCTAGAGATTTTAAATAAAATAATAAAATAAGATAATTAAAAGTAAATACAAGTTTACAATAAAAGAGGTAATATAAAGAAGAAGAAAATCTGTACATATATATAAACACATATATACATACATAAACTACATATATATATATATATATATATATATATATATATATATATATATATATATATATATATATATATATATATATATATATATATATATATATATCATAAATCAGTAAAGGAAAAAATATTATTTACAAATTTTTTAATTAATTTAAAATAGCTTCACTCCTCTTAAAACATTTATTACACAGTTACATGTTTCGAGACCACCTTGTCCCATCTTCAGACTAACATTCTTCTGGTGTGAACCACCAAGTCCTTTGTATTGTTCACACCAGAAGAATGTTAGTCTGAAGATGGGACAAGGTGGTCCCGAAACATAATAATAACATAATAAATGTTTTAAGAGGAGTGAAGCTATTTTAAATTAATTAAAAAATTATATAAATACTCCTTGATAGAAGAAATTATATACCAAGTTGATTAAACAATAGATTTCTGTTGTTACACATAGTAAAGCATGAAGTATTTTTTATGTTTATCCTGTATTTTGTGTCTTTTAAATAACACTTTTTAATTATATTTTCAGCTTTAAATGGAACTAACTTCACTGTCAATGAGTACTTGTATGTTGGACTCAATGGAATCTCTGAAATTCCTGGATATACTGTGCTTCCCCTTGTCGTCCTTACTTACTTCGGTCGTAGGAGTGCTGGAATAGCACTTTTCACTGTTTCTGGAGTTGCTGTGCTGGCTATAATGTTTATACCTCAAGGTAATTTCTGTAAAATGTTGTTTTAGTTTTGATTGGTTATAGTCTTTATCATTAGGGGGGCACGTGCCTCCTCAAGTGTATGCTAAAATTACCCAAATTACCTTGACTTTCTATAAGAAAAGCCATCTTGTGATTATTTTTTAGTATACGTAAAGAATGAAGCGGTGTACTTTTAATAATATTCTGTTTTTTAGGTTGGCCTATAATGACGATGGCCATGATCGGAAGACTTACTGTTTCGGCAGTGTTTTCAGTTATCATCCTTCAAACCTCAGAACTATTTCCTACTGAGCACCGAAACACTGCTGTAGGCAGTAGCCTTACGGTTGCTCAGTTTGGTACAATGGCAGCTCCCTATATTGTTGATATATTAGTAAGTTTTGTTTTTATTTGTCATGTTTATAAGAAAAACATCATTGCATTCTTGTTGATAATTTATCTTACGATGGTTATGCTATACTTGTAGAAAAGTTTACATATTTTACTTTGGAATGGCTTAGACACTTAACCCTCTAAGGACAAGAAATTTTTTTTTTTTTATCAAAATAAGATTTTTTTTATATTTTTCTTTGTTAATGGACATGCTGAAATTCAGGAAAATTGTTTTTAAAAAATCAGACTCACCATTCGCTCATAATTGGCTGTGTTCATATGATCATGCTAGACCTTTCCCAAGATGATTTGTTCAGTGCACAGAGGATGTTTTAAATTTTGGAATTTCATAATAGAAACACTTATATTAACAAAATATATTTTTTATTTTAACTAATATACATGGTATTACTGCCACATCTAATAGCCATATAAAAATCAAACATCTAACAGCGGCCTTTACCTGGAGCATCTGTAAAACGACATTACTAGTGTTACCTGACAACAGTAACATTGCTACCTGAAAGGGTTGATAAGTAAGAGAAATAGAATGGAATTTGAGGAACTTGGATGGTCATAAATACTTTTAGATTTTGTTAATAATGAAAAATATTTAGGGAGAACTTTATAATTTTAAAGCAGGAAAGGGTTTTAATTTGTCAAGTTTTTGACTTACCTAAAAAAAAAAAAAAATGATTATAAATGCATATTTATTTACCTGTTTTCAATAAACAATACAATTTTCGTTAGAACCAATTAAAAAAACTTGTCATGAGGAAAGACAATATAGAGTCTAACTCTATAATCTTATCACTTTAAAAAAAAAAAAAAAAAAATTATGGCACTTACCGTTGGTGAGAATCCATTTTCAAAATTTGACAAATTTCAAACTTTTTTTCTGAAGAAAAGTGATTCAATCCTCACAGCTTTGGTCACAAATCAACACTAGCACCTCTTGGAGAAGGGCTGCAGAGGTATAAAGGAATAAAATAAGGGTGGGAGAGGAGGGTGTCCATTTGAGTGGGGATACATTGGTGTGATCATATGGACAAGCCAGTCCTTGGAGGATTAATGAAAATCTTTTGCTTTTAAATACTTTTTAATTTTCTTCATTGAAAGTCTTATTATTACATGGTATTACCTATGCAGAATATTCTAATGAAAAAGCAGAATCAAATGAGATTATTCAAAAAAATAGCTCATAAACTTTCTTATTTACTTTTTAATCGTACTTTGACACTGAGGCTTAAATTTTTGACTTATAAAAGCTTTATCATACTTTTGTCATTGCTAGATTTATCCAGTCAAAGATTTTTTTAAAATAATTTTTTTGATTCCATAAAAGATCTCATTCCTCTCTCTTTTTTATTCTTTCCTCTTAGCCAAAATGATATTTTCATCAGCTTTACAGCAGAATAACCAAGTTTCAACTTATGAAGAAAAATTGTGTGAAAAACGTTATTTTCCATGGCTTAGAAATTAATGTATAATTATTTTTAAAAAGTGAGCTGTTAAATAATAAATCGCTCAAATTAAAAAAATTCATACTGCAATATAAAAAAAAACCTTTTCAATTTGATTTAAAAATTAAAACAGAATAAAAAATGGCCATTTAACTTTCAACTAAAAATGGATCAAATGATAATTAATTTTTAAATTGTTTCTAACCACGATCTGTAATCGTTTCCTATTTTTACAGGGAAAGAAAGTTTGGTGGATTCCTACAACACTATGTGGTGTTCTTTCTCTTCTATGTGCATTTGTCTTATTTTTCATACCAGAAACTAGAGATACCCCAATGCTGGACACTCTTAGTGAGATGAACCAAAACAAAAAGGCCCATAAAAATGATACTGAATCAATTAGCTGATATTTTCATTAGTGAACAAATATATTTAGTGTTTTTAACAATCTATAAACACATAGCAAATATTTATCATGAAGTATACTTATTTTTGTTAATAGAATTAAAAGTATTTTTTTATTAGTTCTTATTATTTATATATTTTCTATGTACCTTTCTGCCCAAGATTTTTAGATATATGGAGTTAGACACCTTTTCAATACTAAATATGAGAAGTTAAACTATATGATATTGCTTTTTCCTTATATCATTGAAGATGTAATTTAAAATTTCTTGTATGAGTTATAATTTAGATACATTTTCATTTCGAATTTAAAAATTAAATTTGCACAAACAAAAAAGGTTTCAAATCTTTCAGAATAGAGTTTTTGGAAGGTCTATGGTGTGTAAGAAAAAATTTCGAATTCAGAGACAGAAGCAAATAATCCCAGTGTATTTTGTTTTTTAATTTTTTTTAAAACTTTTTCATCATTTTATGCATACATTAACCTGGCATTGGTTGCTAGCCAATCTGGTACATCATTCGTCGCTAGGTGAGCATTTCCCTCACTTCTTTGATTTTCATAAAAAATGTAGTTTTATGTTACCAAATATATAGTTATAAATGGCAAATAAGTGTCATCATAATGTATCAATAATTGTAGTATGGAGTATAAGGATTAAAAAAATATTTTTACAAACATTTATTGTAAAATAACAAAAAAAAAAAAAAAAAAAAAATAAAATATTTTACTATTTACATAATAATGTGTTTTTCATCTGCTAGATCATTTCCTTCTATTTCTTTACAATTATTACAAGTATATTTAGTATGTTCATTGTGAATTGGAACATTGCACTTTTAACAATTTTTTTTTCGTTTTTATTTTTTTATTTCTTCGGCTCACCTATACCAGATCTATTTTGTATTGCCTCGAGCAGCCCCGAACAAGAATCTGGAATAGTATAAATTTCAGATTCCTAGTAAATGATCGAAAAATAATATAAATACAATTCACGATGATTCATCAACTAATTACTTACAATTTATCTTCTCAACTGGCTTTTTATCCAACAATTCAAGAATTAGTTATAGTTACAGATATTTGATTTATACCATATATTTGTAACATATCAGTGGTGGATGTTTGCATGTGAGGGATGTACAATAAATGTCTACTATTGCATTGTTATATATAATAAATCAAGGATTTCTTTATATATATTTGTGTGTGTGTGGATAGCTGTAAGTTATCCAATATACAGTCCTGATATATATATTTTTTTGTATAGATGACCTAAAATGACTTTATTTTATTTTTGAATAGGCTTTATATCAATTTAAAAAATCATTTTTTAGAATGGAAAATCATTATTAAATCAACAATTAAGAAATAAATAGGCCCCAAAAGTTCTAATTGAATACTTATAAGGAATAAGTTATTAAAAATGCAATTCTGTGGATTTGGCGTTTTAGTAGTTCCAGGATAAGAAATGATCTTACATAATTCCCAGGTTTTAAATGAAGTTTAGGACATGAATTAGCTGGAAGGTTATTGAATTAAAGCAATCTATAGAATGGAATGACTTTAGGGCTGGGTTTTAAACCAATGAGGACATCCTTGGTTTTCTGTAGATTCAGACTTACCTCATTTTCACTGTTAAACTGGTGATACTAACAAGATGTCTCTATCGCATCTCATAGATGGAAATATATATTGATTTGAAGGTTCAGAGATATAGAATACTTTTATAACAACCCTTGTTAAAAATAGGAATAGATATTTTTTTTTATTTTGTAATCTATCTGTCGTTAACAGGGAAATTATTTTAAAGTAATCTTTTCACATAATATGTCAATTTTTTTTTTAATTTTTATCAATTTAAATAGTTTTTTGCTTTTTTTAGGCCTTCTATTATGGTGATCAAAGCAGACCACCCCATGGTGGTGAAAACAGCCAATCCAGGTGTGCAAATTTGAATGCTCCTCAAAACTATAAGTTTTGAAATCTGGTTTCTTCTAATTATGTTGAATTGAGTAAAAAAAAAAAATACAAAAAAACAATAGGTTCTCAGACCATTTAATTTTTTTTTTTCATTTGATAGTTATGTAGGGAAATAAAAAAAATTAAAAATCTATTTTGCACCCTTCAACATGAGTGGAAAATTTTGAAGGCATTAATGCCACTACATTAAATAAAATTTTGTAGTTTTACTGATAACATTCAAAGAATAGGAGATAAAATGATTAGGAAGTTATCAAGGAATGTTGGCTTTCTTTGGGTCTAGTTTTTGCGTTAAGAATAAGAAAACTTTCAAGTGAAAACGTTTATCTTTAATTATTTAATAAATGAAATTAACACAGTATATTAATAAATAAAACAAAATAAATATTAAAAAAAAAAACTTAAATCCTTCTGTTAAAAGTATTAATAACAATTAAATATTAAAAACAAACAAAGCAAAATGAACATTTAAAACGAATTCATTATTCATTCTCGTCATCCCCATCATTATTATTATCATCATCATCATCATATTCATCTTCGTGTTCATCTGTCTTAAAATTGTCTTAATACTCTTTTTGAATACCAATTAGGTTTTTTTTTTTTTTTTTTTTTTTTTTTTTTTTTTTTTTATGTATGGTCTATATTATTTTGATTGGATATAGAAGATATTAGAGGGTCTGAGGAATATAATAATGAATGCCATAAATCAGTTACATTACTAAGTCGGAAACATTTTCTTGAGTTATGCTTTATGTCTTTGCAGGTCCTTGTTACGGGACTCCCAATTGGAAAAATAGACAATATCTGCCCCAACTATCAGATCTCGGTGGATACTGGAAGGCATGTAAACTGACGAACAATTTTTTATATATTCACTCCAATGAATGCATCCATCAAGTCAGTTATTTTCAATAAATAAAAATCTGTTTAGGATGCGCCAATGTTTTTCCAACTTACGTCTAAGCTTTTTTGTGAAGTTTTGTACAGCCTTAAATGTATCTTTAATCAGTTCTATTTCCGTATCTTTGTCTTAGCAAACTGATTATGAGTTCTCTTACACAGTTATTTTTATTGAAGCACGGTGTGTTCTGCAAAATTTCAAGAAGTTCCCTTTGGGAAAAAAAGCCTCTGAAATAAAAATATGTAACTTTAAAAGTTGCAAATAGTTGCAGTTAATTGTTTTACATATTGTTTTTTTTATTTATTTTAGAATAAGTTTGCATCATTGCCAAAGCGAATCTTATAGTGAGTGTATAAATTAAATAAAAAAGGAAAACTTATAAAATCATTATGTACATTTATCTTTTTTAAGTTAAGTTTTTCTGTTATTCTCGCTTTAAGATGTCATTTTTAATTTTTGAAAAATAATATTTAAAATTATTAATAAACTAGGCCTGGAAAACTTTATCAATCTAGTCCAGTTTTTATTAAATCTGGCCTTTAGGTCATGGGTACTACAAACACAACTGAGATGACGATATTAGAAATAGTTTATTTGCACTTACCTATAAACAAAGAATTTCCAAGTGGGGGTTCTTGTCATTATTTCATTAGAAACTTTTGTTTCCTTACAACATTCCTTATCATTTCTGGCCCCCAATCGTACCAATGATTTTAGACTTTTGTACTCTTAGAATCGTTGTTTCCTCCTCTGTATCCACCTTAATAATCAGAAAGGTGAAGCAATTAATGTTGTTTTTAATGCCTTTAAGAAGCTTTGAAAGAAACTTCATAGACTGTGATGAGTAGAGATTTCTAAAAGGAGGGAGCATAAATGATGGTTTTCCAAAGAAAGTTATTTGAGGGGGAAACAGTTCAAAGTTATTGAGGCTTATTCAAATTATAATCCAGCAAATAATAATTTAAATGTTAACACAGAGACTAATCTGGTGACAATTCATATGTTAATATAGCTAGATTATAAATGAATTCATCTAAAAAAATTAAAATAAAAGTTCTACCTATCTATACTCTGAAATTATGTCTCAATGCTTCCTTGCCAGCCTCTAGAAAACATAAATATATTAGAAGATTGACATGGAATTAGGGTATAAATATATTGAGCCTGCACGTAATTAATAAGCTCACTCAGTTATAAACTTAGAGCAAATATCATGTGTCAACCAAACCACAATCTTTATGACTGCTACATTATAAATTTAATGAGCAATAGACATCTAATTAGGGCTTTAAAACACATCACTTTTATCATATCTTTTAGGTATTAGCATTGCAAACTATTTATTCATAAGTAGTTATAATCAGATTCATTGAATTGCAGAGTGCAAATGAATTTAATGAATGCATGTTCTTTAGAAATATTTATGACGCAATAAAATAATTTCAATGACCTCTCCCATTTTTCTTTTACCTTGGTCGCTTCCGTCCTAATTTAAATCATTTTATGGTGTATAAATGGTCCCAACTTATAAGAAAAAAATTTTTGTTTTCTAGGTTTGTTTTATTTGTTGCCAAGAAATAAAAACATATGGAGAAGGGAAAAAAACATATTTATTTGCTTTTTATAAACATAATTAAATTTTTTTTTTCTTTTTAAACTATCAATATATCTTATTGACACATACAGTAATCCATAAAGTAAGGAATAAATAATAGTGATGATATATATACTCATTCTTACTGAATTCACAACAAAAGGTTAAAAATATTATGTGGAAATAAATTAATAGCCAAAGGGTGCAAAATATAATTTTTTTTTTTTTTTTTTTAATACAAAGGTGAAAATAAAGTAAAATAAATTTATGAATTTAAGTAAAATTATAATTATCAACCTAAGTGATTTCAAATCAATATAATTCTTCCAAGAGATCCCCCCCCCCCCATGCTGCTCTCTCTCTTTTTTCAAAATGTCTGGTCAAATGAGAGCCCTATATAAATTATACTCCTTATAAATCTCTTAACATTTTTTTTATTTCAAGTTGATCATTCTTTTAGCTTTTTAATATAATGCTATACTATTCTAAAATATGAACTTTATCTTATAACGTGTTTTTTTTTAATTTTTATCATTAATAAACATTAAGACTTTATTATAACAGTCAATCTTCATTGTTATTTAAGAAAACAAGTTTTCTACAGATCATCATATTGATGGTAAGTGTTTTAACAAAGAAATGAACTATTTATGGCAGTTTTTTTGTATCAACTCTTAGTCCTTCCTAAAAATCTGTTACTGCAATATGTTAGTGGCAAAATAAACTGTTTCAACTTTTCAAAAAAGCAGTTTTAAAATTTAAGTAGTTTTCAGCAATCAGTTGCATTAGCAACAAGTTTATATTTTCATATATATTTTTTCTTTCTCATAACTTCTTCTTTTCTCTTTCCCTTCCTTGCAGTTTCAGTAACATAGGGTTTTTCATAATGGTGGGCTCAGAGTGGAGAACCAATTCTGCCCTGCCACAGACCAGATTCAAACATACGATCTTCTTAATCTGGTTGTTATGGTTATGGACTTTTTTTTGCAAGTACTTTAACTCTGAGCTATGCCCACTCCCTTTCTTACTAGCAACAATTTCATAACTTGTGAACTTGACTATTTCTTCTAGATTCGTATTCTGTTAACCAATATTCCCCGAATACCATATAAATAGCTACAGTATTATTAAATATAATAATAGTTTATAAAATATACATAGTTATTGTCTATGCAAAATAAAGACTCTGTTAAATTAAAAATAACACTTGAATATAAAATAAAAAGATCGTGACTAATCAGAAAACTCAGCAGAATAATTGTTGTAGCAAGTTCAGCACTGATAGGGATCAAGAGTGGGGGGCAATATACTTTCAACTAACACATTGGAAACATTTAATCCAAATTGGATACTATCTACTCCTGCCTGATCACTTTCGTAAGTTCTTTATCTTAAACTACAGATTTTTCGTTTCTTTTAATTCATTTTCTGCTATGTTAACTTTTATTCTTCTGTTCTTACTTATCAAATTTATTCCATTAAATTCGTAATTACGTATTTCTTTAGGTTGCACGACTGTTACTCATGTTCAGGTTATTAATACTTGTTACTTTTAATATTTCGGTGTATGCTGTGTCTTTGTCAAGCAGGTTTTCCACCTTTTAAGTATTCCCCACGATAATCACGTTATTCAACCCGTTATCTCTTTACCACTGAAACGTATTTGTTTTATATATGCTTGTTCTATTTTTTTAATATTCTTTTTACCTGATAAAATTTTCCTTCCTGTTATTGTTTTAACACACTTAATTTTCTGTCGTGTCAAATTGTTATAAATAGGACAATATGCTAACAGGCAGCCATTACGTTTTTTTCCTTCAGCTACCATGAAACACATTCTTACAAAAAGAGTTGCTTACGAACCTGAAATGGACTAATATTCGAAACCAGTGTTTTTTAAATACAAGATCTTCTGGACATAGGCATCAAATCTTCCGAAGCATAAGCACTGTTAGATTCTCCATGGCTAGAAAATATGTTATCACCTGTAAGTCCGCCCACTCTAACGACACATTAAGTTGGAAAACAAACTTTGAGGAGGAATCCTGAAGATCTGCATCGAAATTGTTTTTTGTAGTATAAACAGTTCGTATTTTTATTAAATGTCATTCTATTTTGTCCAAGGTTTTTACGAACTATTGAGGCCCTCCATTTTGTTCCACATTTCTTGTTCAAAATGAGATAGCAACCTTGACTGGAAATTCTAAACGTGTAATCAAGTGGTTTTGGCTAAACCAAACTTTTTTGTAACAAACGTTTTTTACTGAAAATCAGATTCTCAATTATGTTATTAGTTTTCAACACTAAGTAGAAAAAATGACTATATCTATGTATAATGCAGGTTTTTGTTTTCGTAAGTTGGAAAAATAAGTTTAATGTTAGATCCGTGCTGAGAAAACATGACAGAGGACAAGCCAGCTTTATTTTTACTCCTTATTTTAGTGAATGTGAATCCCAAAACCTTATCAGCAATATGATAAATTCAAAAATTATAAGATTAAGTTGTATTAAAATCTAAGACGAATGGAGTGTTCTTCTATAATTACCTATACATTTATTTTTTCAAGAGAAAAAAAACTCAAATTCTCCCCGATTGGGAGAAAACACAGATCACGAATTTGTTGCCTATCTATAATCTACAGATTTTCCCAATTTACATTTTAGAATTAAAATGATCAAATTACTTAAATTAGCAATTAAATTAAATTAACAATCAATGATTATTCTAAATAAAGAAAGATGAGAGAAAATAGGGGTTTCAAACGTGATTTTTTTCATTAAAATCAATATAGTTCCTAAACGGTAGGTCCTAGCAAATGTTATAAAACAAAAAATATTCTCCATTAAATATCTGGTTAGGAAACTACCGTCAAATTTTCGATTCACGTTACTCCAACAGAGATAGAGCGTGTCCAACTTACACTTTCGAGAGTGAAAAAAAGGTTACACCAAAAAGCATAGACCCTTAGTCAAAAGACATTCGTGCTAAACATCTAAAGGTCGAAAAAAATATCGAACAGCACAAAATGAAATGAAAAATAAACTTTATTCTGGAACAGACTGTCCCCTAAGGGCACAATAAAAGGTACAATTGTCTGGCTGAGATTAATTCCAAATCAGTACATCAGTATTGCGAATTAAATTATGAAAAGAAAAAGGAAGAAAGAATAAAAAAATTAAAATTAAGTAAAATAAAGGACAATTAACGATAAAAATTTTAACACACTTATGTACATTTACAAAAAATAGTAAGATAGACGCCATAAAATAATTAGAGCTGTGTGATAAAAATAGAAATGTGTGCGTGTGTGTGTGTGTGTGTGTGTGTGTGTGTGTGTGTGTGTGTGTGTGTGTGTGTGTGTGTGTGTGTGTGTGTGTGTGTGTGTGTGTGTGTGTGTGTGTGTGTGTGTGTGTGTGTGTGTGTGTGTGTGTGTGTGTGTGTGTGTGTGTGTGTGTGTGTGTGTGTGTGTGTGTGTGTGTGTGTGTGTGTGTGTGTGTGTGTGTGTGTGTGTGTGTGTGTGTATGTGTGTGTGTGTGTGTATGTGTGTGTGTGCGTGCGTGCGTGCGTGTGTGTGTATTTATCTAGTGCTGCAGAGAATATTTGTTCTTTGATTTTGAAAAATCCGACATCTTAGGGTAAAATTACTAAAATAGTAAATTGTACCCTATTATAATATATGATGTATAACATGTGATGCCTTCACAAGTAAATAAATAAGTCTATCAGAAGAAAGAAAAAATCAAAATCTGATGAAGACAACTCTAACCTATTGATTGACGGACACAACTGAATCTGTTAGTTTTGCTACTTCAGAACCGCTACCCAAGGAGATAGATGCTAGAGTCTATATTACATGCCACTAAACTCTGTCCATTGCCGATCCTTTCTACCGAGAGCCATTCTTCGTTCTCCACAAGATCTGACTATCTCAATCAAAAAAGTCCTGTAGTTCCTTATTCGTTCTGATTCGCCAGTCATCATCATATTTTACTGCACGAAATGTTTGACAAAAAATATTTCTTTCCCATGCTTTTAAAACTTTCTGCTTTCCTGATGTTAAAGTCCATGATTCATTGCCATAGGTGACAATCTGCCTAACTACTCGTCTTATAGAATTGAATCTTTGCCTTTTTTTAGAAGTGTATTGTTCGAATTCGGACTGTTATATTAAATTTCGTCGAACTAGCAGTGTCACTTGGGGTACGCATGATGATATAGAAGGATCAATCCTAATTGAACTAGCAGTGGTTATCAAGCTACAGAACTACATGAATTCTAGACTGCTTTCCACGGTCCCTTTTTGTATTATAGGATAACAATATATCTTGTAATTGTGGGGATGTATCGGTTTCCAATATTTATTCTCGATTCCACCGATTTTTGATTTTTTTTTTCCATGTACTAAATCAACACTGCATGGTACAGAATTCATAATAGTTTTCTTTTAAAATCATGGCTAGCTACTGCTAGGAAAACGTCAAATTTTTGACGATATGCATTCGCTGCCGGAAAATGAAAGGAAGAACTTTTTTGTTATTTTTTTACGATTTTCTTTATTAAGGAATAAAGATTATTTTTTATTTCATGACATTTTCATGGTGGTTTAAGAGCCTTAAACACTAATAATTCAACATCCAGGGGAATATGAAATAATATTTTATCGTCTGCAGAAGTGAACGGTTTTAGTAACATTCGTAATTAACTACAATATTAAATGTTTTAGATAATAAATGCCATTTGTTGTTGGCTTGTTCTATTTAGCTCTATAAGGATTTTTTTTACAACAATTTATTTATTATTTATAAACCGAGGTACCGGTACTGAGAACCGAAATTTAAAATTTTTGATACGGACAAATCACTAGTATATGGTATAGGAGTCTATAATGTATTTTGTCCCTAATCTAAGATTGAAGGGTCGTTTTTTGTTAACTCAGTAAGGCATGACTGGACGTGGATTTCGTCTCGAAGTTTTTATTCAAACTTATATGATTTTTCTTAGATTTGTGACTGATTGATTCCATCCTTATTTTACACGGGACAAAGTTTTCTGTTACGTAATGACTTACTAGACAATACAATATGCAATGTTTATTGCACTTTTAAGTATGCGGTTAGTGGTTGTATTTTTATGAATGTTATTGTTATTCAAGTTCCCTAAAATGTTTCAGATTAGGTTCTTATTTTATAAAAAAGATGATTGTGTTAATACATTATTAATTAATATTTAGTTTCTAATTTTATTTAGCAGTAGTAAAATGGATCCAGTAATTTTAGAAAATGCTTTAGAAAAAAAGTGTAAAAACTACACTTGGCTAGCTTGGATATTGTTCCTTACTGCCAGTCCGGTAATTTTCAACACTGCGCATTTGGCTTCATACGCATTTCTTGGAGGAAACCCTTCTTTCTTCTGCAATATTCCAGAGCTAGTTGAGGCCAACTGGACAAAGGAACAAATAAGAGAAATCAGCAGTCCTGTGTAAGTTTTAGTAATTGTTTTTTAGAACAGACCATTTTGTTTGTAAGCCATTCGTCATTTTAAAAATTTGAATGCATTTATAAAGTATGTATTGTAAATGTGCAGATTGGAAAAACGGAGCTGTGTTCAATATGCCTGGAATTACTCTTTATTGAAAGATTTAGGTTTCGCTGAAGCTTTTAATTACACCAAAGCAAGACAAACACCAGATGTGGTCAAATGTAAAAATTATATTTATGATGAAGAGACTGTTCATCAGACTGTAGTCAGTGAGGTCAGTAACTAATTGATGTAGAATTAATTAGCAAATCAATTTTATATATTATTATTAAAAATTAATGTTTTATTTATTAGTGGGATCTTGTTTGTGACGATTTACCACTTAGTTCGACGGTACAGGGCGCTGTAGCTATAGGGAAATTGTGTGGAGCTGTCACCTTCGGCCTATTTAGTGACAGGTTAGAGTTCATATTATAATGTTTTGAATAATGGCTCATTCCTATGATATCTAGAACAAAATCATGGCAAGCTCCCTTAATTATCACACAACCACCCAATCTTGAACTGAACACCATCGAAATCGATCTATAACAATAAATCAATCTTGGATTATCAATTCTAGTTGGCATCGAGATTTTTCGAAATCGACTGAACTGTTTATAACCCAACCGAAATTTATCGAACTTTATCAAGTCATACAGGAATTCCATTTTTAGAGACCGTTCTTTTAATTTAAGTTCATTCGTTAATTTAAGATCGTTCGAAATTAGTGCAAAATATTGAAGTTTTTTATATTGAATTCCATATTGATCAACACTACATTGTTTTATTATTTACAAGAAAGTATTCACTTTATGTTATGACAAAATAATATTCACTTTCAGGTTCGGAAGAAAGAAGATATTTGTGTTGGCATGTGCACTGTATGCTTTAGCGGGATCTGCTGCAGCTTTTGCAAATAGTTATGCAATATTTATAATACTCAGATTTTTTATTGGAATCGCTGGCGCTGGTGTCTTTGATGCCGGTTATACAATCTGTAAGTTATTGTAGGCATCTAATTTAATTTGTATATTAATGAGGGATTCCTAAGGCGAACTAATGGAGAGAAAAAATTATAATTCATATCAATTTTTTTTTCACACTAGATACTGACTCATGTCATGGCATCAAATTGATTTCGAATTGATTTGGCATATTTTTCCAAAACTATAATTTTCAGATAACTATATTTTTAGACCAATACCTATTGATTATCCAAATTAAATAAATAAAAATAAAATAAACTATAAAATAAATAAAAATGCAAAGGATAAATACTGCATTAGCATAAATTTAAAGTTTTATCTGCAACTTAGATATAAATAAATTGCAATGATTCAGTTTAGGAATACATTTTGAAGAAAATGTTACGATTGAGGTAAGAGATGAACAATGTATAAAATTTGAAAACTAGTGCCCCTTTGTCATTAAGAACAGAAAGGTTTGGCGTCATACCCACTCTATTTATACTAACATCATATGCATGTTAGCAAGAAGAGCTATTTAACATTAACATTGAAGCTGAAGACATCAACCCCGCGGAGTAATGAGAATCTTAAGGTTAAACATTGAATATGCAGTTCATTTGAACTCCATCTGTATCATTCTTAAAGCATATACCTTGAGAAAATTATTGCTGAGATATAACTGATTGTTTTTTATTGCTATTTATTGAAATTTACAACTGTACACAATATAAATAAAATATAACACGTAAATGTGATGATAATGCTAAAAATGACATGTCGATTGCTTGTAAAGCAACTACCCATTGGTAGCACTTATGAAAGTTCCATATGTCAGAAAGTATGGTTGTAGCATGTGTTGCTGCCACCTATGTTGTGCTTTTGTTAAATATAGTAGTTTTTGTGGTTGTACCTTCAATTTGTGCGTGTCGGTAGTGTGCCGTGTGTTTGATTTTTTGCCTGTGTCGGAAAAACTGACAGGTTATGAGCCCAGATCATTGCCCACCCAGCTAATTATTCAGGTTATTAGTGTAGAGTGAAAAGTGTCAAAATTGAAATTAGGGAATTTAAAGCATTAAATTCATTAGTATAAAATGGCCGTCAACAATTCAACAGTTTACCCGCAACTTAATGATACAAATTTCAAAACCTGGAAGTTTCGTCTAATCTCATTGGTGGATGAGAAAGAAGTTAAAGAAACTATTGAAGATGGATGGGCATCGGAGACCAATGAGGCCAAGAGAAAAGACAAGAAGGCGATAAATATTGTTATCAATTGTGTTACCGACCGCCATATTGATTGCATAAGCTATTAAATCGGCCAAGGAAATGATGGCATCGTTAACAAATGTTTTTGAGAGGAAGAGCATCTCGAAACTTCTTGCGAGGAAGAAATTATTAACTTTAAAATGCATGACAAGTTTGCAGGAGCATTTTAATAAATTTGATTTCAATAGTCAGGGATATCGAATCCATGGGATCCAAGATGGAGGAAGATGATCGGGCTTGTCATTTATTGTTGAGTCTACCTCATAAATTTGAGCAAATTGTGAAAGTGCTTGAAGTGATGGATAATGACCTCACGCTGGACTCTGTAAAGTCAAGGCTTTTAGATACAGAGATAAAAGAAGAATCTAATGGTGAATTATCCAACAATATTTCTACTGTTAAAAAAGTAGAACCAATTCTCCAAGAATTCCCAGAGAAAGAAAATGAAGAACTACCTGCGAATGAAACAAGTAAGAAAAAGAAAAAGAAAAGTGAACCATTACTAAACAAAATGGTGCTAACTTATAAAGAAAGAAGAATAAGTTATAGAAAAGGAAAAGGGACAAGACAAAGAACTTTAAGAGCAGGTAAAAGTGTTATATTTGAAAAAAGTTCGAGAACAAACATTGTTCAGTATTTTAATAAGTTGAAAAGAAATATAAATAAGACACTTATTACTAGTGGAAATAAATGTGAAACAAAAAGTAAGGTATCAGTTGAAAAAGAAAAATATAATAAAGATTGTTACAGAGATATTGGGAAAATGATGTTAAAGAAAGAAAAGAAAATATTAAATTTACAAGCAGAAGAAATTGTAAAGAAGAACTATTTCACTGATGGAAAAATCCAGACTCTCATAGATGTACGTAATTAACTGAGGGGGGAAGTCAAGAAAAAATAATAATCTTTGACAATGCCTATTGGATATTTGGTACAAATCCGGATAATGTTTATGGAAAATAACTATTGTTTAGAATAAATAGTGAAGTACTAGGATATATTAAATATGTGGCTACAACAAGAGACCTCAACGAAATTTAAGTCAGATATTAAAAAATTAAGTTAATGAATATTCAAAAAAAGTAAAACAAGTCATAGAATGAATAAATCACTGTGTATTGAACTTATAAAGCTCTTATAGTAGAAAGAAATATTTTAGAACATAAATAGATAACGTTAATAAATAGCCGAAAATTGCCAGAAGTAATTTTTTAAAGCACTAAAGGCATCCCATGGAAAACATCAAATAGTGTTGGATCAGTAATATGTTAATTTGCTGTACATTTTTTGTCAGAGTAATTAAGAATATTGCTCGAATAATTCGGAGTAGACGTTGTCCTCCTGATTTTGATACAACTAGTATAATAATAATAATAATAATTATAATAATGTTTCTAGTAATGAGCAACTAGCTGATGTACTAAAAAGTTAGAGTTGTGTAAATTTGTTAAATTTAGAGGTCTAGTTTATATTATAGATTGTTAATTCATTTATAATGTATACTTGTAATAATTTGTATTAAGGCAATTTCAACTTTTTATGATAGAACATAACTTGAAACTGAAGGGGAGGGTCAGAAAGTATGGTTGTGGTTGTACCTTCAATGTGTGTGTGTGTGTGTGTGTGTGTGTGTGTCGGCAGTGTGCCGTGTGTTTTCTTTTTTCCCTTAGTCAGAAAAACTGACATCGGGGCCATCTTTATTTCAGGCGCCTCGCAGGGTTATCTGGAATAGATTGGGAAGCGAGTAGTGATACTAATGGATTTGAATGAAGTTTGCTATGAAAGGATAGGTACCTGGTTTGGGCTGAGTCAGAACTGATTGGGATGAATAAAGAAAAAATCGCCCTAGGCTATTGTTCTATTATTTTCAGATTTGCATGGTAAGATCAATAAAGTCTGTACGGATATATAGATATCTGCAAATTTATTAAGCTCTTCCGGCTACGATGGGCTTGTCATGTTGCCAGAATGAGTCCAGAGGAAATACCCGCGAAAGCTCTTGCTGAAAACATCTATGGTACGAGGCGTATTGGAAGACTTAAACTGCGATGGAAAGATGGTACTGCTACTGACACATTAACTTACACATTCTTGGTGTAAGAAACTGGAAGGCTACAGCAATCAACAGTGAGGACTGACGACCAATGCTCGAGCAAGTCAAGTCTTTACTATCAGGGATGTAGTGCTATGTTAATAATAATAACACGGGAACATCAGTCCATCTGAAAACGCAATGCTTTTCCATGAGTGATATTGCTTGCAGGAAATTTCTGGAGAGTATTATCTGCAATTCCTCGGTCGTTACGAACGGATGAGATAATCGCTTGTCTGAAATATCCAACTATAATTTCGCGCACTAAACGTTGAAATTAGTTAAAATAAACATATCCACCTACCACAGTATATTATTACCACCTAACAGGAAACAATGATCCTGCTTGAATAGCTATCCCTGCTGCCGAGAACAATGACATCTACGAACTTACAACCTTATAGAACCTTATATTTAAAGCCAGGCAGCCGCGTAGACCGTCGATACTGTCGTAGAAGCGGATGAAGGAGACCTTAATTTTTGAATGAAGCTACACAATTTTTAAATTACTAGATCTGCCATGGATTCCACTACTGCTAATGAACATCAATATTTGCTTAATTATTTTATTTTATATTATATTAATTAATTATTTTCTGATGCTAAAGAGCTCTTATTGATTTTGCTTTATAATAAATATTATTATTAAATTGTAGATTGGTTTGACAATTTACAAGTTTTGACGCATCAGTTAATTTTGACAGGATTTATGCAATCATGTTTAAATCGTCCTAATTTTCTCCGTCTAAAAATATATTTATATTTTAATAAATATAGCGATATTTTAAAACGTCTATCGCGCTTTAAAATATCTCTATTCCCAATTCGATTGGCATTTGCATCCTTCATTAATAAAGCTCAGGGTCGATTATTCGATTGCTTCTACCGCTATAGGCTGTGTGTTCTAGAATCAACAAACAATAACTATATTTGCACAGACAATGAAACAGCAAAGAATAATTGATATCTACAAACGTTGTGCTATTAAACATATTAGAAACGTATACATTTCATTTTCTTTATTTACCTCTTTACCTGACTGAACCTCAACAAGACGTTTAGCTAATAATAAAATGCAAATAATAATAAATAAAACAATTGTGTCTCCGTCAAAATAAATGTACTCTATTGTTTGACTTATGTTAGTATTGTTGTGTACTCAAAATATGGTAGGAAAGACGGAACTATTGAAACATGAGTGAAAAGATTAAGATTTATGTCTTTGGTCTGCTGCGGAAAAAGATGTTATCCCACTCAGGATAGATTGTAACTAATACACATTGGTGGTTATCATCGATCTATCAGGAACAAATGTAGAAACCTTCCTTTAATATTAGATATTTGACGCTGATTACAAAAAATCCGCCATTAATATACAGAAAATGAAACATTTAGGATTTTACATTAGTAAAAAATAATAATAATAAACAGCAATTTAAAAATAAGTTTTTTAATTTGTAATGCCAATGTTTCAACTTGCATTGCAAGCCTTCATCAGGCTTTCAAAGACAGATGTAAACAGAAAATGGCTTTATGACTGCATACCCCAACAATGTACTTCTCTGAATACTTAACAGTCAACTTAACCTCATCAATATGAAAAAAAAATAATGAATAATTATTTTAAATTTAGTTGGATCAGACAATTTGTATATCTGATTGTTAATATAACGAAACTTCACTTTTATGACGACGTTTTATCCATTACAAATTCTAGCCTCTATCTAGAGGATTCTTGTAGGATTTTCCTGGTCAAGTACTCTGTATCCTCTGCCTCTTAACTATTGAGCATTTTGTCATCAGCAATCTTCAAATTTTGAGAAAGTATATTAATGAATCTTATATATTAAATTTTTGTGTAATGTTACATATATACAAAATCGTACATAGAATAAGTCTTTAATAGTACCTTTGCTATAGATTTTCTATTAATTTCAACTTTAATGTTTCAATATTTTTTTCAGTGTTGGAACTAACGGTGAAGAATTACAGAGCATTTTTAGGAAATATATTTAACATGGCTTATTCGCTGGGAATAATATATCTTTCACTGGCAGCATATCTCACAAATAATTGGAGGCAGCTTCAATTGGCAATCTCAGTCCCAATGTATTTACTCGTCATCCATTGCTGGTACCAAGCATTAATAATTTTAAATAATAACTGTTCTGACATTCAATCTCTGAGCAAAGGAAGTGTTATTTGATTTTGCAAATGATATTGAATCGCACATCCTAGTAAGATAAAATCCACATAAATAAGCAGATGCATAGTTCCTAACACTGAGTGTAAAGATTCTTTTTATTTATTTATTTATTTTTGTGATGTCCTAAGAGAGGTTTCAAAAAACCTTTTGAAGTAGTAAGAGTATGTAAACTATAGAATTAATACAAAAAAATTCTGTAGTGAGAAAAGATATAATATATTTTATTTTGCTGCTCTCTTAAACTATTTAGTTTATTATTATACAATGAAATAATAATTATCATTTTATTAAAGCTTCAATTAAGCACTTTAAGCTTAAATCATTAAATGTCTTATTGAGCGTTTTTACTGATTTATGTAATTAATTTAGTTTTTCAAATTCTATTTCTTCTTTCTTAATCATCCTAGAGGTTCATTAGTTGGGCTAAAAAAAAGATACAATTTTGGGGCCTAGCCTTTGGCCTTCATTCTTTATCTTTTCCTGACATCCTTTTCATTAAAATGAATAATTTATACATTTTTTTATCTTTTTCTTTTTGTAAAAACGAACCTTTACAAATCCCAGAAGCAAAAACAAACCTTTACAACTTATAATCTCTGTCAGTATGATTAAGCGCACTCCAGGCTTAAATTATTATTTGTTTTAATAACTGTATTTCTAAATTTATATAATGAAACTGGGATTTCAAATCATTCCAAAGAATTGTTAATGATTGTTTTGTTTCTCCTATATAATGTTAAATATATAAAGTTTATTTCATAAATTAAGTGTTTTTATTTTTTTTATTAATTTTATCTGTTTTGTATAGTTATATGTAATTATACTTTTTATTTTCATGTTATTTTATAATACTGGTTTAGTATGAAAATTCTCATTGTCAAGTTTTTTTTATTATTAATTTTGTTAAATCTGGAATGTAGTCAACTTTATTAAACTGTTTATTATACTGAATATTTGATTTTTCTATTATTACTTGTTCTATATTATTTTGATTTTCATTCAATTTATTTATAATTATATTTTTTCTGCTCATAGGTTTATGCCAGAATCACCGAGGTGGTTAGTAACAAAAGGGAAAATAGATAAAGCATCAAAAATTATTGGAAAAGATATTGAATTGGATTTTAAAGAATATACTAGTTGTCCTCCAGTATGTAGCTTGCTTATACTGATTATATTTTAATAAAGCTAATATAAATAGATCACTTTTGTTATTGTTTCTATTATTTTTAGATTCAATCTACATCATTCTTAAATAAAGTATGTAGATTTTGCCAAACATACTTTAAACTTTTCACAACACTAGAACTTTCAAGAAGATTACTTATTTGCTCCTATACGTGGTTTATTGGGAATTTATATTACTTTGCTATAGGTAAATGCTGGTTAAAAAGCTTTCACTTATTTATGTATTGATAATTACTATATAATGATAATTGAAGGATTTTCTGGAAGAAGAGCATAAGTTATATGTTTATTTATTTTATCTATGAAATAAAGTTTAATGTATTGTAGAAAACACATTAGTGTGCCTAAAAGTATCAATAAATGTCAATAAAGTGCATTTATTCTGATGGCAATAAACTATATTGTGAAAGAAAGACATCTGTCAGGAACGCCCTGGGATGAGAAGAATAATCCCTCTTTTTGTTTGTTCTGCAAATGTTTTTCTGTTATTTATTCAATAAATAAAATTTGAAAAATCTTTTGTAATCATTGTAATAGTATTACTTTGGAGCCCATTGAAACTTTAATATTGGAAAAAGGCATCCCATTTAGCCTGTTGTTTTTACTGTAAAGTTTTAAAATTGTAACGTATGTCATTCTTATAGAGAACCCTTCAATTGGTTAAATAGTTGCTATGATTTGTAATTCTGAATACAGATAAAGAGAAATATTCTCAAAAGATACCAAGATTGTTGTAATCTCATTACAAGAAAATTCTTACATTAAGCCTTAATTCTTCCTATTGTCAGCACTATGGCCCATTGAGGATCTTGATCTCCTCCTTATAAAGCCTTCAATCTATCAAATACAGAGTGATAACTTAATTGTTTATGGCATTTTAAGAACTAAGAACTTCATAAATGTAGACGAGATAGTATATACACATCTATTCATAAAAGCATATAAAATGTATACCTATCTACACATACGTACATAAACCTTAAATATATATATCATTATCAAACGAGAGAGAATGCTCTTTAGTAAACTTTTCCTCATCTTTCAAACAAATAACAATTAGTAAATTGGGTTGAAGCAGGTTTATAAAAATAGAATAATTAGATCTTCAAATATACTGTAAATTGGGTAAATTTGAAAGAAGAAGTCATAAGTGCCTCTGGATTTTTTCTTATATTTAGTAAACTATAATACCTCTTTAGGTAGACTATGTTTCATAATTTATAAATATCACTTGAAAATACATTATAACACTTAATGGAGTAATTTGGTTGACTGTAATTATTAAAGAATGTAAATAATTAGGTTGTGCAATCATTTGCAAACAAAAAATGAATAATAATTTATTGTGCTGATCTTTCGGTTGTCCGTGTAAACTTTAGTAAGGGCTAAAAGATAACCAAATTCATGAATTCATCTTATTGTTTACACATTCCTTCACATTGCAAATGTACCTTCCTATAATATCTTCATATTGTTTTGTAATTTCCTTTCTTAAAACTCAAACATATCCTTTGATTTAGTAAATTATATTTTTGGTTTAATTTAAAATGTATTGAACTGTTGTGCTGTATTTCTTTATTTATGTTCATTAATGATATCCATTTATTTTTTCTTGTAATATTTTTTTATTAATTTCTCTACCTCATGTGTATATTTAAATAACGTACCTTGTATCTTTAGTTTTAATTTCATTTAAATTCACTTTTCTGTAATATCTTTTTGTTTTGGTTATTGTTTAGCCATGATGAAGATTTGCACTGTTAGTAAAAATGTCAGCACAATAAATTGATATTTTTTTATGGTGTTTTAAGTTTGTTTATTTCGTTTAACGTCACTTTTATGCTGCTATGGCTAATAGGACGATGCTACGGTGGGAATCATAAATTTTGCCTATCCAGGTATAATTAGGATAGGGATCTTTAACGATTACCTGACATCGCACAGGCTCGGGACCCCCATTTTACGTCCCTTCCGAAGGACGGCATAGCAAGGATTTTTTACTCCCTTAAAAAATCCTAAGGTCATCTGCCGGGCTGCGAACCTGCGATCTTGGGTTTAGTAGGTTGCTATGCTAACCACTACACCACAGGTGACCCCTGGTGTTTTAAGTGAGCACACATCCTAATTATCTTCTCCCTTGTTAGAATAATTGTAGCTAGTACAAATGTTTACTTATACTCAAGTTAAAAAAAAATGTTTGTTTCAACAGATAGGAAACATAATTTTTATCATTTCTGTATGTATCTAGATTGAGTGGAGGCACGTTTTCACTTAAAGATTTAAAGGCTTGCATATACTACTCTGGAGTGCAGTGCATGGGGGTGGATTTTCCAACATAATTGGTTATATAGGAAAATGCGCCCAGCTCCATGCTGACATAGTTTGTCTTGCCCTTACTTAACCAAAGCAACCTATCGTGTCGTAAAATCTGCTCAGATGTGCTGCGCTTTAATCCGTTAGTAGTGTATGCTTAAAAGTCATATAAACATAACATTGATTTGTTTACTTAATTATTCTTGAAATATAGAGACTATATTAGATGTAAATGTAAGATATAACTTGAATTTTACAGGATAAAAGTCTATCCATCTGTTGCTCTCCAACTAATTTAAATTAACAATAATACTTTTTTTCATGTTGCAAAATGTTTGCCTTTCTTTAAATGTTTTATTTTCCTGTTTTCAGCACTAAATGGATCAAATATTGAGGTTAATGAGTATCTTTATGTTGCACTAAATGGAATCATTGAAATGCCCGGTTACTTTATACCTATTCTCCTTTTATCATACTTTGGTAGGAAGAACACGGGAATAGCAATGTGGACTGTTGCTGGTATCACACTGTTAGTTACAATGGCTGTACCAAAGGGTAAAATAATTATATAAACTATCATTGTTTTTTAATACAAACATGTCTATGTATAATTTTATGAAAATTATGAACAGTTTTAATTATCTTTTGCTCATCATTGGTTTAAAAATATAGAGTTCAATTAACTGGAGGAGTAAATATTCACTAAGTCATTTTTTAGTTGTGATTTTTATTGTAACATGCAGCATATTTTTGAGAATTTTGTTTAGTATACACAAATTTATTGAATGATTTTTATTGAAAGTTCATAAGATATTGGGTTAGTAAATCAACTATGATTGCTAGATAACTACAAATCATTTAAGAAAAACATTTATCGTGAAATAAAAATGCTAATCTATATTTGCAGAACAAGTACTTTTAATTTTGTTTTTATTTATATAACCTGTTATTGTGTTATATGTATGGTGAACTATAAGAAAAAGAAAATGAGGAATGAAATAAAAATTATACAGTATTTATGTATGAAAATACTATATTCTAATTCTATAAGGCTGTGCAGCTATACATATACAATCATTAGCTAGAAATCAATTAATGAGTGTGTGTGTCCCAATCAAGCTTTACTAAAAAAAAAGTAACTAGGACTAAAGAGAGAGCTCTTTGAAAAATGTCTTGTTTTATTAAAAAAAATCTTATTTCTTGTTTCAAAAATCTTACTATTCTAACATATTCTCACAAAGACAGAAAAATTATTCAAATTTTCAAGTAAAGTGTTATATATGCCCAATTCCACCTGTATGTGTCACGTTAAATGGAATGGTGACAAAATGAAAAAAAAAAAAAATCAACCATAAGGAAACTTATATTTGTTGTTTCCTTAGTAAATATATTGAACATATATTAAGTTTAAAAACGTCCATAGTTTTATTAGAAAAAGAATTTCATCCCTTAAGAATAACAAATAAGTGCAGAAATAAATACTGTTACATCTGGCCAGAGGCACAATAAAGTTAAGAACAATAATATAAAATAATGATAATTTATAGATAGATGATAGTTAAATATACAGAAAGGGAAATAAGAGAACACTCTAAAAAGAAGATAAAATAAAAAAAAATAATAATAAAAAATAAAATCTTTTGGTACCATGCATAGAGTTGTATGTACAATAGAAGTACCCAAATGTCATATTCAGAGAAAGTAAATTCAGCAATTTTTTTTAAATTTCGCTGCTCCAGAATAATCTTCTTTCCTATTATGTTTTTGGAGTTAAGTGATCGAATAGGTACCCAATTGATTTGGGATAAAGATATAATGTGGACTGATTCACAAGCACTTTTTCCTAATGGTGTTTCACCTTGCACCTTAACCCTCCAAAACCAGGAATTATTTTCTTAAAAAATATTTGGATTTTTTTACATTTTCCTATTCCTATGATGATACAGAACTCGAGAAAAATAATAAAAAAAATTTATCGATTTCAACATCATCTCAGGGAGGTGTGACATAAATGTCACACTAGGCTCTCAGCCTACTATACTTTTCAAATTACAAAATTTGATAGATTTTCATTACAATAGAAATAATAACTAACATAATAATTTTTAAAGTTAGTTTATTGAACAAAATTTACAGTTAATTAATTACTTTTTAAAAAGTAATAGTTAATACTAATAGGTATTATTAGGTTACAGGTAAAATTAAAAGATACTATTCACTTTTTATGATATGAATGAAAACGTTTTACACACAATCCCACTTTGCACTTTGCACAAATAGTGCTCACCGAACTTGAACATGTTTCACTTGGAGATGGGTTCAACAAAGTGATCAATCCTGCTATGTTGCTTGCTCTTGGGGTTTATTGAAAATAGTGTGTTACTATCTGAATATAACCCCATTTATTAATGTTTTATTAATTACCTTTATTGGATTCTGCTCCACTACGTGGCAACCAATTCATTGTTAGTTTAGTGGCTTTTAGGAAATAGAATGATTATGATGTTTATTAAACTTACTATATTTACTAAAGCGATTATGTATATACATGAAACTATAGGATGGTTTTACAAATACTATATTCTAAGGTCAGTACACAATTTACCATTTATAAACTTATTACAGACTATTACAAATATTTGGTACTTATCAAAATGGAATATGGGTCTTCAGTCGGCGTATTGAGTCCGGTCATAATCAGGACTTCCTTCCTATCTCTCTGGGTTGGCCATCCAAGAGATCATCGCTGAGGACCTCCAGCATCTCCTCTCAGCCATATCACTTCCAACCGTCTCTCATCTCTTCGTCCACTCTCCATCCATCAAACTCTCCAACCAAAAACTATCCCCCTTCGTTTTCAGGTCCATGCTTTTAAAGAGCTTCATCCACTCCATCTTATGTTTACCTTTCTTTGTCTGAAAGTTTTGATTTCTTTGTCTCCAAGAAACTTTTGTTGACAGAATATTTTACAGTGGTGGTCACTCCGAAGGTTTGACCTAGCTCAGTCTGACCCAGATCTCCTCTGAAGGGTTTTATGGCTTAACAATCCTACTCCCGACTTCAAAGAAGTGCCGGCCTTTTTTTATCACGCCGTCTTATTATTAATTATTAACAAAACATTACTCCGAGTACACATAATACATTGCAATCCGATCATAGTGAATATCAATTGGAACTCGTGAAGATCTGGGACCTGAAGATGTAGAAGGCCCTGGTGACTTTATTGGTGTTTTGTACCTCTCCAAGTAGCACAAAACAACTGCTCGTCTAAATTGATGTTTTTGGTAATTTGCATGTCCAGCTTGCCTATAGATTAGCCATGCATTATTCAATCAATCAGCCACGTAAATAAAGGCCACCACCATTTCTTCCCACGAATGCTTACTCTTCTCTGGTTGATGTCCTCGTCCATCCAATCAGTTCCACTCATGTATTTGTTGTACAGGTTTATCAGTAAAAATAAACCATAATAGTGATTTTATTTTTTTAATAAAGATGAAAGAGACTGTTTTCTTGCCATCAATCGATTAGACTAACTCCATTGAAAAAAAAAAAAAGAGAAATAGAAAAAAAATCGTAATCAAAATTTCGGAAAAATAACAAGTACCTAATTGAACTGTTGTCTTAGGAGCGATTGCAAATAGCTTTCTTATATTGAAAAAAAAAGATAATGTCTGGAAAATAATAATATATAATAATAAAAGTTTTATTCAAATGATTAAACAGTTTACAATTGCACATATTAAATATTGTCACATGTTTTGGTGATAAAACAATTTACACTACATTGACAGCTGCGCTTAGCTAAAATGGGTATAATTTGGAATGCATTTATTTTAGCAGTAGGAAAAATACTAAAAAACCTACAAAATAAGAAGAAAAAAGAGATTGATAAAAGCGAATACCTACATAATAAAATTTACTAAACTAAAATGCATAATTTATTAACTTTTTGTACATTAAGTTAATAAACATTTTGGATAATTAACTTATATATTATTTGTGTTCCAATAATTTAATTTCAAGCCGAGACAATAACTTTTGGATGTCTTATTAGCAAAATATTGTTATAGTAGTATGTGGTTTGTACGTTTGTTTATGTATCTTCTTAAGGATTGTTTGTTATAATTGCCTATTGTTTGAATTATAGGATTTCCTGAATTGTTTGTAGAGTTGAAAAAGTTTCTGGTCTGTGTGTGAATAAATTGTTTAATTGTTTAATGAATTTAATTGTTTAATAAACTGTGTGAAAATCTAATTCGAGTAGCATGTGGGTTATTTTTGTGTATCTGGGGTAGTCATTTATTATTCTCATGCATCGGTTTTGCACCCTTTCAATTTTTTTTATAGTTTGAATCACAGGTGTAGCTCCATACGGGAGAGGCGTACGTCAGTAATGGTCTTATGACTGATTTATATAGAATGATTTTGTTTTTGATCGACAGTGGGGATTTTCTTCTGAAATACGGAGCCATAGTACTTAAGAGTTTTTTGGCTTGTCGCATTTGTTATTTATATGAGGTGTGAATGTTAATCGTTTATCTAATTCCAAACCAAGGTAGGTAACAGTTTGAGTCCAAGGGATTTTAATATTTTTTAGATTGATATGTCTTGGTATGTTGGGCCTTCTTTTTGTAAAAATTATTGCAGTTGTTTTTTGTTCGTTTATTTTTATTTTCCATTTATTATAATATTTATTAAATCTGAAGTATAATGACTTTAATCTGTTTTCTATTGTGTCTATCCTGAAGGAACTAGTGTAAATCGCCGTGTCATCGGCATATAATGATCTATAGGTCGGATATGTATATATTAAATAGCGTTGGTGAAAGACAGGATCCTTGAGGAAGACCTGCTGGTAAGGGATATTTGGGAGAAGTGTGTCTGAAAAATATTGAATAACTAAAAACTACTATTGCTTCACAATTATTTTTTTTATTTTTTTTTTTGCATTGAACTAGGAAGTTTTTTTTTTTACAAAGAAGTAATTTAAAACTACCGTTGTTTCACCAGCAATTCTTAACAGTTTTCTTTGATTGAAAAAAATCAATAAACTCTCTGACACATGGTAATACTAGGTAATTTTGACAATTTCAGAACAAAAAATCAAAAAGGTAATTCTAAGCCCGAGTGTGACATATTTGTCACACCAAGTTAAAACCGAAAACATGAAGCTAAATATTTTTTTCAAACCAAATTTTGTGTACTTTAACTTTAGATCCAAATCAAATGAAAACATGACAAATTAAATTTTTAAAAATGCGTATAAGCATATTAAACGACTTACCATGCATCGAGGTCAAAATTCATTGTTGGCTAATTTTCAAACTTTGAAATAAACACAAATATTAACTGTTTGAACCCACTGTTTGTACTAAAATGATCGTCAGAGCCCCCTTCAGGTAGCGGTAAAGGTAATTCACCCTCAACAATTGATAAAGAGAAAGGGGGTAGGAAAACCCGGATACTTTCTATTGTGACATCAATGTCACACTAGGGTTTGGAGGGTTAAAACAGACCTGCAAGGAGTTGGAAACCTCCTGTAGCTTGAAAAACTTATTTTTTTCACATTTGATTTTGCAGAATATCTAAAACGCCGAGAACTAAGGAAGGAATCAAAATTTTCTAGTTTGTTGTTCAAGTTTATAAAGTTTCCTTCTTGGCAAATAACAAAATACTAAAAGAAAAATACAAAATCGATGAAGAATACAAATCATTTTTTTGTTTTAAATGGGCAGTATAGGACTTCAATGGGAGTCTTGGCCCCAAAAAAAAAAAAAAATTTTTGTTTTCTGGTGTTTATTTTTGAAAATTGTTCATGTTTCAATGAACAAAAGTTGCTGTTGCAAGATACCAGGAGTATTGTTGTCCCTACAAAAAAACCTTATTTCGTTTCTTGGTACTCATACTCAAAGATCACTAAAAATTAAGAATTTGATCCCTTACAAATATTGTTAAGTATTACCTCAACGGGCCTTGGGCCGCCAGAAGAAAAACATGTTTATCAGCTAAATTGTGGGTGCCAACACCCAGAAAAGTGTTTCAAGGTACAATAGTTTCCCCTATAGATATTTTCACTTCAACACAGGTTGGTCAGTTATTTTATTTTTAATGGTTCCTCACAGTATGTGTATGATAGCTCTTAACAGAATGACTTCAAAAACTTTAGTTTTTATCTCTAAAAAAAATTTTTTTTTTTTTTCAAATGTAGTAATTTAGTGGTAGTAACCTATATCATAATATTTTGAAAGGAGCAGATAACCTAATATTTTTAGACAATTAAGATATTTTATACTGACATTCTAAGATATACAAGTTTTAAAAGGTGAGGGGATCTATTATATCGATAGACTATTTAGATCTATAATCTACCAGGAGGATAATTTATCTGAACACCTGCTACTTCAAAGATTATTTATTACTAATCAATTATATAAGTTAGAATAGCAGCTGGTATGAATTGTCTTTTTTGCATTGAATATCTTGCTAAGCTCCAGGGAATTGTCTTGATCTACTAAAACAGTACTTTAAAAGACCACAGTGGCCATGTGCTGTAAGTAATACTGGGTAATGATGAAGGAGAGAGAGACGATCCTGAAGTTATGAGAACTGAGGAAATTGAGGCTGAGGTGGTCAGATGATGTGTAGGAAAACTTTTGGTGGCTGGAAGAGAGAGGTTGGCAAAGGCAGAAGAAAGATAGGAATGGAAATCAGTACCAAGTCAGGCCATGATCCAAATAGGATTGTATTGGTACTAAAGTTGAAAATATAAATTAATTATTTAATTGCTTGCAAATAATTTATTTTTTTATTTTTATGGATGATTTAATCTAATAATAAAATTAACTTCTCAATGTATAGGTTGGCCAATCATGTGTGTTTCACTGTTTGGGAGACTTATAGGAACAGGTGCATATGGTATTGTTGTGCTTCATTCTTCAGAGCTATTTCCAACTGAACATCGCAACTTTGCCATTGGTACTTGTACCACGGCAGCTCAATTGGGCCCATTACTAGCACCATATTTAGTTGATATATTGGTAAGTAATGGTATGTCTTCTAATCATTTGTACTATCTGGGGCTGTGGTTGGGGGTTAGAATGACATTTAATATCTACTCTAAATATCCTTGATTCCTGCTGGAAACCAATTAAAAAATTAAACTAATAATATTAACGACTGGCCTGTAGATGGTACAGATTCCTCCCTGAGGACCCAATTTGGAGTGAAATAAAATTAATCAGAATATCTTTCTCAGATGTGTCATGTCTCATGTCTCTAGTTCACTCAGTACTTTTTGTCTATAGGGGTTAAAGGTCATTAAAACTATATATGTACATTTTCATTTATTTGCATAAGAGAGGGACTAAAAGTAAGAACTCTTCATTTGGCTGGACAAATACTTCCTGTTCTTCCTCTCTTTTCTGTCACTCAGAAGTTGAAAATTCATTATATTTTTTACCAACACCTTTTGAAATAAAACTTTAATGGGTCACTAAAATACTTCTTACACCTCCTTCACAAGCAGGGCAACTTTTACATAAGTTTACTTTGTGCGTAAACACATGCAGCAAGAAAACACGTGATAGCATGGTGATGCTTCTCCTGACTCTATTTGCATTCCAGGTATCTGAGCACCAGCCATTCACCATTTGTATGTTATTCTTTACAATAAGTAATATTATTTATAATTTTACTATCTCTCTGATACACAGAAAGATGGATTAGAATTGAGGTATTTAAAGTCATGGGACTCATAAATTAAAACAAAATAGAATTCATTTGCAAATAAAAGCCAAATCGAAGATAAGAAACTTTTGATATTTCTCAGTCTCCAAGTTAGTCAAGTCGATATCCCCCTAAAAAATAGAATTCACAAAATTATTCTACCTACAATCTCTTTCAGACGTGAATCATAATGACTCCGGTTAAAGCTAGAATAACACTTTAAATTTTACCAAAATAAAATATTTTTTTCAGAAGAAAGACAGTAAGACAAGCAGAATTGCAGTAACATGAATCTGGTAAATTTAGTTGATAATATCATATTGAATATTGAAATAGAGTTGGAAAGTTTTTGGGCTTGATAATGAGAGGTCATCAGAATTCAACAAATGGGTAAACTTCAGAGGATTAGACTGAGACATTGATAGAAAGATTATGTTTGAACTGTATAGGCTGTTTATAAGTTTTAGGTGGCTTGAGGTATTTGGAGAGCAGTTGATAGTGGTACTATTATAAACCTTCCAACTCATTAAACCCAATTATTTTTATTATTATGATAATAATAATCATACTATATGATTATAATAATCATACTCCTGTAAAATTTTAAAAGTATATTTTGATTGGAGTTTAATTTTATGGACTTAGTTCAACCAAACATGCAGAAGTTAATATTCCACTCCCTATAAATAAACAATGCAGATTACTCAAATGTACTTGAAAATGGACTTTTCTGTGTGATTTAACTTTATCTACTTTCATATCTACTTTTCATAAATATCTACCAAAATTATATTCGTACTTCACAATATCCCACTGTTTCAATTTGTTTTCCATATTTAAATCCAGTTGAATATGTATATATTAACATCCTAAGAACAGTGTACACAAAAAACCATCAATATGTAAAATCGAATAAAAATCCATTATCAAGTAACAAAAAATTAATGAGGAAATGAGGAAAGTATTAATTCTAAATATAAGAAGAAGGCTTTTCTAGGTGGCTAAAAAATAGAAGATGGTACAAACTGGAGCCACCACAACCTACTCTCCTTTAATCTAAACAAATCCAAAGCTATAAATATTGGTTCAAGGCCCATTCTGAAATCCATTCCATCTCTTTCTGGCCTTTTTCCAAACAACATTGCAATACAATTTTGTTCTTCTGTTAAAAATCATTTCGTGTTTGATCCAACCCTTGGAAAGATCACACTTCTCAAATATCCCATCACTCAATCCCCACCCTAAGACAATACTATTATTCTGTCATTTTATTCCTATAAGCACTCACTAACTCCTTGTCTCTATTGTTTACAATGGTTTCTCTGGAGAACAAGATCCAAAACTCAATAAATTGATAAAGGAACTAAGATCTAAGATTTAACTTTGGTGTCCCTAGAGACATATTTCTCAATAATATGGTTATAGGTTAGGTTGTTTTTACCTAACTACCATCACAGGTATTTTCCAACATTTCCAGTTCAAATCTGAATTTCATATTCGCAATAGCTAAATCCGCCTTTCCGACCTATCTATCCTTCTCCACAAGATTCCTGCATTTGATGAATCTTTCAATAATTGTGCAACATCCTTGTGAAATTCTATACCTACCCTAGTTTGTTATGTACCTTGTCTTTCTACATTTAAAGTTCATTTTTTTTTTTTTTTTTTTTTTTTTTTTTTTTTTTTTTCTCTTATCTTCTGGGATTTCCTAGTTACTTTAATAAATGTAATTTTTTGTAAATGTCTCTGTAATTATTATTCTTATTTTGTTTCTGTAATTGTTTGTAAAGGTCTCTGTAGTTATTTTTCTTATTTTGTTTATTTATCTTTGTTATTTTATCAATTTTAGTTTAAAATATATACATTTTTTTTTTTTTTTTTTTTTTGCTACAGATATAATTAATTATAAGAAGTTGTCTTGTGACTCTGCCCAAACTGTTTAGGACAATTTATATCTGAAACTTAAATTGTCTTGAAGGACATTTGTCTCAAAATAATTTTTTTTTCCATACCATCTAAAATAAAAATAGCAAAGATTTTAAATTTTAAAAGTAAATTTTTTAAATTTTTATTCTATATGTTTTCTATATGCAGCTTTTGAAATTTTTAAAAGATTTATACTAATAAATGTTGACAATATTACAACTCTTTCGTGTCATTCAAATGAAGGATACAGTTTTTGAATTCATGAATTTTAGTTTTCTAGCAATGAAGCACACCTTATATAAAAATATTAAATTAGAAAAAAAAAAATCACTGCCTCTTCTGTTTTAAACTCAATTCAAATCATAACATATTATTAAGACATATAGTCGGTTAAGATGTGATGCCTTCTAAGCGCCAGGTAATAGAATGTGTACATACAAAGTAACATATACTAGTTGGCGATATTTATTCTAAGATATTGTTTAATTTAAAAAAAAAAAAATTATTTTGTCATTATTAAACAGGGGAAGAAGGCTTGGTGGATGCCTACTACAGCGTGTGGCTTGCTTGCTCTGTTGAGTGCATTCTTTATGGGATATTTACCGGAGACCAGTGACACTCCAATGCCAGACACAATAAAAGGGATGAACCTGAAATAAAACCACTTACAAATCAAATATCCAATTATGTCTGTTATAATTTTTTTTTTTTTTTGTTATTAATTTATGATACATTGTTTTGTTTTTTAACCAAAAGCATGAAGTATGGTGTTTTTTTAAAGATATGTAAGACCTTTCTTTTTAATCTAGTGCAAAATAATTACTTGTCCAATCCATGTCATTTCTCTATTATATCAAGATACACAACCCACAGATGTCAAACCTGTAGCCTAAAAATATTGCTAATGTACTAAATTTTTATTTAGATCTTGTTATTGTTTAGATAATTAGTATTATAGAAATATAAGAATTAATTGTTCTGAATTTTATGTCTTCCTTTGACAGAAAAAAAAAAAATAGAACTATTTATTTATTAAAGAAAATCCTATTAAAATTAATTAAAAATTGTTCTTTATTTGAGAAAGCCACAAATAACATGTTTCTCAACATTTACAAATATATTCATTGTCAATACATTCATAAATATATATTTATAAATTTTTCTCAGAGAGTATAATTTAATACAGTATTTTGACCTTTAGTCTTTCAAAAAAATATAGTCATCAAAATGATTTCCATCTTAATTAAAGTAACCTTGACATGGTACATTAACTTTGGGTAATTTCCACCAAAAAATCATTTCTAAATATTCAATTTCACTTAATTTGCATTAATTAGTATTCTAATTATACTATATAATGTAAAAATAGTTACTTATTACATTTCTCTTGTTATTATTAAATTAGCTCAATCTCAGCTTTACTATTTAATTTTTATTTACTAAATGTAAAGAAGAAAATTTTTGGATAACAGTGAGCTGGTTTTATTGATGCAAATCGATGACATATTGTTCTGAACTTTCTTTGCAAGTATTGAAGTGCAGTGACTGGAAGTTTTTGGGAAAGATTTTCAAATCACTGAATAATTAAAGTGATTATACCAGGTATGTTTATTTATATATACCAGGTATATTTTCTGATAAAAACCTAAGTGAAAATACCAAATTGTATTGTTAAATAATATTTTCAACTTTAATAGCAAAGGGTGCTTGACAATGATGGTACATCAAAATAATAGTTTTTGTAATTATAAAACGACAAACAAATTTTTAATAGTAAGGCAATTATAATAGAATTTCTATATAAAATGTTCAACCCAACTATCTTATACAACGAATAAGAAAAAAAAAAAAAAAAAAAAAAAAAAAAAAAAAATTACAAAAAGTATAAAATAAGTAAATATTTCTAATATTTTAATTATATTCTTCAAATAGTATCCCACGTCGGGGCTTCGCCTACTCTCATAAGTAGAGCTTAGATAATTTTAACTAATAATTGAAGTTTTATTTACTTATCGACAAAAATCTTGTATTGAAGTATTCAATTGAGCATTATTTCTTCAATGATATTTCCACGAATAGAATTGATTTTAAAAATGGTTAAAATTGCATTTTATAGTTATTATTACATTATTTATAATTTGGAACAGATTGGTTTAGTAGTTTTTGTGGTTAGTGATCACAAATGAAAAATGGCTTATCTTTTTTAGTCCAGTCAATAAACACATTGTAGAGTGCATGAAATATGCGATAATTTTTGACTTCATTAGGAGAAGTTAATAGGTAAATATACTAAAACTCCACATCCCTGGGGATGAACTAACTGTGGGGGAGGGGAGAAGTTTGAGTTTTTTTGGTTTTTTGATTATATCTCGAAAACGGTGGACTCTAGAAAAATATGTTGGAAATACAAATTAAAGGTAATTAAATTTCCTATAAAATTAATTCTATATAAATTTTTTGAAATTCTAATGGTTTTTGAGATATATGTTATTGAAAATCGGTGATTTTCAGAAAAAAACAAATGTTACCTCACTTTTTGTCAAACTTTTGCTTCTAGTACATTCCACGATCGTTTCTCAGAAAAAAATGTCAAAATCAAAATTGTAGAGCATTAAATATACTTTAATTTCATACACAGGGTGTTCAGCATAAGACTGCAGTAACTTCGGGAGGCGATTTTGGGCATAATTTGCAAATTCCCCATAAACTATAGCTCGATTCTCATCCCTTTTGTACATATTTTTAATTTTATGTTTTTCAAGAAATTTCTACTTTTTGACAAATAATTGTCTATATTTCCCAAACTATCCAAGCTACAGCAATTTCAATATGCTCATTAGGAATAAGATAAAATTTCCTTTAAAATAAGTTTTTTTATACTTCAAAATAGTCGCATCCTTTACTTAACTTTGTGATCTAAACATAAGAAATAGCAAGTTTCAAATTTCGCTCCAAAACTTTTACTGCATTTTTCTCAAAAATATTACATAATATTAGTAACGTGCACTACTAAAAAAAACTTCTACTAACTAACATCTTTTGAATGGTATACCATAAATAGTTATAATTTTAAAAATTGGTACTGAAATCGCTTATTAATTACTAAAAACAGGGAGACGCAACATAGGCATTTTGGGAAATACTGAGATAATGCTTAGAAATGTTAAATAGTTTTATTATGTTTTATTAATAGAAAAGTAATTTAATCACAATTACCTATTTATCTTATTCTAATATTTTAAATTTAAGAAACTTTTAAGATAATTTAATTAAAATTTACATACTTAATTTACAATAATTGTTCAAAATGTCCTCCCTCTTCTCTGATAAACAGCACCGGTCTTCTTCTGACTGCATCTACTGCTAGGTGAAGTTCATCATGATTTTGCTGCATTTCATTGCAGCACTCATAAATTTCTTCTCCCCTCCCCCACCCTTAGCTCACCCCCCAGGGACAGGGACATTTAGTATGTTTACATTCTAATTACTCCTTGGGAAGCTGAGAATTAAAAAATAATCACATATTTTATACACTCGACACTCCTCATTTCAGCACTCATTGACTGGACTATTTATATAATAGTACAGATTGTTGAAAAAAAAATGTGGATATAATATCTTTCTTCAATATATATAAATTTTTTTTTTTAATATTATAAAGAAAACCGAACAAAAAAGTTAAAAATAAGTTTTCAAAATCAAATACACAAAAAATTCTTAAACTATTAAGAAATTGTAATCCCATAGCTTTTTTTTTTTTTTTTTTTTTTTTTTTTTTTTTTTTTTTTTTTTTTTTTTTTTTTTTTTTATTATTAAAAAACAAAAATCGTTCAAAACTGACTTGAGTCCTCATTTTGTTGATTAAATTACAGAAAGAAAATTTAAAAGAAAAATTATTACTGAATATAAGATCTATTCCTCCAAAAAGTTATATTTCAAAATCATTTATTTTTATTCATGTAAAGTGCTTGGAAAAGTGTAAAAAGAATCAGGTATATTCTTCATTTAATTCGCTATAAAACAAAAGATTCAGCTGTTCAATTCATTACCAGACATAAATAACCATTTTTCATGATTATTTATGGAATGACCCACAATAATTTATGGTTGGTTTGGTAGAAACATTTTTATTTTAAATAAACACCATAAGTATGTTCGTTTGAGATTACATTTAACTTAATTGTTTCAATTTAGAATTTTATCTTTTTCTAATTTTAAATTATTTTATATTATGTAATATTTATTTCCAATTTTCATTCAAGAGCAGTGAGATGGATCCAGTAACATTAGAAAATGCCTTAGAAAAAAAATGTAAAAACCATGCTTGGTTAGCTTGGATATTGTTTCTTACAGCCAGTCCAGTAATTTTTAATTCTGCACATTTAGCTTCATATGTGTTTCTTGGAGGAAACCCGTCTTTCTTCTGTAATATTCCAGAGCTAGTTGAGGCCAACTGGACAAAAGAACAAATAAGAGAAATTAGTAGTCCAGGGTAAGTTATGGTAATTGTATCTTATATATTTATTTTCTTTTTAATCTAATTTTGACTTTCATTAATGAAGTATGATATTTTACAAATATAGATTAGAGAGACAAAGCTGTGTTCATTACAACTGGAATTACTCTTTATTGAAAGGTTTGAGTTTTGAAGATGCTCTTGGTTATAGCAATTTTAGGCAAAAACCAGATTTAATAAAATGTGAAAATTATATTTATGAAGAAGAGACTTATCATCAAACCGTAGTCAGTGAGGTCAGAACCAAAGTTATTGTTTATAATTTATTATTTATAATAATATCTTCAAATCATCATTCAAAATTAATGTTTTATGTTTTAGTGGGATCTTGTTTGTGATAATCTACCTCTTAGTTCAACTGTTCAGGGTGCTGTAGCTATAGGGAAATTATGTGGAGCTGTAATATTCGGTTTGATTAGTGACAGGTTAAGAAACTATTTTCAGCTCTTATATAAAATCTATACATGTTTTTTTTTTTGTTTTATTGTTTACATCTGATATATTTTATTTAATGAATCCTTTTTTTATTCAAACAAAATATGATAAGAAAATTCAACAATCTGTTTTTAAATGAACTAATTAACTTATGTAATATTTGCTCTGAAATTAGACTAGGATGTAGATAAGAGTAATGTGTTAGGTCTATCCTCATAGTTTGTTGTATGTAGGGAAAAATTGTTGGTAATATCTGCTTTGTACATTTGTGTTTGCTAAAGCTTACTATCAGCATTCTCTGTTTTGAACCATTTCAAAAGAAAATAATGATTGGAGCATATTAATCACACACCACTATCAAAACGTATTGCCGTGTTAAAAGCATTTAGGCAATTCTGATTATTTTTAATGAAAAAAACAAAAACAAAATAATGAAATCTAAATATTTGATTTAGAATTGGTCAGTTTAATTGGTTGGACTTCATCTAATCAAGACATTTATTTTACCTGTATTTTACTGTCAATCTGTTTCTATTTCTTTCCCTGTCTTCTAATTAAAATTCTTAGAAATTACTTTTAACAGGTTAGCTTTAACCTTTTGTGTTTAAAGAAATTGGGTCTCTCTTTTTTCTAACTATCAGATTAAGAGAGAATTTTTCAGAACAAAAAGAAGTTCCACTGTATTACTTGTTTTGTTAAGCTTGGAAGGCTCTGACAGAAAGGTTAAAATGTCTGAAAATTTACCTCTTAAGCAGATCCTCACAGAGCCACTGCTTAGTCTTTGCAGAGTTGGAAGGCGAAGGCTGTGGTGGGTGAATCACATGACCAATGACCTAGAAAATATTAAACTAGTGGAAATTGGACAGCATCTTTCTTAGATAAAGCTAGTTGGTGGTTCTTGTTGAACCAAGCCAAGAAATGTCATGGGTAGTACATAGTAATAGTTGATGGTAATGTTGAACATTATTAAAAAGTCTATATTTTACATTATACAAATTTGTAATATCTTCATTGATATAATTTAATTTAAAATTTATTCAGGTTTGGAAGAAAGAAGACATTCATATTTTCTTCAATCTTGTATATTGTGGCTGCTCCTTCTGCTGCTTTTGTAAATAGTTATTCAGTGTTTATAACACTTAGACTACTCATTGGGATTGCTGGTGCTGGAGTCTATGACACTGGCTATACAATCTGTAAGTAGTCTAAAATAAAAATGACATATTAACTCTTCCAACGGAACATCCGTCTGTCAGATGGATACAGTTTGTAAATAATGTACTAAATCTTACTGGAGAAGGGATGAGGTTTTGTGTGTGTTTCAGTCAAACCATACCCTTTGTCGAGACTAAACATTACCTGTTTGGCATCAGACCCTAAGCAGCTAAGATTGCATTTTCTTAGACATACCCCGTCTGTAAGGCGGATGCTCCCACTAGTGTAAGGATTTTGTATCTGTCTGTGTGGCAAGTGTTCCTACAAATATACAATTTTGTATTTCTCATTTGTTCGCTGACTGCCTGTGAAGCCTGTTTTCCTTTTTGATTATATATTTTTATTTATATATTTTATTAATTTATTTTTAATTGTTTATCATCTAATTGAGGTTTTTTTTGGGGGGGGGGGGGGGGAAACTTTTAACTAAACTAATTTATACTTATGTAACAGACGTCTGCTGCCTTTTTTTTTTCATTTTAGATCTATGTACCATTAGTTTTAATATATTATGTTATTTTTCTTGTTCTGACCGATAGTCAGTTATTATTCCCCACATTTGATAAAAATATAAAATAATTTTACATTTTATCTCTAATAAACTGTCATGGATTTATTAATTACCAATGAATTATATATTATTTTCTTAATAAGGAAAAAGGCAATCAGAGTTTATAAATGGTTTAAAATATAAGGTGAGTTAATGAAAAAAAGAAAAATTCCAATATAATAATAAATAAGTCTGTGAGACGGATGTTCCCCATAACACAAAGAAAAAACATGATCCGTCTGAAGGGTTAAGCTCTATTTTATTGTATTTCAGTTAAGAAAATATTTTAATATGATTAGTAATATTACTTGATATTGATTTATTTATATAATAAATTAAATAATTTTCATTAGCTACTGGTTTTAGGGTGGATGAAGGGGTTATACAACAAAACACAATTTTTGGTAATTTATGTTTTAAGATTTTTTTACACATTTTCCTTTAGCAGGGAAGTGTTATATATCCCCTCCATCTTCTTCATACCTGTTTTTATAATTTTCTTGGAATACTTAGATTTCGCTAACTAACACTTCTGCAAATAAATTCTTCATCTAATCAACTTGATTAAATATTTAAAAAAATGTGACATAAACCCTTCATCCACTAAGTCCTTAATATTTGCTGTAAATAATATATGGATTCTTTTGAACTTTTAGATAGAAAAAATAAATAAAACCTATTAAATAATTCTGACATCAGTGTTATAGATGATGTAACAAAAAATTTAGTTTTTATTCTTTTTATTTTATTATTTAAGGAGAGAAATATTAGGTTAAACAAATACTTTGAATGTTGTTCCAGATTTATGAAAGCTACAATTATCAAACTATATACAGGGTGTTTAGCATGAGACTACAGTAACTTCGAGAGTCGATTCTAGGCATCATTTGCAACTAAAAATTTCATATAAACTATAGCTTGATTCTCATCCGTTTTTTAGATATTTTTAATTTTATAATAAATAGCAGTGTCCAGTATTTAACTTATTGATCTAAACTTATGAAATATCAAGTTTCTAATTCCGTTCCAAAACTTAGTCTGCATTTTTCTCAAAAATATTACAGCTTACAAATGTGCATTACTGAATCTTATTCTAATATTTGAAATTTAACAAACTTTTAAGATAGTTTAATTAAAATTTACATACTTAATTTACAATTATTGTTCAAAATGTCCTCTCTCATCTCTCATACATAGCACCGATCTTCTTCTGACTGCATCTACTGCTAGGAGAAGTTCGTCATGATTTTGCCGCATTGTATTGCAGCACTCATAAATTATGTTTCATTAATAGAAAATTAACACTGAAATATTTGATCTATTGGAGTGTACAGAGGAGGGAACTAATGTGGTTCCAGATGCATAGATTTCCGGCACACAACGGAAGACTGATATCTGAGTGGATGAACCAATATTTTAGAGAGAGATGGATAGGCCGACATGGGCCAAAAAGGTGGCCAGCTAGGAGTCCTTATCTTACACCACTGGGCTTTTACATGTGGGGTACCCTGAAGCAAAAAGTGTACAAAGTAAGATCAGAAACCCGAGAGGAGTTGGTCGAAGAAATTTATGAGTGCTGCAATACTATGCGACAAAATCATGATGAACTTCACCTAGCAGTAGATGCAGTCAGAAGAAGATTGGTGCTGTGTATGAGAGTAGGTAAGGGAGGACATTTTGAACAATTATTGTAAATTAAGTTTGTAAACTTTAATTAAACTATCTTAAAAGATTTGTTAATTGAAAATATTAGAATAAGATAAATAGGTAATTGTGATTAAATTACTTTTCTATTAATAAAACATAATAAAACTCTTTAACATTTCTGAGCATTCTCTCAGTATTTCCCAAAATTCCCATGTGGCATCTCCCTGTTTTTTGTAATTAATAAGTAATTTCAGTATCAACAATTTTAGAAATTATCACTATTCATAGTAAACCATTCGAAAGGTGTTTGTGTGTAGAATTTTTTTTTTAGTAGTGCACGTTTGTAACATATGTAATATTTTTCAGAAAAATGCCGTCGAAGTTTTGGAACAGAATTAGAAACTTGCTATTTCGTTTGTTTGGTTCAATAAGTTAAATACTGGACGCTGCTATTTTGAAGTCTAAATAAGTTTATTTTAAAGGAAATTTAATCTTCTTTCTAACGAACATATTGAAATTGCTCTAGGTTTAATAGTTCGGGAAATATAGACAATTATTTGTAAAAAATTAGAAGTTTTTGAAAAAACAAAATTATAAATATCTATAAAACAGATGAGAATCGAGCTATAGTTTATATGAAATTTTTCGTTGCAAATGATGCGTTGAATCGCCTCTCAAAGTTACTGCAGTCTTATGCTGAACACCTTGTATATAAGTTGAAGTGAAAAAATAACAAATACGTAAACGTATATTTTTAATATTAATTGTCACTTAGAATCTAATGTCCTCACAATCCATCCAATTTTGCATACTGAATATTAAATATTGTATGTTCAAAATAAATTATTGAAAGATGGATAAGTAAATATTTTTATTCAGGATAAGTTATTTTATTTTTATTTTATTTTATTTTTTTTGACAAAACTCTTTTTGTTTTAATAATCAATTGTTGGAAAGATCCTCGGAATATGGTAGTTTTTATCAGATTCACACTTTGTAACTTTATAAAAATTTTTAATTTTTCCTCATGTATTACATAATATACATACTATTTTGCCCCTATCAATTATTTATTTTTCAGTATTGGAACTAACAGTGAAGAATTATAGAGCATATGTAGGGAATATATTCAACCTAGCTTTTTCATTAGGAATTATGTATCTTCCTGTGGCTGCATATTTGACCAACAACTGGAGGCAGCTTCAATTAGCACTGTCAGCTCCAATGTTATTGCTCGTTATCCATTGCTGGTATCTATTATTATTATTATTATTATTTTGGAATACATACTAGCTTTCGAAATTTCCTATCATTTTTAAATTTGTGTTGTTAATTCTGAATTTAGTACATTTTTTATTTTATAAAATTCAAAACAATTTTTAATTATTTGTGTTTGTTTTGGTTAGGCAAAACATGAATTGTGAAATCTTTCTCTTTAATACTTCAATTTAAATCATTTATTATTTGCATTAGCTCACTGAACATGTTTAAGGAAGAATGTTCTGTGTGCATACTTCAGTATTTTATTGAAGAAGTGTTGTTTTCACAGCCATTATATTGGTTCTGTGGTCTAATAAGGTTCCATTGTATTTTGATAATTATAATACATTATAGTTATTCAATATTCTGATAAATATTTTGAAATTCGTTTATTTACTATTTTAAGTTAGTTTCTAGTTAATCAACAATAAAGTAACTATTAGAAAGTTGAGAGGTTATATAATCTTGGAATTCATAAATAAATAAATAAAACCAACGCAAATAAGAGAGTAGTTTTCTTTTTGTTTTCTCCCTTTTAATTCAAAATTATGTATTAATGATTTATTATATGTTACATAATATTTACATGATTTTATTTTTAATCCAATTTTTCCTTTACATCATAGGTTATTACCAGAATCACCAAGGTGGTTGGTAACATCTGGAAAGATGGAAAAAGCTGTGAATATTATAGGAAATCTTTTCCTAGCAAATTTTAATAAATCTAATCAGCCTGCAAATTTAGATTTTGAGGTTTTCTAATCTCCTTTTTTCTTTTAGCCATAAATGAGACTTTTTATTTCTTTATTTTTATTTTTATTAATTTATTTTCAGGGCCAATCCAATTCACGCTTCAAGAACTTGTTATTTTTATTTAAGGATTATTTAAAACTTTTCTCAACACTTCAACTTTCTAAAAGGACTTTAATATGCTATTATTTGTGGTTTCTGGGAAACCTATACTACTTTGTCATAGGTTAGATATTTGATTTTATTAGTATTATTTAGTTTGAATTTATCAGTTATTCTTCTCAGTCTTCATAATTTGATGATTAATAAAATTCTGATTGATTTTTCTATCAAATATATGAAACAAGTTGCACCACTTTTCTAACATTTATTTGCATGTATACATTATTGATTTGCTATTTTTATTTGTAATTTATGGCAAAATAAGAAAATATTTTGTATGTAATGTGATATTAAGCCTCTTGGCTTTGAACAATGTAACTTGGACGTTGTCATGAAACCAGGGCCACTGAGAGGAGGGGCTGGGTGGGCAATACCAGGTATGCAAGTTTAAAATGTCGTTTTAATTCCAATAGAATGCGCTCTTAGCCTATTGAAGGATTTGCTTATCTCTAAATGCTATTTTGTTTGTTAGTCATTTGTTTACAAAAGTCAGTTGTTTTTAAAGTCGTTTACGTGGACGTATCATACCTTTCTTTGGTGTTAAAAATGTCTAATTTTAAGCCAAATAAAGAGCATTTGCGGCATGTCATGATTTTCTTATTTAATCAAAAGAAAAAGGCATCTGAATGTCATCGAATTCTTGTTGAGACTTATGGCGATGTTGCTCCAACCGTCAGGACATGTGAACCTTGGTTTCAAAGTTTCAAACGTGGTGATTTTGATGTTACTGATCAAAAACGAGAAAATCGACCAAAAAAGTTTGAGGACTTCGAATTGCAATCTTTATTAGACGAAGACAATACCCAAACCCAACAAATGATGGCAGAAAAGTTGAATGTCACTAGGCAAGCCATTTCCGATCGCCTGAGAGCTATGGGAAAGATTCAAAAGGTTGGAAAATGGGTTCCACATGAATTGGACGAACGACAGATGGAAAAAAAAACGAAAAACTGTGTGTGAAATGCTGCTTTTACGCCACGAAAGAAAGGGTTTTTTGCATCGAGTTGTAACTGGCGATGAAAAATGGATTTATTTTCAGAATCCCAAACGAAAAAAATCATGGGTAACGCCAGGACAACCATCCACATCGAGTGCAAGACCGGATCGTTTTGGGAAGAAGAAGACAATGCTGTGTGTGTGGTGGGATCAGAAGGGAGTAGTCTACTACGAGCTTCTCAAACCCGGCGAAAGAGTCAATACCGAGCGCTACCGACAACAAATGATCAATTTGAGTCACGCATTGATCGAAAAACGCCCAGAATGGGCTCACAGGCACGCCAAAGTCATTCTTCAGCATGATAACGCTCCTGCACATTCAGCCAGATTGACTAAGGAAACGATTTCTTCACTTGGTTGGGAACTCCTACCCCACCCGCCGTATTCACCTGACCTGGCGCCTTCTGATTATCACCTCTTCTCATCGATGGGACACTCATTGGCGGAGCAACACTTCAACAATTTCGAAAACGTACGAAAATGGCTCGATGAATGGATTTCAAATAAAGATGAAGCATTCTTTTGGAATGGTATCCATATATTGCCCGAGAGATGGACAAAATGTGTAGAAAGCGAGGGTCAGTACTTTGAATAAAATATATTATACTTTTTTTTAAATTACTGTGTATATATTTTAAGAAATAAACGACATTTTAAACTTGCATACCTGGTATCCCTGAGGCTCGGGCTCTTGGGTGGCCCGTGCTAATCTGACCTCTTACAAGTGTTACTTTATATGAATAATTCTACAGTGATTTATCATATTAGGAAATTAATCAAACATGGTAGTTCATTAGTAAAATAAGAAATTGTATTTTTTGGAGTTAGGGGGCCCGGGCAAATATAATTGCCCCAGGGCCCGGGTTGGCTCTTGCCGCCCCTGCATGTAACATATGTTTCAATTCATAAAAAGGTTCATTTACCATAGCACTTAAAATCTTTTACTGAAAACATTCAATTTTCTGAACTTTTGATCTCCTGACTGCATTTTAGAGTTCTAAACCTTCTTCTTATTTTCAACTTTGCTCAGTTACTTAGAGAGTATATCCCAGGACTTCCAGATTATTGTTGGCAAGATTTGTCTTTAAGAGTTTTTCATTGGTTTCTGGCTAATTTTTTCACTTGATTTTTGAAGGATTTCCTTGTCTATCTTCAAGGTCTGCTTCCAGTTGGGAGATGAAAGATAATTTTTAAAGGTTTAAACATCTTGCAAACGTGTGCATACCATCTTAAGTTTCTCCTCTCTATATTTTCCTTTATCAGACACACCTTAAGTTCTTCCCTAACCTGTTCCCTTCTAGTTTTTCTGATAATTCTAGGAATTTCAACTCTTCCGCTGTGATATGGCTTAAGTATCTTAAAGTATAATAAGTATAAGTAAGTAACTTAAAATTTTTTCCAACCTTTCTTATGATTTGGTTTGCTTTTCCTGTTCTGTGTGAAATTTTATGGTCAACTTTTACTGTTTTGTTTATGGTTTTAAAATAGATTTGATTTGATACCATTTCAAATCTCTTACTAAAGCTTGTTATATCTATCTCTATAAGATTTCAGATCATCTGGTGGATTCAGCTTTTTTCAGTTTCAAACCATAACTCCCAATTATTTCATATAGTTGTTTATTTGTAAAAGCTTAGGGTGAAATTTTTTACTTAGGATAAAAAAAAAAATATATATGAATGTAAATTAGTCAAAGAAAGAAATTTTCTAACTCTTACCTTGAATATTTTGAAACTAGGTAAAAATATAATGTTGATAATGCACTTGTTTCTGTTTCTTTGTATTAAATGGCATTTTTTCAATTTATTTTTGTTGTAATTTGCATAGACAATTTTATACTAATTGTAAGTAGTGATTCTATATTATTTATTATTTTTAATTATATTTTTCTTTTATAAACTTTTTTTCCATTAAAGCTGTATCCACACTATCAGTGTTTTATTATTCTGTTCTTAGCGCTTAATGGAACATCGTTTGAAGTCAGTGAATACCTCTACATGGGACTCAATGGAATCATCGAAATTCCAGGCTTCTTACTCCCTCTTCTCTTGCTTACATACTTTGGTAGAAAAAGTACTGGGATAGCATTATGGATTATTTCTGGTATCGCAATGTTACTAATAATGGTGATACCACAGGGTAATGATTGACTTTATTAAATATTATTAATAATTATACTATACTTATAGAAACACAAGTTAATGAAACTTTTAAAGCATAGTATTTAGTATTCTCAATATTAATTTGCAGAATTTTTAAGATATATCAGAATATATTGAAATATGATTAAGTTCAGTCCATCTTTGATGATTCATTTTGATTATCATTGAAATATTCTATTAATTTGAAAGATTGCTTTAGCTAGGAGTTAATTATTAGTTCATTAAATAGCAGAAGAGAAAAAAAAAGTCGGTTTGCGATATGGAAGGAGTCTTGGAAGAGAAAAAATAGTTACAAAATTGATCTTTTTAATGATACATTAAGAGAGACTTCAGCCACATCTCCACAGCAAGTAGAAAGTTCTGAGCTGAATGAAACTTGTAATCAGTGGGAAATAGTTCTAATATTATTATTAGACAATTATTCAAATCAGTTTTACTAATAGCTGTTTTAATTTATCTTCTTCATTTTTTTTTTCTTTTTTTTTTTTTTTTTTTTTTTTTTTTCTTTTTTTTCCTGAAAAGGAATTCTCAAAATGTGGGTTCGACTTATTTCTAGGCAGACTAGTTTTTGAGCAAATACGGCACTATCACATGTGCTGAACTACAGTTGTCTTTAATAGATGATCAAATAAGGAAAATATCGCATAACCCTATCTCTTATAGGAAGTTTGTGTTATGTCTGAGAAATGTGCTGATATTTTAGATTTTAAATAACTTTCATTAATTTGAAATATGTAAACATTTTCCCTTTTTGTATTTTTTCATCATTCTTTCTTTGGCTATCACAGAAAACAAACTTTTGCATTTAGTATCAACCCTCCACATCTTATCTGATGATCTTACTACTCTTTCTGTAGCTATAAAATTTAAAGAAAATCCAAAATGGTGTGTGACAGTTGCAGGAAACTTATTTGTGGAAAGCATCACAAACAAATGTGTCCACATTGTACATAAAATTAAAATAAATGTTATTTTTTGTCTAAATTGAGATAAATTTTAAATATCAAATAACTGAAATGTTTTATTAAATAAAATGTTAATTTCTGGAATTATTTTGTTTATTTTTTTCTTCCAGTAGTTTTTTTTTTTAGTTTTTTTAGAACTTTTATTGAGTAAATATTACAATCTGCCACAAATGTGGGCAATAAGTAATATAGATGGCATATGATTACATTCACACATTATCTACAAAAAGAGAGAGAAAAAAATATTAATAGAGAAAAAAAAAATTATATATACAAAATAAAATAAATACAAAGATAACAGAAAGAACTTCCTATACATGAACAATATACAAATAAATAAAATGAAATACTAAAATAAGAAAAAATAAAATATTGAGTAAGTAAAAATAAATAAATAGTAGTATTAAAAAATAAAACAAAATTAAATTATAAGTTAAAAACACAATCGTACTTAATTTACAATACACACTCATCCTAGGGACCCCTAGCCAGACCCCTCCCTCCAATTATGGAGGGACAAGCCAGGCATAGAGAGGTCCCAGCTCTTCTCTCTCAGCTGCGTCACTGGTGTAAAAAACCCAGTGGAGGCTGAGTGAGAGCACTATAGTACATTCACGCCGGACATGAGTAGAGAAGTTGGCCATTGCCAGAACTCCATAATGAATAAATTTTACAAAAGATCTCGGGGCCACTGCCGTTTTAGTCTGCGAGGTGAATTATCAGGATGGGTGGAGCTGGATAAAGATTGAGCCAGAGGGTTAGGATGAAAGGAAAGGTTGCGATGGAATTTCGAAAATTTAAAAGGTATTTTTTTTTTTTTTTTTTTTTTTTTTTTTTTGTAATGGGAGGAGGAAAATCTTGCATAAGACGAAGTGGGCCGTGTGAGAGACCACAACAGTGTGAGATTCTTACTCACTAAAAACCACCTCCCTATTCTTCTTCACCACCCCGCGGAACTGCTGTCAAGCATTACTTCACGGGGGGCGGACTGGCTATTTGCCTACTTTATATTTTCTACTGCTAATTATTGAGGCACTAGGAGGCCTCGTCTTTCCCGCTCCTGTTTACGTAGCTTTCTGCAGATGTAAGCTGCGTAATTTGCAACAGCATTCCAGTTTTCATCGGCAGAAGTCATCTGGCTAACCAGGTTTTCTGGCACCAACTGATGGCCCAGAGTCCTGGCTAGATCTTCTCTCTCATTTGCAAATTTGGGGCAATGGAAGAATACATGCTCTACAGTTTCCTCAAGGTTTGTGCAATTGGGGCAAGACGATTCATTGTCAAGTTTGAACCGAAACAGATAGGCCCTGAAACCCCCATGTCCAGTAAGCAATTGGGTGAGGTAATGATCAACCTCCCCATGTTTCCGGGCTATCCATGTCACAATATCTGGTATCAAACGGTGGGTCCATCTTCCAGAAGATGATGAATCCCAGCGTCTTTGCCATCTTTGTAGAGTGTTATTTCTCTCTTCCTTGGTGATTGAGGGCCAATAAGCACCCGGTTCCTCTCGTTTTCGGCGATAGATCCGATTGCGTTCATCCGCCAGAAGGTCAATGGGCGGCATGTCAGCTATAACACACACTGCATCATATGAAACTGTGCGAAATGCTCTAGTGACACGAATGGCACTTCTTCGGTATACGCTATTGACCTTTCGGGCGTATGACTGCACTAGGAATGCGGTTGTCCAGATCGGTGCGGCGTATAAAAGAGCAGAGCTAGCCACACTAGCTAGAAGTTTTCTTCTGCTTTGTCTGGGGCCACCCATATTCGGCATGATTCTAGCAAGTACATTCGTTACTTGGGCTGCTTTTTTGCTAATTATTTGCAGATGTTCGTCAAATCTTAGTCTGGCGTCGATCTGCACCCCAAGATATCTAATAGATGGTTGAGAGGAAATATTATAATCTCCAACGGTCAGGGTGATTGTTTCTCTTACTTTCCTGCTTGTAACGAGAACTGCCTCGGTTTTATGATCAGCAAGCTGGAGACCTACTGATGAGAGCCACTGGCGTATTGTGGCTACAGCTGTGTTAGCACTGTAGACAATTTCCTCTAGCAGTTTTCCACAAGATATGATTGCAAGATCGTCCGCGAAACCCAAAGTAACTGTCCCTACCTCCATGGGTAGTCTTAGCACTGCATCATACATCACATTCCACAAGAGAGGCCCTAAAACGGAGCCCTGAGGAACGCCACTTGTGATTTTGTAGGTTTTTAGTCCAGCATCAGTATCATACCTCAGTACTCTATCGGAGAAATAACTCTCGATAATTCTCATAAGGTATTGTGGAACTTCCATCCTTCGCAATCCCTCCAGAATGCAATCCCATCGTGCTGAATTGAATGCATTCCTTATGTCTAACGTGATAATGGCGCAGTACCTTTTTCCACCTCTCCTCCACCTTTTTCCAGCGATGGCTTCTCGAGCAGACTTGACCACAAAATCGATTGCGTCGATCGTCGATCTCCCTTTTCTAAATCCGTACTGGTAATCAGATAGCCCTCTAGCTCCTTCACTGTAATCAGCTATTCTGCCACTCAGAACCCTTTCCAGTATCTTTCCCGCAGTGTCCAAAAGACAAATCGGGCGATAAGAAGTTGGATCGTTTGGTGGTCCTTTACCCTTTGGCAGAAGTACGAGGCGCTGCTTCTTCCACTGGGTTGGGAAGATTCCTTCACGGATACAAGTATTATATACCTCCAGGAAAAGTTCAGGCCTTGACTTGATTGCCACTTTCAAGGCAACATTTGGGATGTTATCCGGACCTGGCGCCTTTGAATCCTTTATTTTAATGCAAGCAAGCTCTAGTTCTTCCTGGGTTATTTCTTGCACTTCTTGATATAGAAGCTGGTTGCTATGAAAGACAACTTCTGGTCTGCTCGGAAATAAAGCCGCAACTATGTTTTCTAACAATTCCGGAGAGCTCGGTGGTGACAGACATGATCTTTTTAGTCTGGCCATAACAGTTTTATAGGGTCTGCCCCATGGATCTTCGTCCACTTCATCACACAACTTTTTCCAGCTGTTGCGCTTACTCTCCTTAATTGCTTTTACAAGGTTTCTTTAAAAGGTATGAAGTCGAGGACGTGTGGTATATTGAGATCGTTATGTAGGGTTTTGTTGGAAACATAGTAAGGAGCATTTACTATAGTTCGGAGGATTTTGGATTGGAAGGATTGAATGCGATTGATATTCGACTTTTTTGCTGTCCCCCACAGTTCAAGTCCATAAGTCCAAATAGGTTTAATGATGGTTTGGTATAGGAGAAGTTTATTTTTAATGGAAAGGTGGGATGTCCTATTTAGTAGTCTATACAATTGACTGAAGCGTCTGTTAAGTTCTTGCCTTTTGAGTCGAGTATGTGGGTTCCATGTAAGTCTTTTGTCTAGGTAGAAACCAAGATACCGAACTGTATCAACTTTAGGTAGTGGAATACCATTGAAATAGATAAGAGGACTGGGTTTGCGGCGAAGGGTAAAGACAACGTTGGTGCATTTAGATTCATTTACTTTGATCCGCCAGTCATCGCACCAGTCTTCAATCAGGGATAAGTGGGATTGGAGATTATAGGATGCTATTAAAGGATCTGGATTTTCCAGTAGTAACAATAATAGTAATAAGAAAGTAATAATAAGCTTGATCAATATGAAAAGCGCTTGAAGTATAGAAAGTAAATTATTTTTGGAATTTTAATCTCATTGGGCCTGAAAAGCCTAGCATGTCCCATAGAGGTTTAAATGAAGAGTGTTACTGTCAGGGTTAACAAAATCAACAAAAATAACTGTTGCTGCAGCTCAGAACTGCAACTCCTAAAAATAATGAATAATGAATTTATTCTGAGTATATTAATTCTTTTATTGATTTAGGGTGGCCAATGATATGTGTGACAATGTTAGGACGACTTGCAGGAGTAGCTGCAAATGGAGTTATTGTGTTTCATACTTTAGAACTGTTTCCAACGGAGAATCGAAACACTGCCATGGGTAGCTGTGTAACTGTCGCACAATTGGGACCATTGCTAGCACCATACATAGTGGATATATTGGTTAGTATATTAATATAATTCTTAATTAATGAATATATATGTTATGTATTTTCTTTTTTTTTATTTGTTGGAGTATTTATATTGAACATTGATATTAACATTTATAAAATGTTTTCAAAATATGAACTCCAGTTAAATGTTAAATTTAACACCATTTTAAGAACGGATATTAAATAAATATTGAAGCTTAATTTATGCATTTGGTCTTTATATTTGCTTTTTTTTTTCTTCTTTTTTTTTATATAATTAATTTAATTAAATAAATAACTAAATAAATGCTAAATCTGTGAATCGTGCTGTAAGTGCCAAAATCTTAAAATGAAAAATGCAATTAGAAGTTTGGATTTTTTACCACAATGATTGACTAAAGAATATTCACCTCTGTAAAAGCTGCATATCTTAGCCCATCAGACACAAAATAAAAAAGGATAGCTAGTGATACCCATAATATAAAACTCACAAAATTGCACTTAGTACACTATTCTCAGGTGCCTTAGAAATAATCCATAATACCTTTAAAAAATATTTAATTTCATTAAAACTTTTGTGCTATATTTTAAAGGGTAAAAAAGTATGGTGGATTCCTACTACACTTTGTGGTTTCCTTGCACTCTTAGGGGCATTCTTGTTGATGTTTATCCCTGAAACGAGAAACACTCCAATGTTGGATACTCTCCTTGAGATGGAGGTTCTTAAAAAAGAGACTCTTTGCAAAGATCCTGAACAAGGCAGTTGATTGTTTTTTTTTTCAAATTACTTCTTAAATTTTATATTTTTTTTATACACTTATATCTGTATCTGTTTTTAAATTTTCAATAATAATCCACAGTTGGATGAATAAAGGATTATGATAACAAGAAATGATTTTGTTAACTAGATGTTAATTTTTATGATTTCCAATTAATTAAAAATCATTAGTTAATTAATTTTAATAAGTGCTGACAACAATTTTGTTTTAAATATTAATAACTTGATTTATATTCCATTACCAATAAGTTACTGTCATGTTACTGTATTCATTTCCACACTCATTTACTAGATGTATATGTACTATACAGTTGTAAATATCAATAAAATATAAAAAAGAAATATGAAAATATTAATACCTTATTTCCTCAATGTTCAAAGAATAACGGTTAACATCACCATGACAGAGAAAAATAATAAATTTATCCTGTGATAAAAATTGATACTTAGAGTTATAAGCTTTCAAAAACTAAAAAAACTGCTGTTTTCGGTCCTTAGTACATTCAAAATTACGCGATTAAAAAACTATTGCTCGGAGAGAGCTCGAATTTGCGGCATTCTTCATCACTTCATGTATTTTCGGTTCATTTTGAATTTTTTCGAAACTTCCAAAAACGGTTTTCGTAATTCCCAAAATACGTACCCTTCGATTTTTTCGAAAAAAATATATGTGATTTATACTATTACTCACTACTTGTCAACAAAATTTTAGGATGGGACGGAAATGGGTTCTTAATAAAAAAAAAAAAAAATTTGTCTTTTTTTTAATGGACAGTTAGTCCAGTCAACGAAGTATTATAGAATGCGTTTTCTGTAATCCAAGGTTTTTCTTTGGAAACTTGTTCAGGGTAGTTAGAAAGTAAACATACTATAAATTCTGGAGTTTTCGGGTCTGGGAAAAAGAAGGGAGGGGGCGCGGAAGGTCTCTTTTTTTGGCTTTGAGCTCATATCTCGAAAACGGTGCATCGTATGCAAAACATGACTATTTACTACATTGATGTTAACTAAATTCTCTACTACCTTTATTATATACACATTTTTCATATTCTGTACCGCTTCCGAGATATATGCTTGGCAAATGTGAAGTTTTTTTAGTATGTTTATTTTACCAAGGATAATAAAATTTATGTAAGTTTTGATAAGTTGAAGATAAATTAGCATATATATATATATATATATATATATATATATATATATATATATATGTATGTATTTTGAAGGAAATTTAATGTTGTACAATATTATTTATAAAGCCTTTTGTCGTAGGATGGACGTTTTAAACGATATAGATGGATGTTCAACAGAAAACGTGAGGTGAACATATTTTTTTTTTCGAAAATGTTCACATTTGCCAACCGTATATCTCGGGAACGGTACAGAATATGAAAAATGTGTATATAATAAAGGTTGTAGAGAATTTAGTTAACATCAATTTAGTAAATAGTCATGTTTCATTACGATGCACCGTTTTCGAGATATGAGCTCAAAACCAAAAAAAGAGACCTTCTGCGCCCCCTCCCTTCTTGTTCCCAGACCCGAAAACTCCAGGACTTATAGTATGTTTACTTTCTAACTACCCTGAACATGTTGCCAAAGAAAAACCTTGGATTATAGGAAACGCATTCTATAATACTTCATTGACTGGACTAATTAAAAAAACAGACAAAATTTTTTTTTTCATCAAGAACCCATTTCCATCCTATCCTAAAATTTTGTCGACATATAGTCGGTAATAGTATAAATCACATATATTTTTTTTTCGAAAAAATCGAAGGTTACATATTTTGGGAATTAAGAAAACCGTTTTTGGAAGTTTCGAAAAAATTCAAAATTTACCGAAAAAATATCAAGTGATATATCATATTAAATGGCATTGCAAATAGAAACGAATGGCGCAAATTTGAGCTCTCTGGGAGCAATAGTTTTATAATCGTGTAATTTTGAATGTACTGAGTGGGGACCGAAAACAGCAGTTTTTTGAGTTTTTAAAAGCTTATAACTCAAAAACCAAAAGTCAGAAAAATGTAATATTTTACATTTCTACTAGTCTTGGTAAGTACAGCTGTTATACTAAAAATCATAGAAATCGGAGAGGTCAAGTTCCAAATCTGATGTAGAATTGGTTGATTTGGCATGGAATAACCCAAAACTTAACCCTGTCTTCACATTTTAATTACAAACTCTAGTACAAAACATGCGTCTATATTATGAATTAACTATTTGGAGGTTGTATTTGTTTTTAAAGCTAAGATTTGTTAAATATAAAACATAATAATAAATCAGTTAGGAACTTTTTATATATTATAACCATTTTTCCGTTTCCAATATCCAACAACTGTTTGAAAAACTTCAGGTGGAGGCGTCTTGTTACAGTTGTATACGCATATTTGTCTTTAAAGTCAATTTTTGTACATGTCGCCACAAAGTTGAGGAGTTCAAACATGCATTGAGTTCATGTGGTCTCTCGTTCTTATTTTTAATCATCTGGTTTCTCACTTGATGGTATAGATGGTATACGCGTGATGGTATAGAAGGATCAATACTATTAGGATTGATGGATTAATTGTCACTTCTACTGGAATTTTTAATAGAAAACTAGTTTCGAATGCTAAACATTCATCTTCAGTTCTAAAACATACAAAATTTTTCAGCACATCAGTACTATGTTACTTAATGAAGCCCCTGGAGCCAATGCACTGCCAGCGGAACTCTTAAAAATGACCTTCTTCTCATGATATGGGCAAATGAGGTGATGCCCACTGACTGGAACTTGTCAATAATATGTCCTATTCACAAAAAGGGTGATAGGTATGCATGTAATAATTATCGAGGAACCTCGTTGCTTCATGCGCATATGAGATACTGTCCCAAGTACTATTTAAACGTCTCTTGCCATATGCTGAAAGGGAACTTGGTCCGTACCAGTGTGGCTTTAGGAAAGGGAAATCCACATCGGACCAAATCTTCTGCCTGCGAACCATTTTAGAAAGGGGTCGAGAGCATCAGATAAAAACACACCATCTATTCGTAGACTTTAAAGCGGCTTATGATAGTATACAACATGAAAAGCTATACAGTGCCCTCAGAGAACTTGATATACCTGAGAAACTTATATAAATTATTAAAGTGACCATGAGGGATGTTAGATGTGTGATAAAGATAAACGGCGAAAGGTCAGAAGAATTCCATGCAAAGAAGGGACTCCGGCAAGGTGATGCATTGGCCTGTTTATTGTTTAACCTAGCTTTAGAGAAGGCAATAAGTTTACGCAAAGAGGGAAACATATTTAACAGGCTAGTCCAATTGTTGGGATTCGCCGACGATGTAGACATTGTGGGACGCTCTTTCCAGTCAGTCAGTGAGGCATTTATAGCTCTGGAGAGATCAGCCAGTAAACTTGGGCTACAGGTGAATGAGTCCAAAACTAAGTACATGGTTACAGAAGAGGTTCCGAAGCCAGGTGAGATAGTGACCATAGGACAGCAAAAGTTTGAAAAGGTCTTTGAGTTTAAGTACCTGGGATCTATAGTGACACAAGACAACAGCCCAGATGTTGAGATCAGAAAGAGGATTGCCTCAGTCAATAGATGCTACTTTGGTCTAGCTAGGCAGCTCAACAAGAGAATACTCTCAAGGAAGACTAAACTCTACCTCTATATAAAACCTAAGTACGCCCCGTACTCCTGTATGGATCAGAATGTTGGGCAGTATCCAAGGTAACTGATAAAGAGCTCATGATTTTTGAAAGAGAAGTCCTTCGACGAATTTTCGGAGGCGTAAAAGTTGGAGAAGAATGGAGACGCCGGACAAATCAGGAACTGTACACGGCCTCTCCAAAGGCCGTTAAATTGTTAAAACAATGAAGTTAAGACGGCTGAGGTACGCAGGGCATATTGCCAGAATGGCTGATGGGGAAATGCCAAGGCTATTGTTGACCCAGCCAATCCATGGAACAAGGAGGAAAGGAAGGCCAAAGCTGAGGTGGTCGGATGGTGTCTCTATAGATGCAAGAAACATGATGGGTGTGAGGAAATGGATCGCATCTGCGCGGGACTGTGACGATTGGAGGAAACGGTTGGAGGAGGCCAAGACCTGACACCGGGTTGTAGAGCCGTAATAAAAAAAAGCAAGAAAAAAAAAGCACTATGTTAAATAGATTATATACACTAAAGTTTTTAAAAATGTAAGACAAGAAATCAAACATCAATACGCACCTTAGGAGGTCTAAGAGATTACTGAAATAGAAATGTACTTCTCACTGAATTCGTGAGAAGTGGAAGGGGGAAGGTAGTTTGTTCTTTTTCTCTTTGACTTACCGATCATCCAGTTTTACCCGTGTATTTTGCTTCACAGTCATTACATTTGATAGTCCAAGCAACGAAGACCAAAAAAGGCCGACTGGGGGACTTAATTCATGTAGAAGCCAATTTTGGCACAGTTGTAGGGGAAGGTGTCCTTAACAACATACTAAAAGTACTGGGGGGTGGGGGTGGAGCTAACGGAGGGGGGGCGCTCTAAAGGTCGTTTTTTTTCAGTTTTTCGTTAATAACTCGAAGACTCTTGCCCCTAGCGAAAATGTGTTTATGTACTCAATTAATAATTATAAAATTCTTTACAAAAAAGGTGCTATACACTTTTTTGTTAACAGCAATCCTTAAGGAGATATGGAGCGAGAAAAAAATGAAAATTAAAAGAAAAAACCCTTTTTTATTGTTAAAAATGAAATGTTTATGGTTTATATAATTAATCTTTTAGCGCCCTTGGTTCCAAATATCAAAAACAGCTTACATATGTATGTATGTATGTATGTATGTATGTATGTATATATGTATATAGAACTGTGGAGGACGAAAAAATTGGCTAACTTGTGGTAAGTTGCACTTTTCCGCGAAAACACGTTTGTCGGCACTTTTTTGACTATAACTCCAAAATTATTTGTTCGATTTGAATTTTTTTTTTTTTTATCTGAACGCTAATTAAATTTGCTTTCTGAACCCACAAATGTGAAATTTTGATCAAGTCTCGTAAAACACCCATGCCAACACGTTGAGAAACCCATACTATTGTGCAATTCTTTTATTTTTGGTTCATTTCTCACTACAACTCCAAAAATATTGGTCCGATCCCAAATTTCTTTTTTTCATCTCAAAGCTGGTTAAATTTCCTATTAGATTCTATAGATTTAAGTTTAATAAAGATCCGTGAAATATCCATTCTACCTCGTTAAATTCCGTGTACTGTTGTGAAATCCTTATTTTTTCGGAACATTTCTCGTTATAACTCTAAAAATATTTATTCGATCCTGAATTTCGTTTTTAAATCTTAAAGCTGGTTAAATTTGCAATTAGATCCTATATATCAAATTTTGATTTAAGTCCGTGAAACACCCACGCCAGCCCACTCAACATTTCAAAAATGTCAGGTTTTGCCAAAACATACACATTTAGTGTGCTAGCATGGGTATTACATGGAATATAATTAAAAGTCATAGATAGGACCTGATTGATAATTTAAGTAGCTTTAAAATGAAATAAAGCAATTTGGAATCGGACATATTTTTTAGGAGTTATAGAGAAAATATGCCAAAAAAAAACTAAAAAATTTTTTAACACCTCGCAGTTGTTAGCGTGCTGGCAAGGGTATTACATGGCATTTTATCAAAATTTGATATATAGGACCTAATAGAAAATTTAACCAGCTATGAGATGGAAAAAAGAAATTTGGAATCGAACAAATATTTTTAGAGTTATAACGAGAAATGTTTCGAAAAAATAAGGATTTTACAACAGTACGCGGTATTCAGCGAGGTGAAATAGATATTTCATGGAACTTAATTAAAATGAAATAGATAGTATCTGATGATAAATTTAACCAGCTTTAAGATGAAAAAAAGAAATTCGAGATTAGACAAACAGTTTCGGAGTTATAGACAAAAGAGTACCGACAAACGCGTTTTTGAGGAAAAGTGCGACTTACCGCAAGTTAGCCAATTTTTCTTCCTTCACAGTTCTAAAACTATCGATCTGACAAAAAAACGAATAGAACCAAATTTATTGCAAATTTGCTTAGCTTTAATAATGTATATAACACAAAATTTGCTGAAAGTAACGGTTTCCGAGTTACTGGATCAAAGTGCTAAATACATACAATTTTCAACACTTTCCCCCCTCCCCTGCCCAAACCTGAAGATGTTTCAAAGAAATCTTTTAACCACATTTACAGCTAAGGTTGATGAACAATATGCAATAGTCAGATCTTTTTATTTTTGGTTCGATATCAAGGTTCGAATGCTAATTTCCCTGTACTATAATAAGCATATTTGGCTTAACAACAATAATTTTATTTTTAGCAATAAGCTTTCAAATTATAATAATAAACTATTGATTTTTAGCAGTAAACATTGCAATTTCAACAATATATATACAAATTTTAACAATAAAAACGTGTTTTTTTTTTACATTTTCCATATTTCCCCCACTATATCTTCTTAAGTATTGATCCTAGAACCAAAATGTATAGAACCTTTTTTGTAAAACATTTTATGTTAATTAATTTAGTAAATAAACATATTTTCGCTACTGGCAAGAGCTTTCGAGTTATTAACAAAAAACTAAAAAACCGAATTTAGAGCTCCCCCTCCACTCTTAGCTCCACCCCACCCCCCAGTACTTTTGTTAAGTTGCCAAGGACACCTCCCCCTACAACTGTGCCAAAATTGACTTCTACATGAATTAACTCCTCTAAAAATCCTTCGTTGCCTGGAATAAATACCCTATTTGTAACAAACGTCTTGTCAGTACCTCCTCTAACTTTGTTGGACACCTAAAACTTTTTTTAATTTTTATTGTAATTAGTTCATTCACACCTGTAAATACATTAAATCTATATAGGGAGCAGCGAATTTCGCGGTAGTCCATTGATCGACATATACTTTAAAATTAATTATATATCGATAAAAACATCGCAGCGTCAATATAATAACAATGAACAGTTATCCTATAACACAAGTTAATAATGTAATAATGCCCAACCCCTCACTAAGCTAATCATTGTATGAAAGCATATTAAAGTAACTAGAAGCTACTTTGGAACAGCCTTAGATGGTAACTGGGTCGTTTTCAAATAAAATGGCAACTTGCTGTCCCAGCACTTTGAATGGTTGCAAAAAAAAAAACATACAACCAATATTTAACTATTGTTGATTTTATCTTTTCAAGTTCATTTCTTTAAATTAACGCAGGCCTTAAAACTTCAATTTCAAATGTTTGATAAAGAAAAAAACAAAATTAATTGTTAAAAATTTTGACGTACGTTACTGTCCACAGGTCAAGTTTTCAACTTCTAACCTTCACAAAGAGTATAGAAATTTGTTTTTATTTTATTCTCTTTGTTATTTCTTATTAAAGTATGTGTATATTAAATGAAAATAGAACTTTCTTTTGAAAATATGAAATTTTGGGGCTTGAGAAAAGATTTCTTTTGTGTCCGAGAATTTCCGAATTTATTAAAACAATTAAACAATTTTATGTTAATTAATTTAGTATATAAACTCATTTTCGCTAGAGGCAATAATTTTCGAGTTATTAACGAAAAACTGAAAAAACCGACCTTTAGAGCCCCTCCCCACCCTTAGCTCCACCCCCACCCCCCCCAGTACTTTTAGTATGTTGTTAAGGACACCTCCCCCTACAACTGTGCCAAAATTGGCTTCTACATGAATTAAGTCCTCTGAAAATCCTTCGTTGCTTGGACTATGAGTTCTCGATAGAGAACTGGACGATCGGTAGATCAAAGAGTAAAAGAACATATAAGTGCATACACTAATAAAACCCAAAACTCCAATTTCGCTATCTATCTAAATGAAAATAACCACAAATTCAATAAAGACGTGGGAGTAAAAATACTACATCAAGTAGAAAATAGCCTAAAATTAAATATTTGTGAATCATCAGAAATAATAAAATCGTTAAAAACCGATCCAGACTTTTGTTCAAATGATCATATAAACATATCCAATAGCCCCATTTTAAATTTGTTTCGCATAGGAACGGAAAAATCCAGTGAGTTGTATGGGAAATCCCATAGTAAATCACAAAAATTGAACCTACCTGCCCCCTTCTACTTCTCACGAATTCAGTGAGAAGTACATTTCTATTTCAGTTATCTCTTAGACCTCCTAAGGTGCGTACTGATATTTGATTTCTTGTCTTACATTTTTAAAAACTTAAGTGTATATAATCTATGTAATATGGTACTGATGTGTTGAAATATTTTGTATGTTTTAGAACTGAAGATGAATGTTTAGCATTCGAAACTAGTTTGCTAATAAAATAGTTCCAATAGAAATGGCAATTAATTCATCAATCCTAATCTGTTTTTTCGTTCTTTTACAATAAACAACAGGGGAATGACTCGGCTGTTAGAAATACACTGATTGGGTGAAGCGATTTTTACATTTTGGTCCACAACTTGTCACCTATGAATCCAATCAATATACCAATAGGCCTATAATCTTCCCCTGAATATGTGGGAAAAAGTGCCACCTCACATGGAGCATTATCTCTTATCGTTTCAAAGCCTATGAATCCTAATTATTTCCTGTCGTAACAGTGCATAAACAATAAATTTAATAATAAATCTGTGCTGATTTTGTGGCGATAGTAAACTTGAAAATTATAAAAATTTGAAATACTTTAGAGCCAACTTAAAAAATAGACTTAAGCCCTTATCTTTGGAAGCGTGTTTCATTTAAAAAAATTTTGTCGAAACAACTTTTTAATAAATCAAATACTGTACTTTGTAAATAACAAAGAGCAAATTTACCACATTGAATGTTTCTGAAGGAAAGGATTACTTAACTAAGGAGAGATACTTTCGAAAAGTACGTAGTAAAAGTAAGTAAAGAGGTATTGAAGTGATTTTATGTTTGATATTGAAATTTTTATGAAAATAAAACTTGTTAGTTTATTTTTCAAGGATTTTTCCTGTATGACAGTGATAAACCTTACACATCACCATGTTTTTTTTCTTTTTCTTTAATGTACAAAGTATATTTCAAAATTCCACAATGTATTCTACTTTTCCGTCAAAAACATTCAATGTGATATATACGCTCCTTATAGTTTACGAAGTACAGACAGTATTTTATTCATTAAAAAGATATTTTATTAATAAGGTTCTTGTTCCAAAAAATACACAATTTAATAAAAACTGTATGCAGTAAAAGATCTTTACTACAAATAAAAGAAAAATAATTTATAAAGTGTTTTTGAGCAGTATTGGGTTTTAGAAGTGCATACTATAAAATATTCCATAAACTCATTGCCTGAGGATTTTGTATAATAAAATTCATGATAATATACAGGGTGTCTCGAATATAAATGGCAAAACTTCAGGAACTTATAGGGGACCAAAAAACTAAGACAAAAAGTACTTTAGAGATTTGCTCGTTTTTGCTTAGTTTTAGAGGAAATCGCAAAAAAAGAAACAAAACAAAAATGTTACAGGTAGCGATTATCACCTTTCAAAGTTTGTCAGGCTAGGCAGTGAGATATGTAAACACTTAATGTTATCCTTTGAAATCTTTTATTTGTTTACATTTTGGCTTCCTTCTTGGATTATAATTCCTAAATCAGTCTTCAGTCAGTTACTCAAATATTTTTGTGTGAATAGCATCAGCCACAATGCCGCATACATATTCTAATGTTGAATACGCTGATATGATTTTTGTGTATGGTTTCTGTAACGGTAATGCTTTAGAAGCGGTGCGGGAGTATGCTCGCCGATTTCCAAATAGAAGAGTGCCTAATCGACGAGTCTTTTCGTTAACTTTTAATAGACTACGAGAGACTGGGTCATTCTTAATACGTAATGAAGGCGACCAATTCCAGGCAGCAATAAGAGCAGATAATCGAAAAAGAAATTGTGTCCATCGCCACTTCGATAACAATCCTGAGACTAGCATCCGAAGAGCATCTGCTGCATTAGCAATATCGCGGCAAGCAATATGGCGAACTTTGAAAGGTGACAATCGCTACCCATACCATCTTCAAAAAGTTCAGAATTTATTACCTCAAGATTATGTCAACAGATTGAATTTTAGTAACTGGTTTCTTGACTAAATTCGCGATGATAATTTATTTCCATTAAAAATTAAATAGACCGATGAAGCTACATTTACAAGAGGAGGAATTGTTAATCAAAGAAATTATCATGTATGGGCTCTTGAAAATCCCAGAGCTATTAGAGAGAATAGGTTTCAGCATGAATTTGCTATTAACGTTTGGCTTGGAATTTGAAACGAATTACTGGTGGGACCATATTTTTTACCTGGAAGATTGAATGGTATCACATTTACATGTTTTTTGGAGAACGGCTTTTCTAATTATTTAGAGGACATTCACTTATAGCAGCGGATTGAAATGTGGTTCTAACTCGATGGATGTTCAGCTCATTATAGCAGAGTTGCTCGAGCTTGGCTGGGTATAAATTATCCACAACGATGGAGTGGACGTGGAGGAGTAATACCTTGGCCACCCAGATCACCTGATATGGCACCCATGGATTTCTTCGTATGGGGAACCTTGAAGCAGAAAGTTTATTCGGTGTCAATCAACTCAAGAGAGCAATTAAGAGACCGAATCATAGATGCAGTGCACCAAATATCATCAGAACAATGTTCAGCTGCAATTTATCAAGTGAGTGCTAGATGTAATGCTTGCATTGGTGCAAGAGGACAACATTTTGAGCAATATTTACATTAAAAAGAACATAACATAAATATAAATGTAAATAAATAAGTATAAAAATGAAAACTTGTTTTGTTTCTATTTTTTCGATTTTCTTTAAAACTAAGCAAAAACGAGCAAATCTCTAAAGGACTTTTTGTCTTAGTTTTTCGGTCCCCTGTAAGTTCCTGAAGTTTTGCCATTTAAATTCGGGACACCCTGTATAAAAAGTACTTACTTTATTATGTTAGCAACTTGGCCAATCCATATCCACAAATTATATTTGACACAGTATTTAGAACAATTATAGATGATATTTCAAACAATTGTCGAAAATACACAACCATTTCAACACATTTGAATTACAAACTCTAATACAAAACAAGCGTCTATATTAGGAATGCAACGTTTCAGGTGGAACTGTTTTTTGTTTGGAATGGCTTGGAACGAAACGAGAGTTTTGATTTTCTCGTTCCAATTGGAACGAAAACGAAAACCGTTTTCAAGTTCGTTTCACACAGTCGGTCTTTCTGCTACTGAACACAAAGACTGCAGCGTTTTTCATCCACACAACCCGGTTTCTTTCTGTTTTTGAAGCGAAGCTTCTTTAGTGAAGGTGTGATATAACGTCACTAAATAAACTTCGCTTTACTCCAGCGAAATATTTGTATGCATATATAATATTATTATAAATGCATAGAAATATTTCGCTAGAGTAACTCGTAAAGGATGTAACGCTAAATCTAGTACCAGTAATAACATTAATATTTATTTATTTACAAATTATCATTTTTGGTGTTGTAATTGTGATAATACAGTTTTTGTTCTTTAGATTCTATGTTGTAGGGCTTGAAAATGTGACATTGGACATGAAACGTTGCACAGTTATATAATAAAAAATTTTTTTTGGATAAATAAACATTTTTCAGGAGATAATAATGCAATCATTATCCTAATATCATTAATCTCCTTATTAATTAAAGATCATATGAACATGGACAGCAATAATCTTGTCCATAATTATAATTTATCTAACTGTTCACAATTGTTTAGATTATAAAATTTTATAGAATTGAGTGGGAGGCAAGTTGAGTGGATTAGGGTGGTTAAGAGTTCACTATTAAAGAATATGCGTCTGGTTTGTACCAAATTAGCAACATTTAGAAGTTTATTTTTGACAAAATAAGGAGAATTCAGAATTTTTAAAAGGATTTTAGATTGGAAGAAATGAATACGAGATGAATCGGATGGGTGATAGGAACCTTAAAGAGCAATTTTGTTTGTCAAAATAGGTCTAATTACTGTCAAGTAAATGAGTCCTTTGTAATTAATTTATTTTTTATTTTATTTTTTTCACAAACGGCATAATGGATTGCGATGCATTCAGGATTTTCTTGAACTATTCTCTCGATTTCTTTGTATATTAATATTCCAAGAGGAAGCAGTAGAACATTTTACGCAGAACCTACAGCATTGAGCTTTATGGACTTCATCTGTCCCCGGGCTTTAAAAATAAACGAAAAAGGATAACAGATTGCCTTCGGGCAAACGTACTTTTAATCGACTCAATAACGAATTCAAGTGAAAGGTGTTTAAAGAGGCAAATACGACATTTGCATAATAAACCTTTTTTAGACATTTTTTATAGAATTAAAGAATCTTTAAAGGTACACTAGAAATCTTAGCAAAGTACTAAAGGATACATAGAGCAATTGACTTCATGTCCACGGCACTAGAGCAAAAAATAGATGTGGCTATTTCTGAATGATGCTGAAGCTTTCGGCTGAGTCCGACACCAGAGACTTCCTTTTAAACTCAAGAAGATACTCTCACCAACGTACTATCTTATCCTTCATTCCTTTCTTTCTTTCGTTTTATACAAAACAAAATTCGTTTTACTACAAAGATGTAGCTCCATTAATTACTTTCCGTTTCATTCAAATTAATTTTAATGTTAATGAAAATATATTATGTTAATATTTTCTCCATGCATTCAATACGTATACGTACACCTGGCTGAAATCAATCTACACTCTAATGTTCCGGCTAATGGCCCTCTCCTTACTACAGCTCACGGAGCAGCTCGACTTCGTTTTGCTCGAGAACATGTTGGCTAGACTAAAGCTGATTGGGCCTCTATTCTCTTTTCAGATGAGTCTAGAATTGGCATACATGCTTTAGACGGTCGAACTAGAGTCTGGAGAAAATGAGGAGAACTTATGCTCAGTACAATGTTGTAGGTACAGAACAGTTCGGAGGTGTGGCGGTGATGGTGTGGAGAGGGATTTTTTTAGAAGCGAACACAGACCTCCATGTGTTCCGAAGGCCCTCCCTCATTGCACAAACTTATATAAGAGACATCCTTGAAGAGTATGTAGTCCTTTTTTCGCCATTCATCGCATGTTTTATTACTTGTCCTTTTGTGTCATATAAACAGAATATATCCATTACATATATAAAAAAATTGGCAAATTGTATTAAGTTGTGAAAGAGAAAAAACAAACCATATGCGGGGTCACCTGTGGTGTTGTGGTTAGCATAGCAACCTACTAAACCCAAGATCGCGGGTTCACAGCCCGGCAGATGAGGATTTTTTAAAGGGAGTAAAAAATCCTTAGCTATGCCGTCCTTCGGAAGGGACGTAAAATGGGGGTCCCGAGGATGTGCGATGTCAGGTACTCGTTAAAGATCCCTATCCAAATTATACCTGGATAGGCAAAATTTAGGACTCCCACCGTAGCATCGTTCGATTAGCCATAGCCGCATAAAGTGACGTTAAACGAAATAAACAACAATAAACAAACCATATGCGAACACTCAAGGTGTACCGGTTTTTTTGCACTCGAGTTTAGTTATTTTCAATTAGTAAAGGGAAGATGCTTGCTGTATATTGCCTTAGGTTTTTATAAAATTTAATATAATAGTAAAACTTTTTTCTTCTTAGAACTAGATAAAAAAACAATTCTGTGGCAAGAAAGAGGCAGCTGTTCATGTTCTGAACAAGTGGCACTCATCTAAAACACACATTTTTGAGTAAATATACGGTCATAAAATCTTCGATATAAATGCAAAGTATTGAATGTAAAGAAACATTTTTTTTTTTTTTTTAAATTTAGTGGTTGCTCTAAGGCCCAATTCACACAGAACGGACGTCGGGCAGAGACGTGGCGCAGACTTTTGTCTCTCCTATTAAACAAACGTTCCAATTCACACAGAAGTGACGTAGCGCGGACTTTTGTTTAATAGAACAAACGTAGAAGAGATAAAAGTCCGCGCCACGTCTCTGCCACGTCCATTCTGTGTGAATTGGGCCTAAGACTAAAGTGCGTTGTAGAGAACTCTCGAATCTGAATTCACGCTGTAATCAACCTCATTAATCATCATTTACATTAGGAACAACCTTATCAAAGTCATTTTCAATGAATCTTAAAAAAGTATCTCCACTCTCTGGAAACTACCCCCATATTACAGCAAACAAATTAAAACTAATTCAAAATAATTATTTAACTAAAGATTTTTGGTTAAATATTGAATATAAGGTTCATTTTAATTACACTTCAGAACATTAAAAATAGTTCAAAAATATATTGATTAAATGAAAAGTCATTAATGATACAATCAGATGAAGTATATTTAGAATTATAATTTAAGCATAAAGCAATTATCTAAAAATATAATAAATACAATAATCTTTGTTTTGCCTTGACCGTTTCTTTATGTCTATAAATTATTAATCAAAACCACCTCATTTGCAATAATTACCATTTATTTTAATTTTTCCATACAGCCTTTCTTTTAGCTTTTACGTTTTATTTCTACTACTAAATCAACAGTGAGCCAATATGGTTGATTTGTTCGTTTCATTGCTGATTTCAGTGATGTAGGTAGAGGCTACATTTATGGTAGAGCGGTTGCATGAAATTACAGAATTGCGACAGGAGCTGCTTTCAAAGAGAACTTACAAACGTTTTTAAAACTTATAAAGGTCATTTTTTTAAAATTATGTATTGAGCGAATGTGTCATAGCGCTCTTCATCAGCTTCCAATAGGTTGACACTAGCGACGCAGCTGAGAGAGCAGCGATGGGATCTCTTGAGTCAGAATTTGCCTACCATGAGTGAAGGGTCAAGCTTGATTCAATTTTCCTAGGGTTGCTTGTATGTATTGTATTTAATTTTTTTTTTTTTATTCTTTTATTAATAGAAATTTACAACTGTATTAGAAAACACATCTAGTAAATAAGTGATATATATATACCGAGTGTATATATAACCCACTATACGGAAGATCGTTGGCGAAAAAGGACCTCATGCCGCTCGATTATTACGCCTGTATTAGCATTTGCCTCGATTATTAGCATTTGTTTTTAGAACAACTACCACAGAAATAAGAAAAAGATATCGTGCTAGTATTAGAAATTGTGGAGATCATTTTGAGCAATACCTGTGATACTCTACAAATTAAATTTATGAATAATTTAAATTTGTTTAATTTTGTTATTAAACAAACTAACCCTGATTTTTGTTTACAAAAAATTAGATAAAGTTTACTCTGATAATATCCACATTCCGAAGAAAGAGAAAATATGCAGTTTAACCTATGCTATAAAGAAACACAACTATTTGTTACATTTTGGATAAAAAATATGATTCGATTCATTATTATTGTCACTGTGCGCTGGTGGTGCCCTTTTGTTACTTTATAAAAAAAACAAAAAAAAAAACTAGATGTTTTGGGTGCCTGCAAACAGTATTTTTTTAAAAGAGTATTAACTAGAGAAGTTTTTAAAACAATTTGGATTTGGCTGTTGCGCTTACTTTTTTTTTTTATTGAACCTAAACTTGAAGTTCATAATTTTTATTTTTGCCTTTAACTAGATTTAACGATCTCCCATTTTTTCGGTATTTGTTTTTTGCATCATATCTTTTTTATTTTATTTGGACAATGTATTAGTAATTACAGGGAAAAAAATGGCGTTGATATATATAAGTAAACAACGGAGTTATAAGGCATAAATGTTTGTATTTGGCCGTTATTACAAATAAATTCATAAAAAAAAAAACCCGTAAGACTTTGTATATACATAGGTAAGTGATCTTAAATAGGTACAAAATGAACCTCCCTACCTGAGATCCCTTTTTGGCCAACGATCTTCTGAACACCCTGTATATAGTATATATAAACACACTTTATATATATATATATATATATATATATATATATATATATATATATATATATATATATATATATATATATATATATATATATATATATATATATATATAAACACACACACACACACACACACACACACTATATATATATATGGATAAATTTCTTGACTGTTACTATTAAATGTTTACTAAGGTTCTTGAGGTTCAGTCATAAAATGAAAAATCAACTATTTTGGCGACGTTTCGAGACTATATTGTTCTCAAAATCATGCCAATGATTATGAGAACAATATAGTCTCGAAACGTCGCCAAAATAGTTGATTTTTCATTTTATGACTGAACCTCAAGAACCTTAGTAAACATATATATATATATATATATATATATATATAGCTAAATAAAAGGTACGGGACTATATATATATATATATATATATATATATGGGGGTGCCCCTTTTATATATCTAGGAGAGGGGATAGTGTACATATAACTATAGGTCATGGAACAAATATAAACATATACATATATATATGTTGTCATAAACAAAAGAGACCTTGTCCAAACAATTTAAACTATAAAATGTTTATACACAGAATATGCGTACAATTTTCCTTATAACTAAAAGATAATAGGATGGACAAAATGTCTTTGAAGGCAAATAATACTTTTAGCTTCAAAATTACTCAATTAAAATAATAATATTTTTAAATCAAAATAATAATTCAAAAACACTCCTTTACAATACAATCAAAATAATATTTCCAAAATAATAGTATCACATGATAGTGAAAAAAATACAAAATAAATCTTTTGTGAAGACCTTTTAGACTTTATTAAAATAAAAACTACAGCATTGTCAACTTTTCATTTTTAATATTGTTTAAATAAAATTAAATATTTTTAATCATATAAGTCAGAATCCGAGACATAAATATTTACGCGAATATTATCAAATATATTGTTTCTAAGTGGGCCTTTTAATATTGAGGGTTTTAATGGTTCTCTTATCTTTCACTAGATACTTTTTAAATTTGTCTACATTTTTGCTTGGGTATTTTTTAAATATTCTACATCTCCTAATTGTCGTTGAATCCAAAGGGTCTTCTCTATTTTTATTTAATTTTTCAGTCCTTGTTTCTTTTTCGTCATTTATTTTGGATCATATTTTAATACGTATTGTTCCGTCAACTCTAATCTGGAGGTTCCGAAAGTAATTCATTGGGCGTTAATTTAATTTATTATTTAAGGTATTATTGTACGCTATTACCGCTATCTTAATTAAGCATAGAACATTATCTTTTCTTTTTCCTATTATTCTCAATAATTTTTAGGGTAGAGTGGACTCTGTTCAATAATCCCAAAGAGTTTGAGTGGCTGGCTGAAGTATAATGTACTAAAAACTGTTTTACTAAATTATTTTTTCATTTCCGTCCCTTGGTCTAATGATATTTGTAGAGGTGGGAAAGTATGTCATATAGTTAGTCATACAAATATTAATTGCGTTCTTTGATTGTAGGGTTTGAGCAAATAAATGTTTCGAAAATGTGTCTACTGCTGTGTGAAAATTATTGCGTAAAATTAAAAATGTCAATCATTATTCCTGAAACGGTCTTTCTGGTGTAGGTGTAATTTGAAATTTGGTCTTTAAGGTTTTCGGTCATATTAACTTTAAAGTTTCGCATTTATTAAAATTTTATTTTGCATCCCTGGAAAATAATATCTCTTTTTTAAGTTTTTCGAATGTTTCGTTTATACCCCTATGCTTTGTTTTGCCTAATGATAATTATCTATAATTTCTATTTGTTCATTCGGGTTTTCGACGTCATTTACAATTGTTATATTTTTCAATTTAACCGATGGATATTCCGTTTCTATTATTTGCTGTATATAATCGTCATATAAAATTTCGGTTATTTCGTTAGGTGATTTACAAATTATCCCGAGGTTCGAGTATTTGTTCTAATAATGAAGCGATATCTGATTTAGCATAAATGTTTAATTCGTATCGGCGTTTCCCAAATGAGTGAAATTAATTTTTGTATTTCCCCTTTTTATAATTATTTGATTTTTTTTCTATGGACAAATTCGTACTTGTTCGTTACTAGATTCCTGGGAATGGATTGTCTCTAAATCGTCTTCCGGTGGTAGTCCTCTATTATCGCGGGAATTGTTTTCATTTCCTGATTTAATAATTCTTCGACGTCCATTTCCTCCACGTCGCTATTATGATTCAATGCGTCGCTTCCCCTGGAAAGTGCATCGGCCACGTAATTCGTTTTTCCCTGAATGTGTTTGACTTCGAATTCAAATTCTTGTAATTTCCAAACCCACTTCATATGCGCGTGTTACCATTTTCATTGAAAAAATCCACGTTAAAGGTTTATGGTCCGTGCATAAAAGAATTTTGTACCGTATAAATAAGGCTTAAAGTGTTGGTGTTGCCCATACTACCGCTAGTAATTCTTTTTCTATTGAACTATAATTTAATTCCGCATTTTGTAATACTCGGGACGCGAATGCTACTGGGTGTTCTATTTCATTTTCGTCTTTTTGTGAGAGCACGGCTCCGATGGCTTTGTTACTGGTCTGTAGTTAATATAAATGGTCGTTCCCAATCCGGATAATTTAAAATTGGTGTGTTACTCATCATTTCCGTCAAAGTATATATATATATATATATATATATATATATATATACATGTGTATATATAGTGGTATACACTATATACATATATATAGTGGTATATATGTACCGAGAAACTTTGCACAATATCGTTATGGAATGTAAGGCAGATACACCTCACAGAAAAAAACTTTTTGAAGACCTTAAGAATAACAACATTACATATAAAGAAATAATATCACTAAGTGGAAGAGATGAGATAAGCTACATATTGAACTATTATAAATCAGTAAAAAAAATTCATTTAAAACATAATTAAGTAAATTTTTTTTTTTTTCAATTTTTACTAATTAATTAAAAGATAATACTGGCTGTATGGAACTATCCAATGCCAATAAATTAAAAAAAAAAAAAAAAAGTCCTGTAATGGAATAATGGACTGCAATATCAGACTAGAGTTTACCCGTCAATTTTGAAGTTGGACTAGGTGGGTGGGGAGGGGTTCATCGGGCTCATCGGCACATTCTCAATGTCGCCTTTTCTGTGCTAACAACACTCTGGAGTCATGATTTTTTGAAAATTCATAAAACATTTAGGGGTTTTATATTACAGTTGATATTATTCGTGGTTATACTACTAATATATATCAACAAATGTAAAATAATTCAGGTTGCATTTGACTCTTTTTCTGCATGAAAAAAAATTTAAAACGTGGAATTTTGCTGAATTTCGTTTTTACAGTAGATTCTATACTGTAACAAGTATTTCATTCGGTAAAGCGTAGCCCGAAATTAATCATAATAGGTTTATACAATTCCTTAGATATCAATTATTCAATTATTACATTTAAAAAAAAAATAAATAAAAAAATAAAAAACATGTTAGAAACAAATACAATTAATTCGTTACATTTATTTAGTTAGTTTTACGTCTTTTTTGTGTCATGAAGACTAATAAGAAGGGACTACCGAATTCGTTATATTAATTGGTTCCATTAATATGTCAATATTTATAAGACATGAGAACCAATTTTTTAAAAGTTTTAACTCAAACAGTTATTTATGGTTGCCATTTTCGTTTTGCTGCACCCGCCTAATTTGGCGATTATAAGGGTTTACAAGAACATATATCATAATTTTCAAAGTATTTGTCTTTGAACGATGAATCAAAAACCATCTTCTTTATGATTTTGTTTTATGAGTTGATTTACCTATAATTTCGTATTCTATATGAAAATATGAAATCTTACAATTAGTAGTATGACCAGCAGCAATATTAATTGTTTTATGAAAATCATAAAAATTTTATGAATTTTCAAAAAATCAATTTTTTTTTTTTTTTTTTTGAATCGTAAATTTTGTCTTTCAATAGCTCTGATGGTACTGGAGATAAAAATCTGAACATAAATTTTAGTTGTTATGTAGGTATATGTTTCGTATATGAGTATAAAAATGAGTATATGAGATTTAAAAAAATTCTAGCCTGAAAAAAACAACGAAATTCAGTAAAAATCCACTTTTTTAATTTTTTTTTTTTTTTCATGCAGAAAAAGAGTCAAATGAAGTTAAGTAAAGGATGCGACTATTTTGAAGTATAAAAAAACTTATTTTAATCTTCTTTCTAATGATCATATTGAAATTGCTGTAGCTTTGATAATTTGGGAAATATAGACAATTATTTGTCAAAAAGTAGAATTTTTTTGAAAAACATAAAATTAAGAATATGTATAAAAGGGATGAGAATCGAGCTATAGTTTATGGGGAATTTTTTGTTGCAAATGATGCCCAGGATCGCCTCTCGAAGTTACTGCAGTCTTATGCTGAACACCCTGTATAGTACTGTACGTTTGTAACATTTTGTGTAGAATGGTGCTCGCCATCTATCGGTTAATTTTCGAACTTAACTGTTATTCTCGAACTATCGCTTTTTTGATAGGAAATTAATTGAAAATAAGTAGATTACCTTATATTATTGCCAAATATTCCTAATTATAAAGATGATTTGGTTTTAATTTGGTACCGATTGGTTCAATAGTTTCCGTGGTTAGTGATCAAAAACGAAAAATGGCTTGTTCGTTTATATAACAGTATAGATTTATTTTATATTATTATCAATATACTATATTATAATTAATTTTTATATTATTATTCATTTTTTATTTTGTAGAGTTCCAATTTTTTATTATTTTTTTTTATTGTACATATTTTTCAACATATTTACATATCGTATTCTTAGTTATCCATATTATTTATTGCCCTAAAGTAAGGCATTTTGTAATACTAATTCAAAAAATACTTCTTCCTTATGAAAATTTGCATTAAATGAAATACTTCTATATTTCCATGATGCTGAATTGAAAAGAACATTACTGATTTTCTACTTATTATTGACAGGCAGTCTATGTACCAGCTTTAGCTTTCATTCATCGGTATTGAAATGGATGCAGCAACATTAGAAAATGCTTTAGAAGAAAAATGTAAAAACCATGTTTGGCTAACTTGGGTTTTGTTTCTTACGGCAGGACCAGTAATTTTTAATTCTGTGAATTTAACTTCATATGCATTTCTTGGAGGAAAGCCTTCTTATTTTTGCAACATTCCAGATCTGGTGGAAGCTAATTGGTCAAAAGAACAAATAAGAGAAATAAGTAGTCCTGGGTAAGTAACATTTTTTGCGAAAGGAGTATTTTGCGTAGTCTTTATATAAAGAGAATAATAAAATATAATGTTGTAAATATATAGATCGAAGAAAAAAAGTTGCGTTCAGTACGCCTGGAATTACACTTTATTGAAGGATTTGGGTTTTGATGAAGCACTTAGATATATCAATGTTACAAAGAAACCGGAACTAATAAAGTGTAAAAATCGCTTATACGATGTAGGGTCTGTACATAATACTATAGTCAGTGAGGTGAGTACTGTTTTTATTATTTAGTTTTCATAAACAAGTCTTCTTGTTGAATTCAACATATATTTTTTTATGAGTGGGATCTTGTTTGCGAAAAATCCCATGTTGCTTCAGCTGTTGAAGGTGCTGTTGCGATGGGGAAATTGTGGGGTGCTATTATCTTTGGAATACTCAGTGACAGGTAAGAGTGAGTATTAGCAGTTGTTTGCATGATGGTTCATTCATTCGTTCATTTCTTTACCATCTTATATTCATTTTTTGAACAAAATTTTAAAAAAGGATGTGTTGATTTTCGTTCAGTCGATTCTTCGAAAAATAATTGCTATAGAGAATCGATGATCTAAAATTGATTCCTATTCATAAGGTATAAGTTGACTGTGAAGTATTTGTTGAAATTACTCATTAGCTTTTAAGAAACTATCACTCATTTTAATTTCTTCTCATTTTAACCTTAATTCAATAGTCTTTATGTATTGTCTTCATGTCCTTTATATATTGCCTTTATGTTACTCTCTTTACTCTTATACATTTATTTTTTTCATACTTATGTTTTTTTCACATATTTTCTACAATTTAGCCATACCTTTTTGCTTGCTTTCTTTTATTCTAGCCCTGATGAAGGCTTGTAATGCAAGTCGAAACGTCGGCATTAACAATTAAAATAAAAACAATTTTATTTTGATCTGCTGTGTATCTATGACTGCATACCCCAGCTATCTACATCTCTATAATTGATTCCTATTAACCGATCGATACGCTGACGTTGGGGAACGTTTTGCACCCGAAAGGAGGATGGCTCCTGGACCGTGACCGATGGAGAAAGATCAGAACTTTTTGCTAAACATCTTTCAACTGCGTTTACACCACATACGAACTGTAATAACATTGAACATGACAATCATATACACTGCACTTTGGATGTACCCTTTCAACTGACATTACCTCCACCTCTCTTCACACCAGCTCAAGTTGCCGAACAAATAAAAAAGTTACCGAAAAGAAAAGCTCCTGGCTATGATCTGATCACTGCTAGAGTACTCCAGCAAATGCCTAGGAAAGCTCTAGTGTTTTTAATTACTATTTACAACGCAATACTAAGGACTACTAAATTCCCTCTACAGTGGAAATACGCACATATTACAATGATTCACAAACCAAACAAAGATAAAAATATCCCCTTATCATAACGACCTATTAGCTTACTTCCTGTCTGTGCCAAAATTTTAGAGCATTTATTATACAAAAGACTCTCTGATATACTAACAAACCTGAACGTAATACCAGACCATCAATTTGGATTTAGAACACAACATTCGACTATACATCAATTACACAGAGTTACTGACTACAAATGCACGGCACTAGAGCACAAATTGTATGCAACTGGAGTATTTCTGGATGTTGCTCAAGCTTTTGACAGAGTCTGGCACCAAGGGCTTTTCTTTAAACTAAAGACGATACTCTCACCGACCTACTATCTTATTCTCCAGTCCTTTCTTTCTAATAGATCTTTCTCTGTCCGTCTAGGCTCAGAGCTTTCTTCTATCAAGTTGGCGTCAGCAGGATTACCACAAGGCTCAGTGCTTGCTCCATTACTCTACATCATATGCACACACGACATTCCTTTTAGCTCTGACATTCTTACAGCGACATATGCAGACGACACAGCAATTTTAACAAGAGATAAAAATCCGACTCATGCTTTACTGACTCTACAGCATTACTTGTCAAAATTACATGACTGGCTTAATATTTGGAAAATACATATAAATTACGACAAATCGCAACACATTAAATTTACACTTCGACTTGAAACATGCCCACCAGTTTTTTTGACAACACACCAATTCCTCAAACAGACATTGTACACTACCTTGGTCTTACGTTTGACCGAATAATATCATGGGGTCCACATTTAAAGAAAAAAAGTAAAACGCTTAACCAAAGACTAAGACTTTTATATTCACTCCTCTCCAAACGTTCAACTCTACTACTTAAACAAAAAATTAACACTTTTAATTACTTACTGAAACCTATTTGGACATACGCTTCTCAGATTTACGGGACAGCTAAAAAGACACATATTAACAAACTCCAAATCTTTCAGGCAAAAACATTCAGGACAATTACAAAAGCCCCATGGTACGTAAGCAACATAACTTTACATACTGACCTACGCATAGCAACAAATACAAACCTACTACAAACGATTCCACGAAAAACTACATGGACAACCTAATACACTAATAAACAACAAGGCCACAGCACATATTCCCGACAACACACAGAGAAGACTAAAAAGGAGCTGGATGAGAGACCTCCTTGACTAAAATAAAAAAATAAAATAAAATAAAGGCTGGAGGTGCCGCTGGGTTCTGCTCCCCCCCCCCCCCCCCCCCCCCATGCCTTTCAAGCCATTTAAATTCCTACAGGAAATTCACTGGTTGTCAAATTTTAATTGACAGGTGTTAATAGATATATAAAGTCAAAAAAAAAAACAATTTTTAATTTGATATTTAAATAGATTTGGTTTTCGTTTTTAGCTTTTGTATAGATTACGTTTCATAAAAGCAATTTACTTTGAAAATGAGGTATCAGTATTGTGAAGTTAGAATTGATTTCTTAGCTATCAGTACCAGTAACGAAAATCGAAATAATTTAGGATATGAATGTCGGTATTTTTTTTAACTGTATCCCAAAACATTTGCTTTCTTATTCTGCTATCCATCATTAATTTCTTATAAAAGTTAAAAATAAAAATCTGATATATTTTGGTGTTTGAAAATATCCGTTTAACTGACCATTACCTACCCTCTTGACTCTTTACAACCGACGTCATGTTTTATTATTGTTCTATATAATAATTTAAAAAAAAAACAACTGGACATTTGGATAATTCATGTGAAGACCATCAAACGCTAAAATAGCAAACTCACAAAATTATTATTAATATGGCGGTTAAATTAAATTACATACCATTCTCTCATTCTCTGCGCTTAGGGTTTCGGATGACTACACTAGTACCTCGATGTAATATAAACCCTTCCGATCGCCTACCACTACTAAGTACTGACCATTTTCCTTAGATAAGTTGCCATTCCTTACCTGAAAAGAAAAACATAGGTCTCAAGTAAGTTTAAATGGTTATAAAATAGCTTACAAGACCACTTGAGGTGCGCATTATGGTACAGAAGGATCCATACGATTAGGATTGATGAATTAATCGCCCCTTCTATTGGCTTTATTTCTGCTAATAGAATTTATCAGGCCTACCTATATGATCCCCTCTTTCACCCCTTCTGGCAGACCTTTTTATGGACAAATTAAAACAAAAAATCATTCACTCAGAAAATTCTAAATTGGTCCACAATATCATATACTGATATCGGTATGTTGATGATGTAATATGCCTATTATATCTAAATGCAGGCCCGGAACTAGGGAGGGGTAGGGGGGGCACGTGCCCCGGGCGGCAGATTTCAAGGGGTGGCAAAATTTGAGAAGTTAAAAAAACATAATAATAATGATAAGTTATTAAAAACGTTTTTGAAAATAATCATGTCACAATCACTATTCTTTAATTTTATTTTGATTTTTTGCATAATTTATAAACAAAATTATACTGGATACCAAGTTAATTCTTAAATCTTATAAGAATTAACGGAGCTCATAGGTCCAGGTTGTTTGTTATGCCTACTACTTAATATTAATTAGTAGCCACAGTGCTAGTAGCGGGCTTGGGGGCGCGAAAACTGTGCGATGCCACCCCCAACCATAATTATGCGCAATCTACGGCCCGCGGGCCAAATGCGGCTCTTCGGGCCAGTCAGTCCGGCCCGCGACATGGTCACACACAATTATTCATAAGACAAAATTTATTTTCTGCAAAGCTAGAATTGAATTATTGTTTTCTTCTCGTCGCGTTCCGGATCTTCTACCGTTGTACCATATAAATTGAGTGTAATGAGATAAAGGCAAAAATAAAGTTTATTAGTTGTAAAAATTTGAAGAAAAAAGAAAGAAAATAAAAACGTGTTGTCTCTAACACCAAAATTAGAAGCTTTTATTAAAATCCCTAATAGTCCAGTAAAATAAGGGTTTGCCGAAGAAAAAACTGCGGAACTTTTATTCTCAACAGATCTTTATGTTTTTTGGGGTGCTGAATCCGAATCTGAAGTTTGCTACCACGGCAACCATCGGCTTCATATTCAAAATTACAAAAAAAACGCCAAAAAAAACACCGTTATTTTGGGTTTTTTATCTATAACACGATAACGAAGCTTTTTTCGAAGAAAGTTTTCATATATTAATTGTAGCTGGAACTAGTACCTACATACATAATGAAAAAAAGAAATCCGAAATTGGACCATTTTTCGTGAAGTTACGTTATTGGGAAAAAATGGAGAAATTGGCTAACTTGCTGTCAGTCCCACAGCTCCGTGAAAACACGTTTGTCGTACTCTTTTCGCTATAACTCTGAAACTATTTGTCCGATACAGCATTACTTTTTTTCATCCTAAAGCTGATTAAATTTACTATAAAAATCTACAAATAAAGCTTTAATCAAACCCCGTAAAATGTGCATGCCAGTATTTTTAATATTTTTATCTAAAAGCTGGTTATATTCACTATTAGATCCTATACATGTAACTTATAATTAACAGCGTGAAATACCCAAAAATACCCACACCAGTCTACTGAACATGTCATAAGTTACATATTTTGCCAAAACATACACATTTAGAGTGCTGGCTTGGGTGGTTTACAGGATTTAATATAATTTACATATATAGCATCTGATAGCGAATTTAATCAGCTTTGAGATAGAAAAAAGAAATTTGGGATCGAACAAATATTTAAGGATTTAGAGCGACAAATGTGCCAAAAAACACTTGGATTGTATATCAGTACGTTTTATTAGCGGGCTGGCATGTACATTTTACGGGGTTTGATTAAAACTCCATTTATAGATTCTTCTAGTAAATTTAATCAGCTTTAAGATGCAAAAAAGTAATGCTGTATCGGACAAATGGGTTCAGAGTTATAGCCAAAAGAGTACGACAAACATGTTTTCGCGGAGCTGTGGGACTGACGGCAAGTTGGCCAATTTCTCCATTTTTTCCCAATAACGTAACTTCGCGAAAAATGGTCCGATTTCGGATTTCTTATTTTCATTATGTATGTAGGTACTAGTTCCAGCTACAATTAATATTTGAAGACATTCTTCGAAAAAAGCTTCGTTATCTTGTTATAGATAAAAAACCCAAAGTAACGTTTTTTTTTTGGCTTTTTTTTTGTGATTTTGAATATGAAGCCGATGGTTGCCGTGGTAGTAAACTCCATATTCGGATTCAGCACCCAAAAAAACACAAAGAACCGTTGAAAATAAAAGTTCCGCAGTTTTTTCTTGAAAACGGCCTTTTGGAGTCATATTTTACTGGACTATAATGTCAATGAAGATGAAGGTTCTAAAGAAAAGTCTGGTAAACAAATTCTTGTTGAAGCCTTTTCAGTGCAAGCATACATATTTAAGATATTTTTAATTCACTGTTTGTTTTTGAATATATCATTAAAAAAAAAAAAGAATACTTTCATTTATTACAATTATTTGTCTTTTAACATCAATTAATGTTTCTTAATGATGGGGCTCCTCTAAACATTCTTTCAAATTATTTTGTACTGTTGAACACTGACCGGAAAAAGGTCAATAATTACATTATAACACATAAGGGAAGAAAAGGAATTAACTGAGGCTTTATAGTATAGGTATAGGTAGGCTTTATAGTACTAAATATTTCTGGAACTCCGTCTATCGAGTCGGCGAGTTCACAAGGAAAATTTCCTAGAAAATGTTATTTTGAATGAAACCCTGTTTGTTATATATTTTTACTTCTGATCTTTTTAGATTCCTTTCGAACTTGGTTTGGTGAAGTGATAATATTGTGTAATACATATTGTGTATGAATTTATTGATCTCAAAATGAAAAAACGAGGTGGTAAAATAAAAGACAAGAATATCTGTGATTGAGTGACTATGATTTTTTTGTTTTAAAATTGTATTTATTAAGCCGCGTTTACACCAAAGTTGACAATGGTAACGGTTCCTTCAAACTAAGAGTGATAATATCCCTTTTGAAAATATAAGTAAACTTAAATTCATCGTTTTGGCGTGTTTCTTGGGTTGGTTTTTTGAAAAAGATCAATCATGGCAATGAGTTTTTGCAAAGAAAAGATGTTAAGTAGATTTGGCTGCCCGGAACCTTCAAGGTCTTTTAACGTTGTTTGAAGTCCTGTAGAGTTTTCTCTATCTGAGGGTAAATTCATAGCTAATATGAATGATCTACCCTATGAGTTTTCAGAAAAATACAAAAAAAAAAAAAATGCCTAATGAGCTGTGTGGCGACAAGTGCTCAGAATTTTAATTAACAATACGGAGGTATTGTATTTTAATGGTAGAGGAATGAGAAGAGGAGGTAGGGGGCGGCAAACTGATCTTTGCTCCCCCTGACAATTCCTGACAATTAGTTCCGGCCCTGTCTAAATGATATAAACAAAATCCACTCATCAACTAAGTTCACACTAGAATTATAGAAGAACAAAACTTTAAACTTTTTAGACATCGAAATATCTAAAAAAAAAAAAAAAGTAAACAGCATGAATTTGATATATATATATATATATATATATATATATATATATATAGATATATATAGAAAAATTACACACATATATATACATATATATATATATATATATATATATATATATATATATATATATATATATATATATATATATATGTGTGTGTAATTTTTCTTGATAAAATTCAATATTATTAAATATATTATTTTATTTTTGAAGAGAAAAGATTTGACCCAGTCGGGATTCGAACCCGAGTTTCCACCTCTCTAGCGTGGCGCCTTATCCAACTAGGCCACCGGGGTCGTATCCGAACCAGGCAAATCTTCCCTCTTCAGTGATCCATAACCCCCGGGCACTCGCAAATCGCGATGTGATTCCGGGGATGAATGTTCATATTGAACATTACATTTAACTTTGGATCTATTGACAATCCGTCACCGATATATATATATGTAATTTTTCTTGATAAAATTCAATATTATTAAATATATCATTTTATTTTTGAAGAGAAAAGATTTGACCCAGTCGGGATTCGAACCCGAGTTTCCACCTCTCTAGCGTGGCGCCTTATCCAACTAGGCCACCGGGGTCGTATCCGAACCAGGCAAATCTTCCCTCTTCAGTGATCCATAACCCCCGGGCACTCGCAAATCGCGATGTGATTCCGGGGATGAATGTTCATATTGAACATTACATTTAACTTTGGATCTATTGACAATCCGTCACCGTTATATATATATGTAATTTTTCTTGATAAAATTCAATATTATTAAATATATTATTTTATTTTTGAAGAGAAAAGATTTGACCCAGTCTTGATTTGATCACTGAAGAGGGAAGATTTGCCTGGTTCGGATACGACCCCGGTGGCCTAGTTGGATAAGGCGCCACGCTAGAGAGGTGGAAACTCGGGTTCGAATCCCGACTGGACCAAAAATGTTAATGAAAATTGCCGGTGCGAATAACTCGCCTCGGCGCAGTAAAAATGGACTGTATAGAATTTAATCAAAGCGAGGTTCTGCAACTTTGGGGAGATGTTAGCGGGAAAATAATTCAACCAAAAAATACAGATAAGCGCACTTACCTGGTTGCGGTCGCCGTCTCGCTCTCGCGGGGCCCCTGAAGTCCTCACAGACAGGCGAACGCTCCTTGTGGCCTGTAAAACTTGATTGAACTCTCCTCCTCTGCTATCACCACTCATTAAAGTCAAAAGGAAAATTTTTTAATATAAAATTAAGTAAAGGGCCGGTTAATGAGGGAAGTCGGTAGAGGGCGTCGCTTGAACTAAATTACAATTTTCTCATTTCCCCTTAACACAAAAGCGCCGATCGGCGCGAACATACCGCCCACCAAAATTGGGATGTTGCCCAATTTTATTCCAAAAGTTATACAATGAAAATGGAGGGCGGCAGCAGCAAATTTATACAATAAAATAAGAGAAAAGAAAGCTGAATTTGAGTAAAGAGAAAGATAAAGAAAAAAGGAATAATAAAAAAAAGCTGTAACAAGAATGGGTGCACAATTATACAATGTAAAGAAAAGGAAACAGCCCAACTGGGCAACAGTTATATAATGTAAAGAAAATAAAAACAGTACTCCTTTATAATAAATATATATATATATATATATATATATATATATATATATAAAATCCAAACATAAGAGGTATACACAATAATGCCAGGGGATCACTAACACATAAACTCTGAGCCTTTAATAGCAAGACCACCGCTTAAACATACCCTTAATGAACAAAATTATAATAAATCAAACTATATAAACTTAATACTCCAATCTATCCCGAAGAAACATATTTTGATGCCATATTACTGCCCAATGTCCACCAAAATCGGAAATAAATTAAGACAATTAGATTTAAATCCTGCATTTAGAATAAATAAACCATTGTCATAGGAAACCGTGCTTTTCAAGTGGTCTCGAACTTTACATACCTTGGGTCAATAATAAATGATACCCATAGTGAAGATGAGGAGATATCGGCCAGAATAATGGCTGCCAATAGAGCTTATTATTCGCTAGCAAGCCTTCTGAAAAGTAGATTGCTTAGTCGCGCAACAAAATTTAGTCTGTATAAAACTCTTATTAGACCAGTTGTTGAGTATGCGTGCGAGACTTTGACGCTCAGGAAGGCATCTTCTGAACGTTTAGACCGTTTCGAAAGAAAAATACTTAGACGCTTAGTTGGACCTAAATATGAAGAAGGATTGCCTTGGTTAAGAACGAATAAAGAAATTTACTCGATGCATGGGGACTTGTTTATATCCCAGTTCGCTCGTGTCCAACGCATGAAATGGTTGGGGTACGTCCTGAGAATGGATGAGGCGAGAACGCCAAGACGGATTTATCACGAGAAGCCGGAAGGAGTAAGGTCTAGAGGAAGACCTAAAGCTAGATGGATGGATAATGTGAAGGAGAATTTGAGGAAGAATGGAATATCCATCAGGTGCGCTGCCAACTGGGACGGCATTAGAAATAATGAAATCGTTCAAAACCAAACCAGATTTTTTTTTTTTTAAATGACCAGAGATAAATATTTCCAACAGTCCCATTTTAATTTTTTTTTCTAATAGGAACGGAAAACCCCACAGTTAAAGGAAAACTCTAAGGGTTCAACCTACCCTTCTCTTCTCCCCCTCTTTCTTAATATCTTTCAAAAGTCCGGTTGGTCTCTATAGGAGAGTACCAATATATTTGATTTCTTGTCTTACATTTTTTTAAATATATATAATCTATGTAACAAAGAGCTAGATTTCAAATAAAACAATTACAATAGAAGTGGCAATTAATTCACCAACGTGATTAACTTAAAATAATTCATTTTTTTCTAAACTCTTATTCTGGCAAAATGTGACACATACCTTGACTTTAGCAATGATTTTAAGATCTGGTGGTCTCCCTATAAGTAATTCACCCCTTCCCCCCTCTATCAAGAAAATATGAGTAAAAGGTTGGTAGCATCGTGTGGCTGTTGGAAGGCTATCGACAGGTGTTATCAGTTAATTTAATATAAAGAGTTAACAAAAATTTGAATTCTTGCCAGAATAGGGTTAATACATAATATTTTAATTTGATGTTCCTTTTGTTTCTTATTTTTTTATTATTATTTAGCTGCGAGAGGATCGCCATTCCTCGCTGGTACGCCACTTAATATAACAAAACTGCGGAGCAAACATTCCAAATTTATATGCATTACATGCACAATATCATTATAAAACTATGTATGTACTACGCACTATCTTATTTTAGATTCGGAAGGAAGAAGATATTTGTGTTCTCATGTGTACTGTATGGTGTTGCGGGCCCTGCTGCTGCGTTTGCAACAAGTTATGTAATGTTTATAATATGCAGGATATTAATCGGAGTCGCAGGAGCTGGGGCCTTAGATACTGGATACACAATAAGTAAGTCGATCATAATTAATTAATTAACGATATGAAAGCAGTACATACATTTAAATAAATCTTAAAATAATTTAAAATAAATGTCAACATGAATTACGAACTACTCTCTAGTACAAATAATTATAGTATACCCTCTCTTATCCAGCTTTCTCTTAATTGGTGCACGCAAACGAAGAAAATATCCTTGAAAATTTATAATAAAAAAATTATACAAAATTTAAAATTAAAAATTTTACGTATCTGTAACAAATAAAATGAGATTTACAACATTAAATTAATAGTTAATTATTAGTTTATCTGTTGTGGATTTTGTACATTTAAATGGTTGCTATGTGATAGATACTACAATAAATAGAACAGAAATACAATATTTTATTATATATACAGACATGTACTAAATAATACCCCATAAATAACATATAATTAACTCTAAGTTGCCTTCTTGTTTTCCTACTTCTTTCTGCCATCCCTATAGTTGAACGGTCTCGATTCAACAGATCCTGTCCACCTGGTCCTGACATGACCTCTTTATTTGAGCAAGATTTTTCCTTCATCTTGCTCCGATTCTCCGGATAGAGTCTTCATTCAGAACCCTTGGGTGTCCTCTGGGTCTTTTCCTCAGCAGGGGAGGGGGCTTCCATTATTTATTTGGGTTACCATTTATCATCCATGCGATTTACATGGGCGAGCCACTTGAGCTGTCGCAGCTCTTAAGTTCTACAACTTGTAACTGATCCCCTATGTTAAACACCTTGCGCGGATATTTCACCTTAATTAATTCGGCTGATGTGCTTGTCAAGCATGACCCAGCTTTTACTGCCATATGTGAATACTGGGAGGTAGACCATCTTGTAAATGTAAAACTTTGTTGCTCTCCCATCATTCCAGTGTCCAATTATACTATTACAGATCTGGTTATAATATACCTGATTGGCCTTGTTTATCATTCTCAGCATCTATTCTACCAGACCTGCTAATTATGATCCTAGGTAGGGAATGTGGTCAACAACCTCAAGGGTCTCACTGCCATAGCTGTATTGATAATCATGCTTTTTCTATTGAGCTCCTTTTTCTGCATGAAGAACAATGCCGTCAGCATACTGTAGGCCCTGGATGAGTACAGGGGGCATGTTCCATCTTCCAATTAATGTTGGGGTTTAAATTATCTATCATTTGTAGAACAAAATATATATATATATATTTGTAATATATACATTGAAAATGTTTTCTGGAATTGAAAACAAAGCTATGATGGTGATGTGAAATTTTGTCTTACTGAGCACTGCTATGTTCTTACTCACTTTTTGGAGTTATTCATTTTTCCTTTATCAATAATAGATCTTGTCCTTAGTGACACCATAGCCCATCATTGGTGTCTGATCTACCTCACTGATTAGAATTCCATCCTGCCATGTAACCCATTCTGTTCTGATTAGTGCAATTTAGTGTACTATTAGAGTATTAATAAGGCTTGTTATGTATTTTTTAGTAAATTTTAAAGTATGAATCTATGGATTTAGATATACAAATCTGGATTGGGGAAAGAACTATTAACCAGTACTTTGGCTCTATTTTCTTAGAAGACATTAATGCCTACTAAATAACTTTTCTAGCGAATAGTTTAACTCTTGTTTGTTATTCTTACTTTCTTACTTACCTAGAAAAAAAATAGTAGCATATAAAAAAAAATTTACAATAGATAAAAATATATTTGGCCCTTAAAAAAGTTTTACATATTATTTCACAAAATAAATGGTTTTCTTTTAAAAATGCTATTCTATATTAATCCATCAAGTCATTCATCCAACCAATAATTGTATTTTATTGATCTGCAAGCATATGCAAAAAAAGTAGTTGTTTTATTGTTTTCATTTATGTTAACAATTTTTTATTTTTTTATTGTTGTTATTATTTATATTTTTTTATTTATTTTTTGCAGTGTTGGAAGTGACAGTGAAAAAATATCGAGCATATTTAAGTACTTTATATGGCATGTCTTTTTCATTTGGATTTATGTACCTTCCCCTGGTAGCTTATTTCACCCATAACTGGAGGCAACTTCAACTAGCGATCTCAATTCCTTTGGTTTTGTTTGTCATGCTTTGCTGGTACCAAGTATTATTTAATTATACATATTTATAACAGTAAATAACTGTTTTGTCAAATATTAGACTGAATGACAAAGATTTTTTTTTAAATTTATTGTATATGCTTTGCTTAGTTTATTTTTATAATCATTTTCTTTTACATATATAAATAACATCACCCCCATGGTTCATACAAAATACAAGTTCATACAAAATAAACAATCGGTAGGTTGATAAGGTTAATTTATAGCTTGACAAGCATTGAGAACATTTAATCTGAATTCTTTATAATCGTAACTCTTAAATGAATACCTCATTAAGCAGTGTGGATTATGGATATGTTATCTCAGTCTTAGGCGTAGGGAGGTGGCGGCCCCCATCGCCCAGTTATTGTAACGCAGCCAGTCATTGGTCCTTCAGGTTAGGGGAACAGTTCTATGATACTCACACATTCACACTATATACAATATTCCTGTACAGTATTCTACATTATTCCTGGCGGTTTTATGCCTTAAAACCCAAACAAACAAACTATATACAGAATACTACATTCTTACCCGCGCTAAAGACCAAGGTCACTGATAGTACACACTCTAGAGTCATCTTTCCAAGGTAGCCACACCTGGATGGGGAGCTTCAGAACACTGGTTACTAGAGCGTAACTGGTTATCAGCCAACTGCCTCCATTGACAAATAACCAGCTCTCCTTTAATTAAACTTATTCTTTATATGAAATTTAATAATATTGAATTTTATCAAGAAAAATTACATATGTATATAACGGTGACGGATTGTCAATAGATCCAAAGTTAAATGTAATGTTCAATATGAACATTCATCCCCGGAATCACATCGCGATTTGCGAGTGCCCGGGGATTATGGATCACTGAAGAGGGAAGATTTGCCTGGTTCGGATACGACCCCGGTGGCCTAGTTGGATAAGGCGCCACGCTAGAGAGGTGGAAACTCGGGTTTGAATCCCGACTGGGTCAAATCTTTTCTCTTCAAAAATAAAATTTTATATGAAAACTATTACAAACAAAATATTGGAATGAATATATTTAAATCAATTACCATAGCATTCTAAATATACAATTTTAATAGATAAATTTTGTTATAAATCTATTAAAAATATTTATAATATCTCAAACTATTCCATTAAAATAGAAATATTTCAATTAACTGTGCACCTAACAGATTAAATTTTCAAAGGTTTGTTCTTAAATATAATAGATTGTATAATTCATACCAGGCTAGTATTTAATATTCTTTAAGTGATGAACCATTCTTCTTTTTCTTTCTAACCTCAGATGGCATGGTCAGGATTTAAAATGAGGAATTAAGTGGTTGATGTACCAGGTATGCAAGTTTAAAATGTCGTTTTAATTCCAATAGAATGCGCTTTTAGCCTATTGAAGGATTTGCTTATCTCTAAACGCTATTTTGTTTGTTAGTCATTTGTTTACAAAAGTCAGTTGTTTTTAAGTCGTTTACGTGGACGTATCATACCTTTCTTTGGTGTTAAAAATGTCTAATTTTAAGCCAAATAAAGAGCATTTGCGGCATGTCATGATTTTCTTATTTAATCAAAAGAAAAAGGCATCTGAATGTCATCGAATTCTTGTTGAGACTTATAGCGATGTTGCTCCAACCGTCAGGACATGTGAACGTTGGTTTCAAAGTTTCAAACGTGGTGATTTTGATGTTACTGATCAAAAACGAGAAAATCGACCAAAAAAGTTTGAGGACTTCGAATTGCAATCTTTATTAGACGAAGACAATAACCAAACCCAACAAATGATGGCAGAACAGTTGAATGTCACTAGGCAAGCCATTTCCGATCGCCTGAGAGCTATGGGAAAGATTCAAAAGGTTGGAAAATGGGTTCCACATGAATTGGACGAACGACAGATGGAAAAAAAAAAACGAAAAACTGTGTGCGAAATGCTGCTTTTACGCCACGAAAGAAAGGGTTTTTTGCATCGAGTTGTAACTGGCGATGAAAAATGGATTTATTTTCCGAATCCCAAACGAAAAAAATCATGGGTAACGCCAGGACAACCATCCACATCGAGTGCAAGACCGGATCGTTTTGGGAAGAAGACAATGCTGTGTGTGTGGTGGGATCAGAAGGGAGTAGTCTACTACGAGCTTCTCAAACCCGGCGAAAGAGTCAATACCGAGCGCTACCGACAACAAATGATCAATTTGAGTCACGCATTGATCGAAAAACGCCCAGAATGGGCTCACAGGCACGCCAAAGTCATTCTTCAGCATGATAACGCTCCTGCACATTCAGCCAGATTGACTAAGGAAACGATTTCTTCGCTTGGTTGGGAACTCCTACCCCACCCGCCGTATTCACCTGACCTGGCGCCTTCTGATTATCACCTCTTCTCATCGATGGGACACTCATTGGCGGAGCAACACTTCAACAATTTCGAAAACGTACGAAAATGGCTCGATGAATGGATTTCAAATAAAGATGAAGCATTCTTTTGGAATGGTATCCATATATTGCCCGAGAGATGGACAAAATGTGTAGAAAGCGAGGGTCAGTACTTTGAATAAAATATATTATACTTTTTTTTAAATTACTGTGTATATATTTTAAGAAATAAACGACATTTTAAACTTGCATACCTGGTAAGGTTTACATAGAGCTTTCTTCAGACCTCAGTTTGAGAGGGTGTAAAGCTTTGCTCAGAAAAGAGCCTGCACATCCTGCTCACCTTCCCAGCACTCACAGATTGGACTGGAGCCAAAACAAAACTTCCTCAACAGATGCGCTCTGTACCTCTTATGCTCTGTTCGTAAGATGGAGATGATGACCTGATCTTGTCCACTGAATTCCATATCCAAAATGGCATCTCTTGGGTCCGGGTATGTGGATATATATGGCTTCATGTTCAATCCAATGATTCTAAAAAGTAAAGCCAATTGGAACAGCCTTTATAATAATGTTTCTTGCAGGAAAATATACATGAATAACTGCCCCACCATTTGTAGTTGCATTTGTGTCTGTTCGCTCTGTGTATATCCATATCAATTAATTCTTTAGATACTTATTGTCAAAATGCTAGGAGGTAAGAAATTTTATTTGTCCCTCAGAGATTTTGTCCTTATGGTTAATATTAGAGATGGTAGAAATTATTTGTGGTTTTGGATTTTTAAACCAGAGACTTCTTTCTTTATAGATGATTCTATCAATGATTTCCACGGATTTCAGAAATTGGCTTTAAAGTAATTTTGAGGGTGCATTACCATTTAATTCAGTTAATCTTCATGTTCCAGTTCATGCTTTTTTGAATGGAATGTTAGAGTTGATTGGATAGATAATTTTTTATTATTTGCTGAAAAAATGTGATTGATGCCTCTACAACTGGACTACTGATCATGAAAAAAATAAGGTTACTGTGAAGTGTTTTCTAGTATTCTCAAAACAACTCTTCCATTCTGTCTTATCTGAAACCCCACATACTCCTTCTTCATCCTCATTCAAAAACGTCTAATGTCAATATCTATTCAACACTCTGGGTGATAAATAACAGTTATAATATCTAATCCCCTGCAAGATTTTATACAATATATAAAGTATTTTGATATTTCATTAACCCTTTAACAGGCAGGCCAGGAATTTTGGAATACATTTCTTTCTTTTTTTTTATTTGAATGGCTATAGCCACGCTAATCCCCACACATGTATCATAAAATTCAAGGTTGAATAAAGGATATTAGGCAATAATGAGTAGGATAATGCGTTAGACATTATGTCATATATTGAGCAAAAAGCATTAAATATGAGTATCCTACAGAATACATTGCCTGTTAAAGGGTTAATAGAGTCATCCTAATTCAGTACTTTTTCTGTTGTAGGTTTGCACCGGAGTCACCAAGGTGGCTAATAATTGCAGGAAAGTTTGATGAAGCATCAGAAATCATTGGCAAAAGGTACAAGTTTGATAATGAAAAAACTGATTTTCACCGTCCAGTATGCTTAGAGGTCTTTAATATTTATCATATAAATTCAATGCATGAATGATCTTACTGTAGATTTAAATGATGATTTTTTTTATTGTGATATTGTCCAATCCTTCTGTAATAAACAAATCCAACAATTACATTATTCAAATAAGTATAAGAAGCAAATTTTCAATTTTGTTTGTAAAATTTTTAGAACAAGTCTAAATCGAGCTGGGAAAAAGTCATTTTAGCCTTAAAGAATTATTTAAAACTGTTCTCAACTCCTGAGCTTTCAAAAATAATATTGATTTCCTATTTCACATGGTTTTCAGGAAATTTTTACTACTATGCTATGGGTAAGAATTTGTCATTTCATATGCATTTATTTATTAATTTATAACAGTTAATAATTTAGGTATAATGCATTAAATAAATTTTTATCTCCCATTTTTGAGATGAGTGTACATAACTCTTAAATAGGGCCAAAACATTATTTATTTCTCATGATTTCCTTGGAATACTAATTTATGGAAATTTCTCTATATAATTAAATGAGAAAATCATATTTATATATTCATAACTATTTACATATATTCAAATTATTATTTTATCCTTACCTTTGGTGAAATACCAAACAAATATCTTAACATATTTTCATGTATAAATAGGATATAAATAACTAATTTAAGTTTTGGAATAATAATGGATATATATAATATATAAACAATAATGGATTAAAAACTTGGCTCATCACAGGCTAATCTTACATTTTTTTATGACTATTACACTTTTTTAAATCATCTGATTATTAAAATTGAGTAATATTTGTAAGTTTTTTTTTCAAAAAGTATCATTCAGAAGTTGTACTTGACCCATTTTTTTTATTGAAATGAATGGAAGTAGAATTCAATTGTGACTTAACTCTACAATGTTTCTAATTGACCAGTTAAAAACATTAGAGTCTATTTCCACCAAATTAAGTAATTATTTGTTAAATAAAATAATCACTAAATTAGTCATTATCCTATAATTACTCTGAATTGAGTTGACAACCCCTCTTTCTACAGACAATATTTCCTAAGTTCATTCTTATTATTATTTATTTAAATTGTCAATGCATCTTTCTTATATTTACAATTTCTTTCAATTCAGGTCTTCAGTACATAAAAGATTTTATCAAATAATAAAAGATACTGGTTTTCAGATCTGCAAACACCTTTTTTTTTTTTTTTTTTTTTTTTTTTTTTTTTTTTTTTTTTTTTTTTTTTTTTTTTTTTTTTTTTTTTTTTTTTTTTTTTTTTTTTTTTTTTTTTTTTTTTTTTTTTTTAAATATATATAAAAAAACTTACTAATTATTAAACAATATGATTTTATTTTTGAAACTTTTTTTTTTTTTTTTTTCTCTTTTCTGTCTTTGTATTTAGTTACTGTTTGAGTATATTGTTTCCTTATTATTCCTGTTCATTTTAAATTTTAGTTATTTCTAAAATAACTATTTTTATTTTAGTTATTTTACTATTCTGAATGGGATTTGTCCTGAAATAAAATTGTTTTTCTATTTAATTTTAATTATCAAAGTGAAATAATTAGAACTAAATATCAGGAGACGATGCTGTTTACTTGTAATTTCACATTGTAATGATAAAAAAAAACTTAATTTCTCCCTGACTGAGAAAAACAATAGTTCATGGATACTGCTTGTCCCAATTCACATTTCAGAACTAACAGGATCAAATTACTTTCATTAAACAAACTATCAATAATTATTGGAAATAAACAAATTTGAGAGAGAATAGCAGTTTGAAAGGTGATTTTTTTTTTTTTTTTTTTTTTTTATTCAAACCAATATAGCTCTTAAATGGTAGGTCTGTGTAACAAATATTATAAAACCAAAAATATTCCCCATTATATTTCTGATAAGGGAACTGTTGTCAAATTTCCCATCCGAGAAACACCAATAGAGCTAAAGCTTTTCAAAATGAATTTGAAAAAAAAAACGTTACACCAAAAAAGTATAGACTCCCCCCCCCCCCCCCCCCCCCAGCAAAAAGTCATATCCTAGTCAAAATACATTTTCAATGATGTATGTTCTCATTTGTCTTTAACTATCATAAATATCTAATGTATATACTTAACAGTTGATTTAAATTTTACAATGCCACATCAAATTCAAAAACTGTATGAGGTGTAAATAAATAAAATGGTCCCAATTTTATATGGAAAGAAGCTGTTCATAGATAGTTCTTCAAATTGTTTAAATTTAAAATACTTTTTTTATCTCATTATTGTGTGCCATCTATCTACATTGAATCATTCTGTTACCAGCACTAAATGGATCAAACATTGATGTCAATGAATATCTTTATGTTGGACTTAATGGAATGATTGAATTGCCAAGCTGCTTTTTGACTATAATTCTTTTAACGTACTTTGGTAGGAAGAGTACTGGAGTAGCATTATATATTATTGCTGGAGTCACACTGTTAGTTTCAATGGCCATACCAAAAGGTAAAGAATCATTGGAAATATCATTAAATTTTATCATTAAAGCGTGCTCATAAATCATTGCCATTAATTACCTGTATACCTCACAAAAAGTTCTTGAATTAATTATCAGTACCAGTAAATATTATTCCTATTATAAATTAGTTAAAGGAGGACTTTGGAAAATGGCATTGAAAGACATGACATGCCTGTTCAAAATATACATGTTTTGATTTTCAGATTCTTGAACTATAGCTTGTTTGTTTTATCTTAATAAACACCATCGGAATGAGAAAAGAAGTATGCTTTCTCTCAATGAAATAGGACTACATGATGATATGAAGAATTGAGGAGTTCACGAACCAATCCTCTGTGTCAGATTTGGTCAAAAGAAGTCTTAAAAAACATCTGCTTAAATGTAGAAGATTGTATCAAACAGACACAAATCGCAAAAAGAATATTATAATAATGAATGCTCAAATTGCTCACTAAATAAAAAATGTATTTATTGTTTCAAATAACAATGCTGTCTTCTTCAATATTAAGGCAATTGAACTTTTGCAAACTTATAATTTGAAATAATAAGTTAATTATCAAAGTTTTATACTAGTTCAATTAAAATTTTTTTTTTCCATTTATCAATCTTTTATATTAATAACAAAATAAACTTCTATATTGATAGGTTGGCCAATTATGTGTGTTAGTCTGTTTGGAAGACTTGTAGGGTCAGCTGCATTTGGTGTTTCGACACTTCATTGTTCAGAGTTGTTCCCAACTGAACATCGTAATACTATCATGGGTAGTTGTATCACTATCTCTCAATTTGGACCATTGTTAGCACCATATTTGATAGATGTATTAGTGAGTATAATTTGTATTATTTTTTTTCTTTGAAATATGTTAGGCCAATATGAAGAAAAAATCATCATTCTCACAATGGCCACTTTATCAAAGTAATTTTGAAGTAGAAAATGTTTGAATAATATTAAAGATTGAGTGGTTTTATAAATATTGGTTTAATCTTATAAATAATTGACTTTTCTTCCTATCTTAGTTTATTCCATTCATATATTTTATAATTTTAACTATAATTTGTTTTTTTATTACTACAGTGGAGCATAGTTATACAGTGGAGCATTATCTGAACGCCAGTTATCAGAACGTTCAATTAAGGGAACCGTTTTTTTTTTTCTTCTTTTTTTTAATGTAATTTTAATTAAATTGATCATCTAAGTACTTATTATTGATAAAATTATTTTTATTTAAAAATTAAATTAAATGAAAAACAAAATGATTTTTTTCATGAATGTCTTTAAGGGATAAAATATCTATATTTATTTCTCAGAAACTGAAAATGAACTTCTATACATACCTACATTTTTGTTTACTGAGAGCTGTATACTTAATTAGACGATTTCATTTGTTTCACTCAATATCTTTCTGATCATTTGGTTCATAATAGATCTCACCTCATGTTTTAAATCGTTCTTTGTGATCACTTTTTGTTTTGAGAACTACATGTCATCATCCATGCTAACAAAAAGGAAACGAGAGCTCTTTTCATTTAAAGACAAAATGGAAATCATTACGTGACTAAAAAAAAGTGAATGGGGTCAGCCATTAGCTATCGATTTCAAGGTTGTTAAATCTAAAACCCTATGTTTTAGGGGCAGGTAGCCTGGTGGATGCCGAGTACGGTGTGTGGCCTGCTTGCTTTCCTTGTTGCCCTCTTATTGTTACTTCTACCAGAGACGAGAGATACTCCAATGCCGGACACGATCAAAGAAATGATCCATGACTAAAATATGGACTATTAATATAAGTTTTAGCCCAATCAGTATGTCTGTAGGAGTTCACTTTTACAAGTCTCTCCATTTTATTGTTTTATTTTTAAATACAATTTTTGTACATTTTTTATTTTTATTTTTTCTTATGGCCTAGAAACAATTTTATCATTGAGTGTAAAAAAATATCAAGTTACAGAAGTGCGCTGCGATTAATACTTATATATTTATTTATTTAAATACTAAATAGTTCTAGTTGATTCATTAAAAATACAAAGTTTCATTAGAACTAACCTAAAATGTCAATCGATTTCAAAATTTTTCAATGCAGTCTAGTGGAGAGAGCATGCAGATGCAATCAGTCATAATGTATGTGATTAATACGTTCATAGTTTGTTGATAAGACTTTTTTTGTTTGTCCTGTAAATTTGTAATACATAGGTCAAAAGTGGTTTAAGTAAGTGTATGTATATAGTCGCTGTTTTAGTATCACTGAGGATCACTGATGAAGAAAAAAGAGAAGTAGTTTTAGTTGCTTACTCAAAGTAAGCTGCGTCTGTTTAACAAGAGGGGTCCATATTATCCTTCTATCGAAAGTTAAGTTAAAATAAAGTTATTTTAAACATTTATTTATTGATATTTATAGTCTAGGAGCCCTCGACACTAAACCTCCCAAAAAAAACCTGAGCTTATCTGAAAGATCATAAATTTTTGTGTAAGAAAAACCATTGCTGCCTTTTCCAAACAGTGGACAAAATGCGTGCTGGTGTGGCTATTCAACGATATTTAATCAAAGTTTCGTATACATAATATAATAGTAAATTTAACCAGCTTTGAGATGGAAAAACGAAATTTGGGATCGGATAAATATTTTCGAAGTTATAGCGGAAAAAGGTGCCATAGCAAACTAGAATTTTGCAACAGTACCAGGTTTTTTGCGTGCGGGTTAGGTATTATAAAAGATGGATGTATAGGAAAAGAATGATAATTTCCGATGCGAAAAACTCGCCTCGGCCTCGAGAAAATGGACTGTATGGGGAAATATCAAAACGAGGTTTCGCACCTTTGGAGAGATATTATTGAGAAGGTAGCATAAACAAATAATACATAAGAAACTTCTCACCTTGTTACTGCCGCCGACGGTCTGTCCGGAGGCCTCCGAATCCTTACGGTCTGGCAAATGCTTCTCCCAAGCTGCAAAATTTGTTCAGGCTCTCCTCCTCTTGTATCACCACTCATTAAGGGAATAACTAAATCTTTACTGACTGGCACAGGAAATAAGATCACTTTTAAAAGAGGAATAGGGTCCTGGAAGGCTATTTCGCCTTGGTCAAAAAAGCGATGGAAGACCATGAGGTCTTGGACAATTTAAAAAGGTGCGTACTGGAACGCAGATGCTAGAAGAAAGAGGAATATTCATGTCGGGATTAACGCAGATAAGGGCTACTTACCTAGAGGTCTATAGAGTGCGTCAATGAACGGTATATTAAAGTTTTCTCCTTTCCCCCCTTCACAAAAGCGCCGATTGGCGCGAACAATCGATTAAACTTCATATACAGAGTCTAATAGAAAATCTATCCAGCTTTGAGACTAGGAAAATAAATTTTGGATCATATATATTTTCGGAGTGATAGTGAGAAATTTGACAAAAAAAATCTTGGATTTCACAACAGTACAAAAACAGGGTTTTTGGCGTGATGCATTTTAAGAGACATAATTAAACTTCATATGTGGAGTCTAATAATAAAGTTAACTAGCTTTGGGATAAAATCACGAAATTTTGCATTAGACAAATAATTTCGGAGTTATAGCCAAACAATTGCCGACCAAAGTAGTACTGACCGCAAGTTAGCCAATCTCTACAATTGTCCCAAGACCAAAACTTCGCGAAAAATATCCCCGATTTCGAAATTTCGTAAATACTGGTTACAACAACAATTTACTATACCAAGACTTTTTCGAAAAACGATAGTTGTCTTGTTATAGGTAAAAAACTGGCAATAACCACAATTTTGGGCGTTTTTTTGCCGATGTTTACTATGGCAGCAAACTTCAGATTTGGATTCACCCCACCAAAAAACATAAAGCTCCGTTGAGAAAAGTTTGGCAGTTTTTTTTCCTGAAATCTGCCTTATGGAATCTTATTTTACTGTTTGCTGCCATATTGTTCACTGTATGGAAAAGATAGCGGTGGTTTTTGTTAGACAAAAATTGGTTATCTTTCAGGTAAGCTTTGGTTTTTTTGGGAGTCCTATCATGACAGGTTTAGTTTCGTGGGCTCCTGGAATATTAAAATTGTATTTAATGTATTTATTAACTAAATGTGTATATGTATTTACAAAAAAAAAATAAATAAATAAAAATAATAATAATAAACCACGTGAAATACTGCTATTCCTTAATATTATTAAATTCACATTGTCATGCTCTTTAAAAAAAAAAAATCAGTTTAATAGATATAACAATAAACAAAAATGTTAAGTTATTTTTTAAATTAAATTAAATTAAATGGAACCTGAGTCTATCAAAATATCCCAAAGTAAATACAAAACCAGAAGAATTCAGAAAAAACTTCGACAATATCATCTCCTCCTTACCTGAACATTTATTAATATTCACAGACGGATCCAGGTCGAGCACATCAACAGCATCTGCCTTTATCACTGCTCAAACAAGTAAGTGTAAATTACACAAACTTTGCTGTATTTATACGGCTGAGATTAATGCCATCTCCGTGGCTTTACGGTACTCATTGAGCTCGCCCATTGAATATGTTGAACTGGTGTCAGACTCAGCGCTTTAAACTCCATGAAGAGCATGTAATCAGAACACTTAGGAATACATTGCATTCTAGATCTGGCTTAGAAGCTTTATGAAGGAGGAAAATCAGTGACTTCCTTTGGTCGCCAAGTCAGATTGGAATAAGAGGTAACGAAATGGCTGATAAAGCAGCAAAATAAGCTCTCGGTATCAGAATTCGCACGCCCACTTAAAGAGACGATATTCCAAGAGTGGCAGACATTGTTGGGTCACAACCCTACAAATAAACTGAAGATAATTAAGAAGGATGGAAGGAATAACTAAAACCATGGAGCAGTACCTGCCGAGGATGTTTCACGGACTTTAATCAAAATTTGATACATAGAATCTAATAGCAAATTTAACCAGCTATGAAATGGAAAAAATAAATTCGGAATCGAACAAATATTTTTAGAGTTATAACGAGAAATGTTCCGAAAAAATAAGGATTTCACAACAGTACGCGGAATTCAGCGCGGTGGAATGGATATTTCACGGAACGTAATTAAAATTAATATGGTATCTGATAATAAATTTAACCAGCTTTAAGATGAAAAAAGAACTTCGAGATTAGATTAATAGTTTCGGAGTTATAGCCAAAAGAGTATCGACAAACGTGTTTTTTTAGGAAAAGTGCGACTTACTGCAAGTTAGCTAATGTTTCTTCCTTCAGAGTTCAAAAACTATTGATCTGACCAAAAAATTAATAAAACCAAATTTATTGCAAATTTGCTTAGCTTTAATAATGTATATAACACAAAATGTGCTGAAAGTAACGATTTCCGAGTTCAAAGTGCTAAATACATACAATTTGCAACACTTTCCCCCCTCCCCCGCCCAAATCTGAAGATATTTCAAAGAAATCTTTTAACCACATTTACAGCTAAGGTTGGTAAACAGTATGCATTAGTCAGACCTTTTTATTTTTGGGTCGATTTCAAGGTTCGAATGCTAATTTCCCTGTACTATAGCAAGCATATTAGGCTTAACGACAATAATTTTATTTTTAGCAATAAGCATTCAATTAATAATAATAAACTATTCATTTGTAACAATAAACATTGCAATTTTAACAATAAATATATAAATTTTAACATTAAAAACGTGTTTTGTTTTTTTTACATTTTCCATATTCCCCCACTATATCTTCTTAAGCATTGATCCCAGAAAAAAATGTATAGAACCTTTTTTGTAAAACATTTTATGTTAATTAATTTAGTAAATAAACATATTTTCGCTACTGGCAAGAGCTTTCGAGTTATTAACAAAAAACTAAAAAACCGAATTTAGAGCTCCCCCCTCCACTCTTAGCTCCACCCCACCCCCCAGTACTTTTGTTAAGTTGCCAAGGACACCTCCCCCTACAACTGTGCCAAAATTGACTTCTACATGAATTAACTCCTCTAAAAATCCTTCGTTGCCTGGAATAAATACCCTATTTGTAACAAACGTCTTGTCAGTACCTCCTCTAACTTTGTTGGACACCTAAAACTTTTTTTAATTCTTATTGTAATTAGTTCATTCACACCTGTAAATACATTAAATCTATATAGGGAGCAGCGAATTTCGCGGTAGTCCATTGATCGACATATACTTTAAAATTAATTATATATCGATAAAAACATCGCAGCGTCAATATAATAACAATGAACAGTTATCCTATAACACAAGTTAATAATGTAATAATGCCCAACCCCTCACTAAGCTAATCATTGTATGAAAGCATATTAAAGTAACTAGAAGCTACTTTGGAACAGCCTTAGATGGTAACTGGGTCGTTTTCAAATAAAATGGCAATTTGCTGTCCCAGCACTTTGAATGGTTGCAAAAAAAACATACAACCAATATTTAACTATTGTTGATTTTATCTTTTCAAGTTCATTTCTTTAAATTAACGCAGGCCTTAAAACTTCAATTTCAAATGTTTGATAAAGAAAAAAACAAAATTAATTGTTAAAAATTTTGACGTACGTTACTGTCCACAGGTCAAGTTTTCAACTTCTAACCTTCACAAAGAGTATAGAAATTTGTTTTTATTTTATTCTCTTTGTTATTTCTTATTAAAGTATGTGTATATTAAATGAAAATAGAACTTTCTTTTGAAAATATGAAATTTTGGGGGCTTGAGAAAAGATTTCTTTTGTGTCCGAGAATTTCCGAATTTATTCATTTGATGTACATGAACGGGTGTAGAAGAGTTGATTCTGGAGGTAGGGGAGTCGGGATAACGTCCCAACACTCTCCAGACAATGTATTATAACCATTCCCAACCTCGGGCCCAGGTCGCTGTATTAACCAAAGTAAGACGTTATTGATTCTCAAAACATAGTCCCTTAATTCATTTTGAAATACGTTACCATTGTTTTCTCACATTGAATTCCCCACTTCCAATCTAACTTTTTACAGTTCGTAGTTTTCTTCATTACAAATGTTTTAATCCCATTATATTTGAAAAAAATTTTAGTTAAATAATCTTTTTTTTATCACAATTCCTAAAATTTGACATACGTTACTGTTGACATACGTTACCGCTATGGTAGCGTGTGTTAAATTATTTGTCACGTAAACAATATTTTTTGTTAAATTTATGGTAAAAAAAAAAGAATTATGAAATTAAGCTTTCTTTTTTTTTCTCTTAATATATACATACACAGTGGAAAAGACTGTGATAGCTAGAAATCAAAATGTATTTTGTAATGTTGTTGATGTCGCTCAGACTAAAAGCTATTATTTTTTTTTTTTTTTTTTTTTTTTTTTTTTTTTTTTTTTTTTTTTTTTTTTTTTTTTTTTTTTTTTTTTTTTGGCTGTTACAGGAGCTCACATCTACTAAAACATGTAATATTGTTTTTTATAGACTTTTTCTTAAAATTCAATTTTCCTACATTTTTCTCATAGTCACCATTAAGTGTGAACATATTTTTGACGTACGTTACCAACAATTAAAAATAAATAAATTAATCAGTTAATAATAATTTTTTGGCAATCAAGGATTATTGAAAGGGTCTTGACATTCTTATCAGATATTATTAACTTTGGGGATCAGTAATAAAATCCATAAACTTTTTAACAAAGTGAAAACAAAAAAAATTGGTAATGTGCGTTAAATGTTTTTGGGGGAAAAAAAACTTATATTTTTCACACAAAATTGATTACCATTGCTCTTCCTGGGAAATCACTTTAAATTAGCAACTTTTAGAATCCTTTACCAAAAGCTGAATCAAAATCATTATGCTGACAAGTTACAAACCTGGTTACGTGTATCAAATTATAGGTTTTATTTTTTTTTTAATTCATTAAAAATCAAGTAAGCGAAAATTTGACGAACCAACTCAGGTATATATTCTCAAGTAGTTTGGCAACATCATAGTATGCCACAGAACATGAATAAGTAACTTTTTTTTTGAGGATTTTTAGGTTTTCTGGAAAGCTAAATTGCCATTTTATTTGAAAATGACCCAACTGCTTCTCAACCGGTCTACTTCTATCCTCAACAAATACCGAGATTTGTGAACTTACTTTAATATGCGAAAACATTCGACTCAAAGGTTTATAAGATGAAATACCTTTTAATTTAAGAAATTAATATTTTCTCTGCTTTAACTAGGATTTATTAAATAAATTGTTGAAGGGATTTTGACGGTCAAAGTTATCAGGACTTTTAAATTTTGCTACCTTCACTCATTGAATTGTAGTAAAGTACTGAACCAATATTGTCCGGACTTGGTCTTTAAGATTATGATTTCATTCAAAATTTTAATTTTTATAATTTAATTATTTAATACTAATAAATATTTAATTTAAAGTGATAATAGAATAACAGTAACAAAAACGATGAAAATAAACAAAATGTATTATTCATTTATTATAATAATAATCCGAAACCATTAACAATTTCCTACTAATCACGGTGAGAACTTCCATAAATTTGAAAATATAGCTTATTGTTCTTAAGAAAACAATTCTAATTGTTTGAATTTAAAGTCAAAAAATGAAGAATATATATCCAGCCTGTCACAATGATCACAATTCCGTACAGTTTGAATTTTGAATTTTGAATTTTGCGGTATTAATATTTATTGATATTTTGTTACAGTTGTATTACTGTAGTGTTAAAACAATTAAGTACGACCTACTTTTTTCCCACAGAATTATTATAAGTAAAAATTATCTATTTTTTTCCTAAAATAATGACCTTTGGCCACATTATTTTTTTAATATTTTAGGATTATGGTATTTTTTATTTACTAATTTGTCTTTTAAATATCCTTTCCGATGGCATAAACTTTATTCTAAATAGAAAAACTTCTTTTTTTTTAAAGTTATTTCTTTATAAATTATTAATAAAAAATAAAATAAATTAAAAAAACATACATATCATTCATCAAATACGTTCTGTTATTAATTCATCAATAGAGAAATGCAAAAGCAGTTATTAGGAACTATAGTTTTACAAGTGGCAAATTATATGATTTTGAAGACAATATTCTTTATTTTTAATATTTTTCCCGTTTCCCGGAAGGGTGCATAGAACGGCTAAAAATGGGAGCGAAAATTATAAAAAGTAAAATAGTTGTATTGTAGAGGTCCAAGTTTGGAATTATTCGTTTCAAGAGGTGCTAAATCAAATTAAATCATAATAAACTTTTTTCAGATCATTAGAATAGGTTTAAATTTCAGAGTGAAAATTCAAAATAAAATAAAAAAAGGTGCCAAGTTTTCAGTTAAAAACTATATATAAAAAAACATTGTTTTCTAATCATTTCATTTGGTCTTTTTAAAAAACATCCATCGAATGAGGTTTTCTAGGGGCTTGAATTGAAGTTCTGGTATTTAAGAAACAGTGTTATTAGTTTCAATCCTAGACTCAGCCGTTTTTTTTTCAGGGAAAGAATTTATTATATATATATATATATATATATATATATATATATATATATATATATATATATATATATATATATATATATATATATTCACACATACATACATAGAAATATTGAACTGAGGAACTTATTCAAGGAACCTGCAGGCCCAGGTTTAGGGTGAATAGCGCGCTTGGCCCCAGACAGCTTTGGCGCCCCCCCCCCCCCCCCTCAGGCTCCCTGCAGAGGGGTCTGGGATATGGAATAGCAAAAGCATGTTTCATTAATCAGACCACCAAAGTTGTGAGCTTTAAAGGTTTATTCAACACCTATACAAATTGAAGTTAGTACATAGTAAGTACATAAGCTTTAGTAAAAAAATAAAGTTAAATAAACCTTAACAAAACATAAATAAATAACAGATTTTTTTTTAAATTTCGCTTAGGCAAAGTTTTTTGCCTGTAAAACAGTATACTGTACTGAAACAGAATAATTTTTACAGATGCAGAGTAGCTTTTTTGTTGTTTCGAAATTGAGATTTCATTTAGAGTGGGACATTACAACAAAACAATATTGTAAAATTTTGTAAAAAAATAAAAGTTTTTGGAAATTTGGCGCCCCTAAAAATTTGGCGCTCTGGGCTATAGCCCAGTCAACCCATATACAAAGTGGGGCCTAGGAACCTGATATAGTTTCTTGTATATAAAAACGAAGAATAATGGTTGGGCTATGTACATAGGATGGATCCCAAAATAAATACTACTAGGGCGTCCAGATGGAAAAATGGAAGAGGCAGGCCCAGATTGCGATGGCTGGATGACGTGGAGGCTGACTTCGGATTCCTTGAAGTGTATCCAATTTATTGATTAGATTTTAGTGATAATAAATTGCTATGTTCCTATCAGATCTTATTCATGAATAACTTCTGAGCGTCAATATTTGTAATTAAATGTCAGATAGTAATGGTAACACGATAACTCTAACAGAGGAATTCCCATTAAGAGTATGTTACATAATGAAGATACCGGAGGGAAAATAATTGATATTATTAATTTAGGTTTAAATCGCTTCAAAATTGGAATCGAATTTATTGGAAAGATAAATTAAATATATCTTACCTCAGATCTATGGCCAAGAAAGCAAAAGATTAGAGGCATAACAATGGTAAGTAAATACTAGAGTGTTTTCTTGATTCAGTTAATCATACATTATTTGATTTATGCTTCCATCTCTTCTTTGCAATCATTGCCAAAACTAATAAAGGATTTATTTATATTTTATGATAGTATAAGTAAACAATGAAAACTTTATTTTATTAATAATAAATAGTTAATTATTAATTTTTTTTTTAGCCGAATGAATATTTGCCAAACCAAAAAACTTAAAATAGTCATAGGAGACTCACAACTCAAATATTCTATATTAATAAACAGGTTATGGTCAATTCAAAATTATGTTAATTAAAATAGCGAAATACAACCCCGGTGGATCATACATGAAAACTCCAATTTATTCATTCTGTAAGAATGCTTACTTTTAAAAACACACACTAAAAAAATAGATTATAATAACATTATTATATATAATATAATAACAGGAAAACTAGCAGAGGTATGCATCCGGTAATGAATAAATATTAAACCGTTTCTTCAGGTGACCGTTCTAAAATAAATCGAGAAGTTTTTTATAGTTGTGAAAATTACATTGGGCTGTAAAATAAGTTCATAGAGTTTTTCAAGTATAAATTAATTGTTTTGTAATTGATGTATATTTTTTCAATATTTTTTACATTTATTCAAAAGGGATTAGTCAAGGTGCTTGTATGCATTAGTTTCAGAGAACTTGTATATTTAAGACATGTGGTACGGAATCAAAATAGAAGAAAATTCAGTGCATTACGGACATTTAGTGGTATTTTGTTTCCGTCTGTAGTGTAAACCGTTACAAAAAATTGTAGTATAAACGATGGCGATGCATAGGAAAAAGTACCTTAAGTGTTTTGGTCCCTTCCCGAGCAGCAATTTTGATTTGGAAGATGCTCCCCACTCCGATCGTCCTTCATTTGTTGATGGCAGCGAAATAGAACATTGGTTGCAAATGATCCGCACCCAACGACACGGAATGGTGAGCAGACACTTAACATAGCCCATGCAAGCGTCTCTAAACATTATTTAAATCACCTATTAAAACCCCATATTAGCCTGCCTATAACTGTTGAGGTGACTATTACTAGTAATTAGTATATTTATATTAGGTATCTAAATATATATCATTGATTAACATTTTTCATATTAATGATTTTCTATTTATTACTGACAGGCAATCTATTTTCTACCTTTTGTTCATCAACATTGAAATGGATGAACTGACATTAGAAAATGTTTTAGAAGAAAAGTGTAAAAACCATGTTTGGTTGGCTTGGATTTTATTTCTTACAGCAGGTCCAATAATTTTTAATTCTGTGAATTTAGCTTCTTACACATTCCTTGGAGGAGACCCTCCTTTCTTCTGCCACATTTCAGAACTAGAGGAGGCCAACTGGACAAAGGAACAAATAAGAGAAATCAGCAGTCCAGGGTACGTTACAGCTTTTGTTATATATACGTATTTGATTATTTTTCATATTCATGATTTGATTATATTAAGGAAGTTTATTTCGATAAATATGTAGGCTGGGAAAACAAAGTTGCTTTCATTATGCTTGGAATTACACTTTATTGAAGGATTTGAGTTTCGGCGAAGCTCTTCAACATGTCAACGTAACAAAAAAACCAGAGCTAATAAAATGTAAAAATCACATGTACGATTATGGAACTGTTTATAAAACAATAATTAGCGAGGTGAATAATTGATTTGATATTTATTATTTATTTACGAATAATTATTTCTGTAAATATTAGTATAATCTATTTAATTAGTGGGATCTTGTTTGTGACAATTCGCATCTTGCTTCTGCAGTTCAGATTTCTGTAGTGATGGGGAAACTGTGGGGAGCTATCATTTTTGGCCTACTCAGCGACAGGTGAGAGTTCATATTAGAATTGTTTAAATGGTGGCTTATTCATTTGTCTCTGTACAATTTTAATATACATATTTTATTAGTATCTGAAAAGAAGACGATCTCAGGACCTTGTCATGTAAAAGTTCAATTAAAATGGAAACAATGGGTTATTTTAGTTATCAGTTGTTACTATGGCATTATATGCATTATCTCTTACATTTCATTTAGTCCAGTCAATAAACACATTGTAGATATAATCGAAAACGGTGGACTCTAGAAAAATATGCTACAGATCAATATTAAAGCTCATTAAATTTCCTATAAAATTAATTATACACATATTATTCGAAAATCCAACGGTTTTCGAGATATACGTTGTTAAAAATCGATAATTTTAGAAATAAAATAAAGTTTACCTCACTTTTTGTTAAACCTTTGCTTCAAATACCAGAAACGTATAAATGACACTAAAGTAAATTGATTACTCAACAATTTTGATTCTGGCGTTTTTTCTGAGAAACGATTGTGGAAAGTACTTGAAGCAAAAGTTTGAAAAAAAGGGAGGTGACATTTGTTTTTTCCCGAAAATCACCGATTTTCAATAACGCATATCTCGTAAACGGTTAGAATTATGACAAATTTATATGTAATCAATTTTATAGAAAATTTAATTAGCTTTTATGTTCGTTTGAATAATTTTTTTTTAGAGTCAACCGTTTTCGAGATATTGTCCAAAAACCTAAAATATTGAACTTCTCCCCTCCCCTCCACCGTTGAACGCCCAGAGGCGGGACTAGAGTCTACAAGTCAATTTTGGAGGATGGACAAGGTAGGTGGAGTGGGGGGCCATCGGGTTCGGCATGCCTCATTGTTCTGCCTTGCCGTTGTCAACACTCTTTAAGTTAGGTAATTAGTTTTAAGCTGCGACATGGATAAATGGTCTTGTAAGATTTGTGATAAATCATTTCACAACAAGAGCCATTTAAATCAGCATAACAAAATGAAACATACAGGACAAAATTATTCTTGAACGGAATGTTTTAAAACTTTCTCATGTTCATTTACTTTGAAAATACATTTACAAATTCATAGTGTTGAACTTCAATTTAAATGCCCTACATGCTCGAAGATTTTCCATCGGAAGGATAATCTGTTCAAAAATGAAACGAACGTACATTTTAACAAATCCAAAAAGATTCTAAAGAATTGTCCAATTTGTAATTTCAGCGAATCAAAATATTCTTTAATTAAGCGTTTTGAAATTAGTCATGAAATTAACCGTTGTTGTGGCATGTTTTCATTTAATAGTTAAAACGATTTTCAGAGGTGGAAAAAAGAAATTGGAGAAATTCAAAATGAATCTTTTTTAAAAAAAAATTTATTTATTATGTATTATTTTTTATAATTTTTTTTTTTTTTAATTTTTAACTCAAACAGTTTATTTACGTTGGCAGTTTTCGTTTTGCTGCTAACACCTTATTTTGCGATTATTAAGGTTTATAACATTCATAATTAGTAGTTTATTTACCTATCATTCCGTATTATATATGAAAATCACAGGACAAGTTGAATATAAAATCCATAGAAATTCCACTATTTGTAAAATTTTTTCAAGAGAAAAAGAGTCAAATGCAATGTGATTAATTTTTTAATTTGTTGATATAGGTTTGTAGTACAACCACAAATAATATCAATTGTTCAATAAAACCCCTATTTTTTAATGAACTTTCAAAGAATCAGTATTTATTTTTAAATCGTTCATTTTGTCTTTCAATGGCAATTGGACTGGAGAATAAAGTCTGAAAGTTACACTAATTGTAGTTCTTATGTACATGTTTCAAGAGAATAAAGAAAAAAGTTGTAAGCGTAGACTGTAGTTAGCTCAACCACTTCAGTGACAATAAAGACTCAAGTGCCGATGACCGGCGACAACTTCCGAATGAACCCGATGGCCCCCCACTCCACCTACCTAATCCACCTAAAAAATTGACGTGTAGACTCTAGCAGAGGCTTTTAGTATGTTTAACGTACCTATTAACTATTCCTAACGAAGCTATGAAGTCAAAAATTATCGCATATTCCATGCACTCTACACCCCTCATTGACTGGACTAATTGTTGATTTCTTTATACAGTTAATGTATATAACGCTTCTGAGATCATCTTCTTTTCAGACGTAATATATAACTATTGGGCACGAGCGGTAAAAAGGAGAGAAAGTTCTTGATGGGAGGACTTTATTATGAAAAAAATGAAAGCAGTATGATCGATCTTTAATGACTTCATTATGTTCTTCCAATACAATTGATTTAAAGTAAAAACGTATTACAAAGTCATAAGATACCAACAGATCCTAAACGTTTCTATTCCTATAGAACACTCACCAGGAGCGATTAACAAGAACAAGAGAGAGATAAAACTCTGTAAGAAAGGGATCAGGTGATGACTGAGGCTAATATGCTGCAATGGCGAAAATTTAACAGCAGTTTTGTAAAGATTAAATTCATACGTTACTGATTCCGATGTCAGTGAAAGTCCAAAATTAATATTTTTAGTTTTAAAATATTTATTTAAATATTATATAAGTTTATACATGTCCAATTTTTCAAACTTCTCCATTAAGAGTAGGAACTCACACTATGTATATATTATATTATTTGAAGATAATTTTTGAAATTATAAGTGGTAAATTGTTGAATTTACTGTAGAATCGGTAACATATTACCAATCAACAATTGTTAACAAGTTGCCATTGTTGCTTTGTAGCTGTGTCTTTATTTGCAATTCCCTCCTGATGAGGGTTATATTTTTGAAATATACAGCTTTTATTTAAAATAAATATAATTTTGTAGAACTAAAGCTTATTGAAGAACTTAATAAAGTTGTTTAAGGTTATCTCAACCAAAGCAGATATTTAATCTTTCAAACTACGCTCTTTACCCACCATATATATTAATATCATCATAAATATGTATGTATAATTATTTGATTTCAAATTTTTGTTTTTTTTTACTTAGACGAAGTTTGAATTTTCTTTATTCGATTTAATAAAATAAATTGATAAATTTTGATTTATTAGCTTTTATGTATACGTCATGCTGGATATCCTACAACAAATACAGAATATTTCGATTTAATTATACTCTGATTTAAAAGACTAAATATACAGCAATTGGATTTTTATGTTAATAGATTTCGCTGCATCCAAAGATCTAGTTGTTGGAAGCACACTCTTCCCTTGAAAAAGTATTCATAAAGGAACATGGCGCTCACCGGATGGAAATACTATAAACCAGACTGTCCATATTCTGATAAGCAGTAGAAACAGATCTAATCTTGTAAGCTGCAGATCCTATCAGGGAGCAAGCATGGATACGGACCACTATCTGGTGGTATCTAGAATCAGAGCCAGGATTTCAAATACAAGAAAGGCTAGGGGAAAGAGGACAGAAAGAATAGGGGCGTCCAAGTTAAAATATCTTCAAGTTAGTGCCAGCTATCGCCAGAGGTTGGATGAAAGAGTGGTAAACGCGCATATGCCTGTAGGTTCTGCTGGAGATCAGTTGGATATTCTCTCTCGAATTGTTGAAGAAACAGCAAAGGAGGCTGTAGGTATAGAAGAAAAAGTAATTCGCTCTCCGTGATTTGACGCCAAGTGTGCAACAGCAACAAATGCTAAAAATGAAGCCTACAAAAGAATGGTCTAAAAGCGGCACACAAGGAGGGCCTCAGAGGAATACAGAAGCAGAAGAAGAGAGGAGAAGAGGCTGCTAAGAGTTAAAAAGAGAGAATGGGAGAGGAAGATATTGGAGGAGCATAGGAGACTGAATAAATCAAGGGCATTCTTTAAATCAGTGAACGAGAGTAAAAAATCTTTTAAAGCAAGAGTCCGATCATGTTGGAAAGAAGACGGCTCCATGATCACAGAGAGGGAAGAGATCCTTGCTCGGTGGTCTCGTCACTTCGATACTCTCCTAAACGAAGATGCTGGAAGCTCAGGCGAGTTTGTGATTCCAAGTCCTGAACATGATGTGGATCTCCCAGACCCACCGACATGTGAAGACTTTGTAGATGCCGTCACTAGGCTTAACAACAACAAAAGTCCAGGAGAGGATGAGATTCCGGCTGAACTTCTTAAGCACGGTGGTGAGGAATTTCAGAGAGCCCTCTAAGACATTATCCTCACCATCTGGGTTGAAGAGAAAATGCCTGATCAGTGGAATAATCTATCCACTGCATAAGACAGGGAACATCCTAGAATGCTCCAATTACTGTGGGATTTCGCTCCTTCAGTGTGCCTATAAGATCATGTCAAACATCATCTACATCAAACTTTTTCCAATCGCTGAGAAGCATATTGGTAAGTATCAGGCGGGGTTCAGAGGACGAAGGTCCACAGTTGACCAGATATTTAGCCTCCGAATGATACCTGAAAAATCTCAAGAATACAGGATGACGACACATCACCTATTTATTGATTTCCGGAGTGCATACGACAGCATCAAGAGACCCCAACTTTATGCAGCCCTGTGTGATCTAGCAGTTCCACTGAAACTTGTTTGCCTGATTAAGATGACTATTGATGATGCTGGATGTACTGTTCGAGTGCCATCTTATCTTTCTCCCGAATTCGTTTCCACGCGAGGAGTTAGACAAGGTGATGGACAAACCCTCCCTATTGTTTAACCTGACTCTGAAAAAGGTGATACGTGAAGCGGAAATTCAAACTACCGACACCATCTTTAACAAGTTAACACAGGTAACGGGCTTTTCTGATGACCTGGATTTGGTTGCTCGTTTTTTTGTGACTCTCGAAAATGCATTTTTAAAGTTGTCTGTAGTAGTTCCTTATCAGGCCACTGGGCCGCGCTGAACTCAGTTCAGTGATAGTCAGGTTATGGTTACCTTCGAGTTGTTAACTATCCTCAAATGCTCTATTCAATAAAGTCTTTGAATGCTTAAATCTATCTATGTTCCTTGTAAAGTTACAACAGAGTGGCGACGAGGATGGGATAATGTACATCTCGAATCTGTTTGTTAACTGCAACTTTATAATCGACAGCTAGACGGACCTTATTGTTTGGCTTTGGGATAGGAACTAGGGGAGAACCCCAATCTGAATGGTTTACTTGATAAATTATGTCATTTGAGATTAATTCATCCAACTCTTTTTCGACAGCCTCTTAAGGAAAACGGGCTTAGCGTCCTTCTTAAGGTGCAAAGAGCAGGTTATACCTGGAATGCATCCTACCTTTGCTTCAAAAATATCTGCAAATTCTTCCATTATTGACTGAGGAGTAGGTTTAATACAATTGACTTGAGTAAGGACAGCTGCATCTGTTTTTGTCAAGTCAAGGCGCTTCAAATCAATATTAAGCCGTCTTATCCACACTCTGCCCAGAATTGGGCTAAGCTGGTCCGGTACCACGAATAATAATTCACTAATAGATTGACCCTCATATTCAATTGGAACAATAGCGTAGCCAATAGGTTGAAAAACACCATGGGTGTATGAACGAAACCGTACATCAGTCTTCTTAAGTTCCCCCTTAAAATTTATTTTCTTGAAGTCCCGCTGGGGTAATAAAGTAAATGCTGATCCTGAATCCACTTCAAAAGTTTGGTTATAATGCTGATTTAACCGAACCGTTGTGTGAAACTTGGCAGCATCCTTAGAGAAAATACTGGAGCTCGACACAAAAATATCAAAAATTTTGTTGACCCCTACCAGGTCGTCTAAGTAGTAGGCATCGGGTATATCTTCTGGGTCCATTTCGATTAACTTCACTTGAGAATTAGACTTCTTAAGTAAATAAGATAAACAGACTTTTTGTACGTGACCAGTCTTCAAACAATACCCACATTTTAATTTTTCATACGGGATCCGACAGTTGTTTGGCCTATGGTTAGTTTTAGAACATCGAAGGCAATTTTGTTCAATGCCAAGGGACTTAAAGTCAATTTTGGAATTTTGACGAATCCGTGACATAGAATGACTGTCTGGACTGAAGTTTCGTCGATGGACGTAAGATTGTTTATCTTGAGATCGTGATCGGAGATGTGATATCCGATTGACAGACGTACCAGAAAGAGCTGTTGACAGACTCGACATTTCTCGACTATCAATTTTTGCAGCTTCATATCCAAGAGCTGATTCAAGCACTTTGTCAAAAGTAGCATTAGAGAGTTGCAATAATTTTTCTCGAATGTTATTATCGCCTATTCCACGAATAAGTTGGGCTCTCAAAAAGAGATCTGACACACTTTTTTTACATTCACATTCAAATTTACAAGTGGAAGTCATTATGTCATTAAACATAAGAAGGCTGATGAAAACATACATGTTGATTCCCTGTCGCGTGCGCCTGTATCCTCCAAGTTACCAGCTTTTAATGATGATGATATCATTAATCATCAAAGTATAAATCAAATATCGACGACTTTAATATCCGCTAAGTCGGTTGCTGCAACCACCAGTGAAGACTCTTATTTATCTACCCTGTATAAGCAGTTGAAAGATGGTGAAATCCAAGATGAACAATTTTCCTTGCAGGATGGCGTGATCTTCAAAGGTCATAGAGTCCTTATTCCTCAATCCCTGCAGTCTGCAGTTCTTGCGGAGCTTCACGAAACTCACATCAAGTCTTCAAAAATGAAAAATTTGGCCAGGAGGTATTGTTTTTGGAAAAATATTGACCGTGACATTGAAGCATTCGTAAAAAGCTGTCAAGCCTGTGCCGGTACTACCATTGCTCCTCTTTTTGCTCCGTTACATCCATGGGAGGAGCCTACCTCAAACTTTCAGCGTGTACATATGGACTATGCTGGTCCAAAGGATGGCCACTACATATTTATCCTTATTGATGCGAAGTCAAAATGGCCAGAAGTAAGAACATCAAGATCAGCACCAACCTCATCCTCAACGATTGAATTTCTTCAGGATATTTTTAGTATTCACAGGCTTCCAGAGATTTTGGTGTCTGATAATGCCTCAATATTTACTAGCTCGGAATTTATGTCATTCTGTGAGTCAAACGGAATTCGTCAAAGACTAATCGCCCCTGGACACCCTCAAACTAATGGACAAGCGGAACGATATGTTCAGTTCCTAAAAAAAAACTTGATGCCATGCGGATGGAAAAAGGAACATTATCGTCAAAAATTCAAAATATCTTCTTCCGATATCGAGCAACTCCACTTCGATGTGACGAAACCCCCGCTGAACTGTATTTAGGACGACAGATCCGCACAAAATTAGACCTGCTTAGGCCATACAAGATCAAAGCCCGTAATGCCCAAGTCTTTCCACCGTTGCGGTCAAGCCACAGGCCATTTAGCGTGGGAGACCGTGTTCTTATAAAAATGTATTCTAATGGGAAAGAAATATGGAAGCCCGGTGTTATCACAGATAAATACGGACAACTTCATTATAAGGTAAAACTAGATGATGGGTATGCCCTCAAGCGTCATATTGACCAGCTTCGTTCCTCAGAAATAGAACGTCGTGTAACATTTGCTGATCCACCAGTTCAAGAATCTCCAAGAAGAAGCCTGCCAACTCACGTCACATTCAACTCAAACACATTTGTTGGTCCACCAGATCAAGATCCACCAAGAGGATGTTTACCAGCTCAGAGCACTCTCAGCTCAGTACCATCCAGCCAACCGATCCCAGAAGTCCAACGCCGTCTTACAGAAGGGGACCCTACATCATCTGTTCCCGATTGCCATCCAGTTATTGAACCAGCCATCCATCAGCCGCCACAGCAAGACTTGGCTCGTCCTCAACGTGTTCGCCGACCACCAGCCTACTTGAAAGACTATATCTATTAAAATTCACAACCAGTATGTAATTATTTGTATACTTTTCTATGTAAATAACATGGTCTATTTTGTAGTGTGGGAGATTGTAGTAGTTCCTTATCAGGCCACTGGGCCGCGCTGAACTCAGTTCAGTGATAGTCAGGTTATGGTTACCTTCGAGTTGTTAACTATCCTCAAATGCTCTATTCAATAAAGTCTTTGAATGCTTAAATCTATCTATGTTCCTTGTCAAGTTACAACATTGTCTGAAGCTGCAGAGGCCATGAGAATGAAGGTAAACCAGGAGAAGACGGTTTACATGCGTACAGGGCCGGGAACAGAGACAGAGGCCAGATTGCCGGTTGCTATGGGCCCATATGCATTTCCAAGCGTAGATCAGTTCACGTATATAGGAGCAGTGATAAGTTGTAACAGGATATCCCTCGAAGTTAACAAGCGGATAGTGGAGGCAAATAGGTGTTATTTTGGCATTAGTAACCACCTGAGAAGCAGTGTGATTTCCCGCTGTACGAAGTGTCTCCTGTATAAGACCCTCACTAGGCCTGTTCTCAGATACGGATCAGAAACTTGGACCCTATCTGGCGTCGAAGAAAAAATATAGCGTATCTTTGAAAGAAAAATTCTTTGCCATATTTTCGGACCAATTAAAGAAGGAGAGACCTGGCGAAGGAGAACAAACAGCGAGATATATCATCTGTATGGGGAGGCGGATGTGTTGAGGCGCATCAAGCATGGGAGACTGCGTTGGGCAGGCCACATTGCCAGAATAAGAGAAGAGGATATACCCAAGAGGTTGCTGAGGAACGAAAGCTGTACAGGACGAGAGGAAGAGGCAGACCGCGTCTCAGATGGGAGGACGCCATCACTCGGGACGCTCAAGAATTGTTGAACACCCGCAACTGGCAAGCGACCGCACAGAATAGAGCCACCTGGCGAAGGCTCATTGAGGAAGCCAAGGACCACACCGGTCTGTAGCGTCAGGGAGTAGTAGTAGTAGTAGTAGTAGTAGTAGTGGATTTTTATAATAAAATGGCAGATTTTCCACGATTTTTGGTACCATTTTTACAAAGTGATGTCATCGAACGATATAGAAGTGGGTGTGCATTTGAATCAATTCCTCATTTTTTATTTGACTTTTTAAATTTTTAAGAGATGAGGATTGGTAAATGTTTAAACATGTTTACAATCGCATTGATATGAAATTAAAATCCGATGGTATCAATCTGCAAGATGAAACAAAATTAGCTATGTTTTACTTTAGTATTAGTTATTTTTTACTTTAGACTCCAGGTGTTTCAAAATCAATATCTAGATGAACTTAATTTTAATATACTAATTTTGGGCTAAGATAAAAAAAAGCCTTGTTCATAGTTTTATATTAACTCTATGAAGTAACAGTTAGAAAGAGAAAATTTCAAAATTCACTTTCCCATTATGGATAAAAACAATCATAGAGGCTATATTTTGAAAAAAAAAAAAAAAATCTCACACTTCTTTCACAAAACAGCTCAGAAGAAAATTTCATATAGATAAATGTGGAATATATATAAATATATATATATATATATATATATATATATATATATATATATATATATATATTAAAACACCTTATATATATATATATATCCCTGAACCAATATGTATATATATATATATATATATATATATATATATATATATATATATATATATATATATATTCTCATTTACACACAATACTTTAACCAGGGACAATATTATAAGCTCTTTATCCAAAAATAAAATAACAGCAATATTTAGACAACAAAATATATTCTTCTTTTAGATTTGGAAGAAAGAAGGTATTCATATGCTCATGTATATTGTATGGGATAGCAGGTCCTGCTGCTGCTTTTGTAAATAGTTCTACATTATTTATAATATTCAGAGTATTGATTGGAATTGCTTGTGCTGGAGTCTTAGATGCTGGATATACATTATGTAAGTAGTAATACCCAATTCATTGGGTATTACATCAATTGGTCTAAATATACAAATACATTATTTTTTTATTATTTTTTTTTTTATTAGTTTCTTGTTAGCCATTTTTCTTCTTTTTTTATTTCTTTTTTATAGTAAATTGTGACTTTCTTTTCTGTTCCAGTGTTGGAAGTAACAGTGAAACATTATAGAACATATTTAGGGAATTTATACAACATAGGGTTTTCATTAGGACTTATTTACCTCCCAGTTGCAGCATATTACACCAACAGTTGGAGGCAACTTCAATTAGCAATATCAGTCCCAATGGTTTTGTTTGTCATTCTTTGCTGGTAAAAAGTATTATTTGTTTAATACAATAAATAGTAATTATGAAAGCTAAGTGCTCTATTTTATGCAGATGTTATCAATGTTACCACATAGTTAGATAAAACGAGTATTTAAAGTGAATACAGTAAATAAAGGAATAATTATAAAAAAAGGAAGTCCTTTTAATTGGTTTTTTTAAAGTAAATTTACAATTATTGTAATAACTTCAAATACTGTTAGCGCAACTTCACCTATATCTTGTGGAATAAGGGATTGACTATGACACTTAGGAACATCATAAAAAGGAATAATGAGATGGATTCAGTTGTTAACAAACGACACTCAGGGAAGCAACAAACGTTTTCTGAAAATAAAATAAAAATAGTTCACAATATAATGGCAAAAACACTCTCTATTTATGCCTCTAAAATATCCTAACAGATTGCATCAGCTTCTATCACAACTTTTGTCTTGAAAACTGTAGAGGATGTAATCCAGTTTTAATTATTGTTGGACAGTTCAAAGAAACCATTCGTAATCGATGTCAATCGAAAAAATGTCCAGAGTTTGTCATAATCGACATAAAGAGACCACTGGAGTTTTTGGCAAATACAATGATAAAGCAAATAGAATGTTTTTGGCTCTGATAGGCATAAATATGTATGGAGAAAACCAGAGAATTTCAAATGAGCAATATTAGGCCAACAATAAACATGGAGTTAAGAGCATTTATGTTTGGGATTGCGTATTGCGAAACAGAGTAGGAAACTTGAACTTCATTGAAGGTATAATGAATGCAGAAAAATATGTTAGCATTTTGGGCCATAACTTGAACATTAGTGCTGAAAATATGGTGAACAGGGACACAAATATCTTCCTGCGAAATAATGACTGGAAGCATACTGCTGATAAAACAGAGGAGTGGTTGCTTTCTAATGTTCAGAGATAAATCAAAACTCCTCCCCAGTCCCTGAATTTAAATCCCATAGAGGACATATGCATTTTTAAGACTGCAAAGATAAAAATTTTCCAAATCACAGCTTAAAACTGTTTTACCGCAAGAATGGGATAAAATTCCATCTGAAGTAACCCACCAATTAGTAGAAAGACTTCAGGTCATAATAGTTGCAAACAGTATTGTAACAAAATATTAAGATGTACATAAAATTTAATATAACATTTATCAAAGTAAAAATGTCTGCTGTGCCAATACTTTTTTGACCCTTGAAATTCATATATATTTTTTTTAACTACAGTTTGTTTTCAATTAGCTCAACCAATTGCCACCAAAAATTAAAAGTTGTGTGCTACTTTGTAATCAAATTGAGTAACTAACAATTAACCTTTATACAACTATGATATTAGAAAAAATGTGGGTGTGCCAGTACTTTTTTGACCCACTGTATATTGCATGAGGAACCACCTTTCAAACTACCATCAACTTAAGAAGTGACTTGAACATTAGGAATAATGTAAAATAGGCCATAAATAGAAATAGCAAGAAATTTATAAATAGATTTCTCTAATTGATTCCCCCTAATATAGATTTTTTTTTTTTTTAATGTAGGTTTTTACCTGAATCACCAAGGTGGTTGATAACTGTAGGGAAGTTTGATAAAGCATCAGAAATCATAGGTAAAGAATACAAGTTGGATAAAAAAGATACTAATCATCACCCATCAGTCTGTTTAGAGGTCTCTTATCTCAATTTATATTATTTGAGAAAATGTAAATGGGTCATTTTTAATTCTACTAGTATAATTTTTAGATCAAATCTAAATCAAGCTGGAGAAATGCATTATTAGCCTTGAAGAATTATTTCAACCTTTTCTCAACTCCTGAGCTATCTAAAAGAATATTAATTTCCTATTATACCTGGTTTACTGGAATGCTTTATTACTATGCTACCGGTAAGATGTTTTTATTTTACAAAAAATGATTCTTTTCAATATAATAATAATAATGTAATGGGTTACAAAAAAAAGTGGCACAACTAGAAAATATTGATTCATAGGCATTTTACTTAAACAAAACTAATTAATTTGGTATTTTCTATAACAATCATTTAAATTTATCAGAAAAAAAAATTAAAAAGAATTATTTTGAACAATAAATTAATTAATTAATCGTTTTATTGAGAAAATTAACAACTTTGAAAAATTTTAAAATCTAGAAGTTCATGTTTTTTGGTTTTTTTTATAATGATCATGTTATCGGTAGCATGTTTTATCTCCACTTCCAGCCAAAAAGGTTTGCAGACCTGGGTATGCACAAGATTAAATTTCAGATGACATCATCAATATTCTCTATTTTTTCTCTTAAAGGGGTTATGAAGTAATTGAGGATCTCAAGAACATCAAATCTCGATCTAACAAATCTCCCAAGTTCGTCTCAGGTGTATTCAATTGGATTCATGTCAGGGCTCCAAGCAGGCCTGTCCATAACTTCGGTTCTATCTTTCTTTAGGTATTCCCTGACACAACTGGCAACATGATGTCTTGCAATATCTTGGTTCAAAATGAAGTTATCCCTAATAAATGGGACAACAAAGTCAGGAAGTATGTCTGCTATGTATGAATTAGTTTTTAAATGGCATCCCTCTGAAATGTACAGCTCAATTTTTCCATTAAAGGAATTGCCAGCCCATACCATAACTGAGCCACCCCAAAACGTTTGTTGTGAAGTGACTGAGGCTTGAGCATACCATGCCTTCTCCAGAATCTAAGGCCTCTATCTAGTGAGACAAGACAACATCTGTAAACAGGAACCTCCACAAACTGTCCTCAGCCCAATGCTTGATTCCTGGAAAATTCCAAAAGACGTCTTCGATGCTGTAAAGTAGTTAGCGATTACGAGCTGATCTTCTAGCTAGTAAGCCATAATCTACTAGCCTTCACCACCAACTATGATGTCTGGAGTATGAATTAGCCTTCCTGTACCTTTTTATTGATCTGCGGACTGTAGTTTCTGGTTTAGTGATAGAATGAGCTGCATTGGGAAAACTGCGACCATCTTCAACCAGTGCATCCTTGGCAACTTCTTCCACTGAAATTTGCATTTTTTAGAATCTAAAAGATTAGTAATGGAATAAGTAGTGGTAAGAATTGTAGAAACAACCAAACAATTATGAATAATACCGGTCAAACTAATTCATTTTTTGAGTATAATGAGAAAACTTGATAACACTGAAGGATTTAAATGGCTTTTTGTACACTGAATATGTAACCCTATCCCAACATTATTATGCAGAATTTTTTTTTTGTCATTGGTATAGTTAAATACCTACAAATCCAGACTTTCTGGGAGGACCATGTTGTTTGTAACTCAGTGTAATATAGGTATATTTGGAATGATGTATATTACTTCATATGTGTTAAATATCATTAATACATATAATATGTATTTATGGATATAATAAACAAGCCACTTACATTTTGTAACTCAATGCGAAATTCAATAACTATCTCCTTCTGTTTTCTGCACAGCAAAGTGTGGTTCCTCCACAAAAGGCTTCCTCAATAGAAAAGAAGTGAGGAAGGAGACCAAAGTCATGGTTTATAGGACTACCTTGTTATCGCTAATTACATATTCCTCTGAGCCCTTGACTATAACTACGAAACCTAAGATCCAGGTAATAAGCAATGTGGTAACTGAGGAAGGTGGAAGACAACCTGATGAAAAAGAATCAGGAACACTGAGATGTAGTTCAAGGTGTGGTACAGTCTAGTCTCATACACTCTACAATTTAGGGATCATTTCAGGTGGTTTGACCATCTCCATAGAGTGTTAATTTATCATTTTGGTAGACAGGCCAAACTGATGAGGCTAAAGTAGAAAGACTGTAGCCTAGAGAGAGGCCCAGACTTACAAAGCATCAGGAAAGTCTTTCCTTAGTGAAAACAAGACTGGTAAGAAAGTAGATTTGTGGAATACAGGGGAACTTGGAGGTGGCTTTAAAAGCAGGAACCTTGCTTCAATAACTGCACCAGCTATAAATGAAAGATATATCTTCACTTTAAATTAAGACAACATTTTTTTTCCAGCATTAAATGGATCAAACATAGATGTCAATGAGTATATCTATATTGGACTAAGCGGAATCATTGAATTGCCAAGCTGCTTTTTGGCTATACTTCTTTTAACATATTTTGGCAGAAAGAGTATTGGAGTAGTACTGAATATTGTTGCTGGATCCGCACTGTTAGTTTCAATAGCCATCCCAAAAGGTAAGCAATTATTAGAACTGTCATCACATTTTATTTCTATATCATTAAATAGTGCTTATCTAATTTGGTGTTCAATTAGTTCCATCATCACCTGACTCATCTCAGTATTTCCTTTAATACTTATGCATTTTAATGCAATAAATTATAAATAAATACTCTGGTTTCCTAGAAGAGTGATCAGTTCAATATATATATATATATATATATATATATATATATATATATATATATATATATATATATATATATATATATATATATATATATATATATATATTGTTGAGATATTTTAAAACTGAAAATTATATAGGACAAGGGATGAAAGTGTAAGGGTCTAAACCAGGTAGGAACACTTGGATTAGGGACACCGGAGGTACCTGCAAGGTTCAGCCCTTGAGGCAGGTAAAGGAAGGCAGTTGGTATTAGGACAGAGAATGAAGAAAACATGGAGAGTTGTTTATGGACCTTAGAGCAACCAGTGTCAGGAGTCAGAAGACTATGGAACCAAGATAAGTGAAAGTGTTTAGAAGTTCTCTCAGTAATGGACTTTAATTAAAATTAAATTAAGGTAAATTTAAATATGTTTATATATAAAATAATAAATATAAAAAGTATGCACAAAACATTGTTTAAAAATATTTCCAGTCATAAGTCAAAAGAATATTGACAGAATCCTAATAATGAGTTTAAGTCAGTTAATTATAGACATATAATTTTATTAAAAATTAATGATTCAAGAAAATCATAACAATATATATATATATATATATATATATATATATATATATATATATATATATATCATTTTATGTTTTTATTCTTGAACAAAATAGTTTGGTAGCTCTCATGCAGAGAAAAGAAGAGATTTTTCTCAATGATGTTAGGGAATAGATGATGAATAATAAATTTACAATACAATGTTAGAATGTTAGAACTTAAAAGACTGTTTGAGCATTATAATTTTTTCATAATGATGTTATTCTCCCAGTCCAACAGTTGTTAGATAATAAATTTTCTAGAAAAATGTAATAAGTGTTTAAATTGTAAAGTGTTTAAATTGTGAGCGATTTGTAATAGTAATACAATAAATTTATATATATTGATAGGTTGGCCAATTATGTGCATTACTCTGTTTGGAAGACTTGTAGGATCAGCTGCATACAATGTTTCGACACTTCATTCTTCAGAGATATTTCCAACTGAACATCGTAATGCTGCCATAGGTAGTTGTATCACTATGTCTCAATTTGGTCCATTACTAGCACCTTATTTGATAGATGTTTTAGTAAGTATAATTTGTATTATTTTTTTATTTAAAATGTATTTTCCAGTTTTTTTGAACACATATTTAATCTGCTTTTTAATGAAACATATCAATTCCAATTTTATTCTTATACTGTATTTTTTTTTTCATTTAATTGTTAATAATTTCTATAATCAGCTTTTAACAATAGCCTGTTCATACATAATCATAATCATAAGAATGAAATTTTGTATGTAGCTTTCTCTAGGGCCATAGGTGCTCGCTAAGAAAGAAATTAAATAAATTTTGCCTTGATCGCAGCTAATTCGCAAAAAACGCAATTTCTCATGCTTCGTCCATAGCTGTTCTTCCTTCAGCCAGCCAGAATTGTTCTGAACCTGTCCCTTAAAGTTGAGAAATGGACACTAAATTTACTTGAAGGATGCCATAAGAAAAACTGATAGTCTGGTATCGGAACTGGGTAAGATGGTAATGCTGCCTTGAAGCTTCCCTGGAGGACTGTTAAATAGAAAAAAATTAACTTTTGCATATTGTCAAATTTACTTACTGAAATTATTCTAAGAATGGAATCCTTTAGGTTTATTTAAGTAATAATCATTATCTAAGTTAAGCTTAACTTTTACTAATTTAAGTTGGTAGTACCATATCGGAGCAAGGGTACTTTCAGCTGGTATATACATACAATATAGTTAGTAGATTTTAACCAGGCAAGATGTGTAAGGTTTCCTAAAATTCCGAAATGCAACCTGTTTAAAATTAGCCTCTGTTGAATGAATATGATTCATCTCTCTCCTTATAAGGAACTGTTAGGTGCCCTTATGTATTTAATGTTCGGCCTCGAGACCTGATCTGTTGGTTTTTTCTGTCCATGTACTATAGCCCACTTCCAAAACAATGTACTTCCAGAATGCATTGGCACCATTTGACTGGGGTTCTAAGGTATTATGAAATATACTCAAAATTATGGTATAAAATTCTTTAAAATTCAAAAACTAATTATTTTTGGTTGAGAATTATTTAAATTCAAAACTATTATTTTGGTGAAGGGTTCGTTGTGATGGGACCTTTGCCAATGTACAACCTGACGTGATGCTGACTTTGCCAATAGTACCCCTGACAGAAAAGTCTATCTGGATATGTTATTACGTAAATGACAATAATATTATTTGGGGAAAAGTAAAAAACCATCAACTGTTTCACATTGTCCTAGTTGGGAATCAGAATATGTTGCTGCTAGTATGTGTTAACAGAATTCAAATTTTTGTTCAATTAATGGATGAACTACTTGGTAAAATTCCACCTTCCAGTAACACTTTATGAGACACAACCATTCGGCAATGAAAACTAGCCAAACATTAGAATCTAAAGAGACACAAACATATTGATGTTGTAATACCATTTTTATTAGAGATGAAATTCAGAAAAGATTTGTAAAAATTGTATATGTTCCTAGTAATGAGCAGTTGGCGATATTTACTAAAAGTTTAGAGCTATATATATTTGTTAAATTTACGAGATCTCTTAGTTTTTTTATAGATTTTTAATTTCATTTTGTTTTAATGTAACATGTAAAAATATGCATTTGCTATTGAACATGTTCAATCTAATGATATACATATCTTGAAATTGAAGGCCGAGTGTCAGAAGTATGGCATGGCATGCACTGCTCTGCCCTCTAGTTACCTTGGTTAAATCAGAGTTGTAGTTGACCTTCAATGGTTGTTTCGGTAGTGAGCGGTTGTTTCTTTTTTCCCGAGTCAGAAAAACTGACAATTATGTTTGGTATCTTTTTATTCTTTATTGCGTATAATGGCTCTATATCATTCCATTATCATTAATGCCGTTTAAACATGTTCTATTGGTATATTCGTGAATAACCTTTTACATCCAGGCTAATCAGTGTGTGATTAATTAAATCTTTAGGTTTAAATGTGGATAACTGTTTTTTAAATCTATGGATTTTTTTACGTCCTATTTGTTATTGTATTGAGATTATAATGTTTTATTAAAATAATATTAAGCTTTTCTATGGGGGGCCATTTTTTTCCATTATATGAATCTTAAATTATGGTCAGCTTTATGTAATTTTAGTAGTCCTGAATCGTATTGGTGTGGTGAAAGTGTTAGGTGCTATATTATTCTTTTCTTTCTTGGTCCATATATCCAATTTTTTTTTTTTCTAATTTTTAGATATTTTATAAATGTTTTTTGGCTATATTATTTCCTGATCTGTTCTAATTTGTTCCGCTGGTAAATTTTTTTATCATTTAGTAAATTGAGGTTTTTAATCATAATCTTCTTTATTCCATTATGGCTATTTGCTTAGTTTTATCTCTCTTACAATATAATGTTTGGATTCTTTTTTATAAATAATTTTTAATGGTTGTTTCCCTTTATTATGATGTAATCTAATGCCGAAAAAGGGGTTCATTATTTTTTTATTTTTATATTTATCTAGAACTATGAGTGATATGTGATAATTGTTTCTTAAACAGTTGTTTTATGGTTTATCTGTGGTATTGTCCATTTTCAATAATGGTTTCGACATCTGCTATCAGTCCTAAGTAATCGCTTTGTTAATAGGGTTTGTTGTTGTTGTATTTATCAAAGGTTTTCCCTAATTATAAAACATTTAATATATTAGTGTTATATTTACTTTCGTCTTATTTATCACTCTATTATACTTAGTGAATGATTCATATTGATTATCCTTTTGTCCCTGTGTGGTTAGATGTTTTAAATTGTGGACTGCGTCTTTGTATTGTCTGCAGTTTTTATGTAATATTGTTTCTGTTAATGAGGGATATGTTTGTTATGTTATTATTATTCGATGGAGTTTTGGACATTTTCATTGTTAATTTTTACTGTAATACTTCTTTTCAAAGTTTTTGTATTTTAGTATGTTTAATTTGGATTTTCCATAATGTTTGTATTTTCGTTATTATCAGAGTTATTTTGTGCGCTAATTCATTCAAGTCCTATTTTTTTATCGTTGTTGATATATATCATTAATGAGGTATTTTTGTTTTGAGATACACAAAATGTTTGTTTTATTTCTATTTGTGATTTTTTATAGATTGTATCGGCAAAAGCATTATTATTGTGCATTTAAGGAAACTATTGGTAAAAAGATTGTCTATCCTATTGCTAAAATTACAGATGTTTAGGGCAAATGGTTTACTTTGCAAAGAAGTCTTTAAATCATAAATTTTGCAATAACAATTAATTATTTTTCATTATATCGAAGCATACGCTATTTACATATCACAATAAAATGTATGGTATTCAATGACAGCAACGTTTTTTTATGTCATGGACATACCCCCTCTCATCCATCACAACATATTCATGCATAGAACTATGAGAAGGGTTGATATGGACATCAGTTATTAAATTTACTGCTGTGCCAAATTTTTTGTTTATGAATATGGATTCCAAAATTTTTCGTTTTGTAGCCTATTTGTTTTTCATAAAATAAAATGTCGGTGTATTTTAATAATAGATATTTATAAATTTTTTCTCACGCGACGTTTTCGTGGCATTGCCCTTATTATCAAGCCCTTAAATTATGCAAAAACATCATGTTTACATAATCCGCAATATGGCACTCAACTTCAACTACCGTACATTATATAAAACTTATGAATTACCTTACAATCCCTCATACTCATATGATCCTTATCCAATATATATCAATCGACCTTAAAAAGTCTCGTCTTGTGCATGTTCAATCTACCACATATATTTAATTAAAAAACAAATCAATTCATAAATAAATTATTACAAGATTACAACTTACATGCACTTTTATTTTATTATGCAAAATGTTACTATGATAGTGTATCGATATTAATAAATGTAATTACCTTGAAAATAATGAAGTATTTTTTCTATATGAGCTGAAAACTTTTTTGGTTCTATTTCTCCATAATTGCTCGTCGTTACTACTGATGGGTCTACAGGTTAATGTCCTATAGATCTAGTTTGTTTATTAGTAGTGCGAAGTGGGCGTCCTATTTTTTTGTGATCAGTTTGAAATTTACTGCTGTGTCCAAATGTTTTGTTATGAATATGGATTCCAAAATTTTCCTTTTGTACTATTTTTTTGTTCATAACATAAATGTCGGTTTTTAAAATAGATGATAGTTCTTATAAAATTTTTTCTTCACGCGACGTTTCGTGGATTGCCACATTATCAACGCCCTGAAAATATGCAAAAACAACATTTATGCATCACGCGAAGTCATGGCACATCACATTCACTACCGTACATTATTAAAACTTATGAATTACCTTTACAATCCTCATACTCAGATGATCCTTATCCAATATAATAATCCTAAATTAATAATAGAAAGATATATTTGGTGTAATCAGTTTTGAAATTTACTGCTGTGTCCAAATTTTTTGTTATGAATATGGATTCCAAAATTTTCCTTTTGTAACTATTTTTTTCATAAAATAAAATGTCGGTTTTTTTAAAATATATGATAGTTTATAAAAATTTTTTCTTCAAGCGACGTTTCGTGGCATTGCCACATTATCAAGCCCTGAAAATATGCAAAAAACATACATGTATGACAGAAGGAATAGGGCACATCACATTCACTACCGTACCTTATCTAAAAACTTATGAATTACCTTACATCCTCATACTCATATGCTCCTTATCCAATATCATATCATCGAGCTTAAAAAAAGTCCGTCTTAGTGCATGTCTATCTACACACATATAATTTTTTAAGGGGTACAAAACAATAAATTCATAAATAAATTATGAAAAGATACAACGTACAACTGCCCTAATTATTATTATTGCAAACTGTCTTATTATGTGTATCTATAGTGTGTAATAAATGTAATTACCTTGAAATAAGAAAGTATTTTTTCTATATGAGCTGAAAACTTTTGGTTATATTTTCTCCATATTGCTTTGTCTGTTACCTATGATGGGTCTAAAGTTAAGTCTATATATCTAGTTTTTTATTAGTAGTGCATATGGTCTCCTATTTTTTTTTATCAGTTTTGAAATTTACTGCTGTGTCCAAATTTGTGTTAGGAATATGGATTCAAATTTATCCTTTTGTAAACTTATTTTTTTCATACAATAAAATGTGGTTTTTAAATTGAATGGGGGTATGTTTATTATTTATAGCATGTTTGTGCTAATGCTGTTTTGGATTGTGCCTTGCCACCTCCCAGGCTTTGGAGGCGGGGCCATGTCTCTGAAGAGAGGGTTGGCGCTGTAGCTCAGCCCGTCAAAGAACTTGACGTGCCGGCGACCGATAAAAGCCGGGATCGTAGGCAACCTCAGCTCCTCGAGAATCCGGGTATTTCTTTTTGGCCCTCTCTAGGCGGGTGCGGAGATTATTATATATTATTATATTGAGATTAAATCTCAATAGAAGTGGCAATTAATTCATCAATTAATCAAATAGAATTTTATTAAGCTTATCGAGTAGCCCTTGATGCCAAACTTTGTCAAATGCCTGTGTTACATCCATAAAGACAACTGAGCAGACTTTTCCTTCTTCAAAAACTTTCTCGATTTGATTTGTAATTATATGTACTTGATCAATGGTTGAATTTTTCTGCCGAAATCCAGTCTTATGATCAGGTATCAATTTTCTTTCTTCGACGAGGGGCATTAATCTCTTGAGGAACAACTTCTCGAAGAGTTTTTACAACACTGGTAAAAAAGATATGGGGCGGTACGAGGTTACCTCTTGATGTGGCTTCCCGGTTTTGGGATCATCATGACTTCTGCAATCTTCCACATATGTGGAACGTAGCTAAGTCGGAATGCCGCATTTATTACTATCGTTATTTTAATTATAGCCTTTCGTGGAAGAGCTTTTAATATTTCTCATGTGATGAGATCATACCCGGGCTCTTTCTTGGTAGTGATTTCTTGTTTAATAGTATTTTTTAGTTCTTTGATGATGACTGGTGGAATGTTAATATTCATTTCTGCAACTGGTGCTTCATTGGAAAGCTCCAATTCCATAATATGCGGAGAAAAAATTTCCGCAAGGTAGCGAGTGAAGACTTGAGCTTTGCTTTGATTATCTCTAATCCATTTGTTATCGGTATCCTTCAATGGTGCAGCCTGTAATATTGGTTTACTCAAAAAGTTGTTGAATGTTTCATTTTTTATTTCTTGGATTGCCTTCTGCAGCTTAGCTGCCAATCTATTCCATTCAGTTTCTGCTTTTGGCATACGAGACTTTTGCCATTTTTTCCTTGCTTTTTTTAAGATAAGTTTAACTATTTCAAATGGGTATTAGTTTCCCTTTAGTTTCCACTTTATTACTAGTGTGTTTAATCTCCTCTATAAATGTATTTCTGTTTGATATCCACATCCCAGTCTATTGACAAATTGACAAATTTAATTATGAGAGAGATATTATTTCTACCTCATAATTAAATTAGTTAAACGCACGTTTTCAGATTTACTTAAATCTTGATTTTTTTTTTTTTAAAACTTTTTTATGATTATCAAAGTTCTTCAACAATTCACATTAACACAGCTAGTACTTAAGTCAAAGACAGATCTTACCAAAAGCTAATAAGGAGTTGAATGAGGAATCTCCAGATTTAGTGGGGGGACTCGATGGCCGAGTTAGTTGGGGCATAGATCTCAGCGCGCTCGTAACCAGAAGGTCGTGGGTTCGAATCCCACCTGGGCGGGTTAAAATTTATTTTGTGGAGAACCCACGAATAAATCTTGACCTACCAACAGAGTGTGACTTTGTTTATAAACAAAAAAAAATTAAGTATTCTTGGCAATCCATCTACATTTATCCTGATTTTATGAGATGTTAACTTAGTAAACAAATTGAGCCATATTTTATATTTTATTTAAAAAATCGACTTCTAGATTGTCTTATTTTGTAGGGAAAAAAGGCCTGGTGGATGCCTACCACTGTGTGCGGCTTGCTGGCTGTTGTCAGCGGACTTTTATTGTTACTTTTACCTGAGACCAGAGATACTCCAATGCCTGACACGATAAAAGGAATGAATCTGGATTAAAAGAGTATAATATTGGCTAGTAACTTAAGTTTTAGGACCATTAACATGGCAGTTGGAGTTCAATTTTATAACTTTTTCCATTTTTATATTTTTAAAATATACTTACTAAACGTTTTTCTTTCCTTTTATCTTGACCTAGAAACTATATATATAGTTTCTAGGTACGATAATAAATTAGTTTTATATATATATATATATATATATATATATATATATATATATATATATATATAATTAATTTATTATCGAAAATTGTATCAATATTTTACTTTTAAAAGAGCCTTACGTACCTAAAGGCAAAATAATAGGTCATGAAAAATATAAAGAGTCTCAATCACATGGAAATAACTTATCAAAAACTATCTCAACAACAGATCTTTAAAAATGCTAAACAAAAGCTTTTAAAATTAACAAAAAACTAACAGCAGGTACTCCCCAAGGATCTTGTGTGACCCCTATACTTTGGAATATTCTAGTAAATAACGTTTTCGATATTAAATTATCAACAGATTCAAATATTACACCTTATGCAGATGACATATTAGTACTGGTTAAACGTAGACATTTTGAGGAACTACAGTCTACTTCAAGCAGTATATTAATATGGCTTGGACGATGGGCTAAAAGCAACAAACTAATGTTTAATATTGGGAAGACAAAATATATAATCTTTTCACGTAAAAGAACAGATATAAAATTATATGCCCGGGATCTGAAATAAAATTATATTCAATAAAATTAATTCAACAAGAAACAATTCGATATATTGGTATATCATTCGAGAGGAAACTTAACTGGAGCCAACATATTGACAATGTCTATAATTACAGCAAACAATCAACCAACTGACGATTTCAGCAAGAGCCACATTGGGCCTCAGATCAGAAGTCCTGAAAGTAATTTTCGATGCCGCATTAGTTCCCAAATTATTGTACAGAGTCCACGTTTGGCATCAGGCAATAGAGAAGGAAAGAAAACTGAACAATCTTAAGAGACTGCAAAGACTCATAGCCATAAAAATATGTAAAGAGTAAAAAACGCTCTCCTTTGAGGAAGCTATCCTCCTTGCTGGGTTGCTACTAATTAATTTAAAAATAAAATTATTTAACATTAAAAAACTAAACTAACTTCAAACATCTGTCACATAACGATATAGAACTTTCCATCAACTCTAAATTATGGCTCCACCTCTCCTCATATGCAAGTTTCCAATACCAAAAGAAAACAAACAACTGTGCTTGGTTGGGCAGTGACAGGCAAGGGAATGCTATAGAATAGCAATACAAACTTGCTCCTCGGTATTCTAACAATCAACTAGCCGTATCAAATTCCCTAGAATATTTTTTTGTGAACTCCCTCACATTCTCACTCCAACTTTATCATTCACCGAGACAACATGAATGTTCTATACTCTCTAAGTAACATATGCATCCATGATCCATTGTTGGAGGACATCAGCAAAAAAATAATCAATCAAAGGACATTAAAAGAATTTGTTTGACTAAAATGGTTGAAAGGGCATGCTGGCGACCAAGGCAACGAAAGAGCTGGCCAATTAGCCCAAGAGGCAGTCAGGAGTGAGCTACCGCCTTCTTTCAGAATGGCTCCGATCTCACATCTGATATTAATTGAGAAGGATTTAATAAATAGATGGAACAACACATGGTAAACCTCAAGCAAATCACCAAGTTCATACTAATACATTCCAAAAATATCACTACATGATCACAGATACACAGTAATGATTTTAAATTGATGCAAATTCTCACAGAACATGGCAACAACAAATCCTGCCTAAAATGTTTTAATAACGTAATAACTGTCATATGTGACGATGACGGTCAAATCCAAAAATTTAAGCATATTCTTTATGATTGTAAATTATTTGACAGACAGAGATTAATGCAAAGTCTAATTTTAAAGAATTGTAACTGGTTTTTATTTATTTTTGTTCAATATTATTATTTTGTTCTATTATTTTTGATTGTTTAAATTTAAACATTATTATTATTTATTAATTAACTTTTTTTAATCAACAATTGTATGTTTACATATATAGATATATTACAGCCACACAAAAGTTCATAAAATTCAAAATTCATTACATTATTGTAACATCACACAAATTGTATTGTTGGTAAAATACCATATAATCATTCTTATGTAAAATAATATAACACATATCATACAAGTAGTATTCCTGTAACGGCATGGTACATGTAATACAGTAATAAATGGTTCTTTAATGGGGTTACCATATATGTATGTATTATTTTTTTTTTTTCTCTCTTCTGTAGTAACCCTGCAGAAGAGACGTTTATTTTATAATTGCGCATACACCATGCAAAAAGCACATTATATGCATACAATGTTTTAGGTAGCGTTTCTTCTTTAATACAATTCAATATTTTTAAGTTTCAATAACTTTCAACAAAAATAAAAAAATAATTAAAACTGAAAAAGAAAAATGAGTATAAATAAAAATAAAATGGAAAACGTGTCAATGCACAATTAGTTGTTCACAATTCTTCAAGTTGCGTTACTGCAGTTTTAAATCATTGCTGTATTCCAGTAGTTCCTTTTTATACTTGCGGTATAAAGCTTCCTGTTGAAGAGGCCATGTACCCCCTTCCACTAGAGAAGCCCTAACTAATTTTTGTCTTTTGTCTTCGTATAAGTGGCAGTCATTTAAAATGTGCAAGAATGTTTGTGGAGTTAGTCCGTCACATTCACAAGCGTCTGAGTTTTTTAAGTGAAATCGTTTGAGATAATGGTTCGTTGGTCCGTGTTCTGTAAGTAATTGAGTTAGTTTGTGATGAGTACTTTTGGGTATTTTATAGTTTTGTGGTTTTATATTTGGAATGTATTTCTGTAATGGTCGTCCTTTAGAAGATTGTTGCCAATGCCTGTTCCAGTCCTCAATCAAGTCAGTTATTATGCATTTTTTTATATACGTGGAAGGAACTGTATTGTATTCGTAAGTTAAGTTTGTATCCTTAGCAGCTGTCTTAGCCAATGTGTCCGCTTTTTCATTACCTGAGATGCCACTGTGTCCTTTTATCCATGTCAGAAACGTTCTTATGTCACGGTCCATTAATTTTATTAGATTTTTTCTAAGTTGTACAGTAACTGTGTCTTGTATTTTATTATTTTTTATAGAGTCTATCACTATTCTATTGTCAGTATATATATATTGTAAGTAAATTTTGTGTAATCTGTTTGTCCTAAAATATAATCAGTTGCTTTTAGTACTGCCAGTTTTTCAGCTTGATTGTTCGAGCAGTTCTGTCCTAGTTTGTACAATTCTTCATGGGAAATTCCGATACGTTCAGTCGTAAAGGCACATCCTACTTTGTCTCCTTGTTTACTTCTGTCTGTGTATATGTCCATTATATCAGTTTCTAAAGTGGGTTCTACTAGTTCGTGCATGTATTGTAAAAGTTTTGCGTGTACTGCGGGGTGTAAACGTTGTTCTGTAGTTCACGTTCGATATTGTCATAGTTTAGGTCTTTGTATCCAATCCTGTGTCTTTTTATTTTATATATTGTAGTCAGTTCAGTAATTTTATAATTTATAGGTAATATACCTGCTAGTACACAAGCAGCATCGTAAGAGACCGTTTTGAAGGCTTTGCAAATTCTTAATGCCATTAACCTCTGTACCCTCTGTAATTTTGTGAGATTGGCCTGTTTCTTGGCTCCCGATTCCCACACAGGTATAGCGCGTACAAAAGTTTTGGAACTATCGCGCCTTCATAGATTAGTCTCAGTACCTGAGTTCCCAGTCCCCAAGTTAACCTTGCCGCAATAGTTGATGCGTTCACTGTTTTTAAGGTACCTTTTACTACAATGTCTGTGTGTTTGTTCCAATTCAGTCTCCTATCAAATGTTAGTCCTAGATAAGTCATTGTTTCGGTTTGCTGTATTGTTCTAGAATAGAGTCTTATATTTAAATTTGGTAGATTGTGTTTTTTTGTAAATATCATATATTTTGTATGTGTATATATTGTAGTGATATTTCGGAGTCGAGATAAATTGTATGTAAAAGGATTTTGGTTTGAATTTGGCGCCAGCGAGAGTTCGCCGCCGATCTAATTATTACGCAGTTTTTGTTTGTCAATTTGAATTTTTTAAATAATTTTAATTTAATTTTGTTAAATAATGATTAGGATTTCTAAATGTTTTTGTAATGTATGAATTGAATTCTATATTTTATTTTAAGTGATATGTCGTTAAGACGTAGTAAAGATGAAGGCCGTGAAGGTTTAGACTTGTCCTTAACGGTTTTTTGGGCTTGGACGCGTAGTTCCTGTATTGAGAGTTTCACTTCTCGTCTGGAGCCTCGAGGTGTCGACATCTCTCTGTTATTTTAGTGAGTCGTTAGTCACAGTTGTGAAGAATTAATAAATTATTTTAACATTCTTGATGTGATGAGTGTTTCAATAGACTGATGGAGAAATGTTAGAAGGAAGTTTGAAACAAGAAGGATAAGTTGAGGAACAATTTGAATTATGAAGATCTACAATCGTTTCGAAGATGGAAGGTATCTTAATTACTAATATGTCAAATGTTATATATAATCTGGTGTAAAATGTGTTTATTTGTTTTGTTTATAAACTATATTCTTGAGTCAGAATCATTATCTTTGAAAAACTCAACCCCTTATATTCCCTCAAAATTTATTTAAACAAAGAAAGATAACTATATATTAATTAAATTAGAACTTTTACTAAATAAAAAGAACATTACATTATGGCGCCCAAATAGGGACAATTAATTAACTACTAATTAGAAAACTAATTAACTTAATATTAATTAGAACTTTTATCAAATTAAAAGAACATTACAATATATATATATATATATATATATATATATATATATATATATATATATATATATATATATATTGACTGTTACTATTAGATGTTTAGTAAGGTGCTTGAGGTTCAGTCAATAAATAAAAACAATTTAGTTAACTACAATGTTATATAATTATATTGTAGCTAACTTTATGTTTGGAAATAACTTTCATAACTTATATAATTTTATTGTAACCTGTTTTTTCACTATAGGACATGATTATGAGAACAATATAGACTCGAAACGTCGCCAAAATAGTTGATTTTATTTATTGACTGAACCTCAAGAACGTTACTAAACGAGAGAGAGATGGGTGACAGTCTTCCGAGGAAAGTTATGTCGGTGGGGTACATCAGCCAGCTACATTTTTTAAATTATTTATGATCCATGTACATTGTACTTGGTCATGACAAGAAAAAACAAAACAAATAAAATCACTGTTTGTACTCCTATCTGAAAACAAAATATTTAGGATTGATGAATTAATTGCCACTTCTATTGAAATAGAATCTAGTGGAATAGAATCCAATAGTAGGCAGTTAACTCATCAATCCTAACTGTATTGATCCTTCTATACCATCATTCAAAACTCATGTGTAACAATATACTTTTTACGTTAATTTAAATAAATTTATGGATAATTATAGATTAAAGTGATCAAAATATGCTACAAACCGCACTTCATGGTAATGGCACTTGAGCACGCTGAAAAAAACGGTGTCTACCATATTTTCAAACACGAATATACTTTTATAAATTACTATCATTCTTTTTTTTTTTTTATGGAGATTATTATTATTATGATTATTTATTACTATTATTAGATTTTAGTCATTTATTTATTTTTTTTATAAAGGGGGTAGCGGGATAAGATGGGTCTGGCGGCCCCACGGATTTTATTCAGGCGACCCGAAAACCTTGAAGAGGGCCAAAAAAGAAAATTTTTGAGATTTTTTCCGACTCCCCATCCCCTCCCTGAAACCCCACAAGGGGAAAAAACGTGCTTTTTGATATTTAATTTTTTTTCGGGAGTTCAAATTAATTTCTAAGCGGTTCCAACGCAAGTAAAATTTTGTATGGGATGTGTAGATGTTCCCCCAATTTTTTCAGATTTTATCATTGAATGAAACATAGCTCAATATCCAAAAAAGGTAAATAATCGGGATATTACAGTAAAAACTCTATGGTATTTTGGTGCAGACTCAATGAAAAAGAACGGCCTAAATAGCATTGAAAGATACACTCTTCCTCTTCAAAATGGCGCCGATAAACTTGAATTTGGTTGCTTGTAGTCCGCGACAAATCGATTTGAGTAAAACGTAAATTTTAAATTATGCAATTCAGGCCTACAGAATAAGTCAATATTTAATTAAATATATGAAAAATAGTTCATCTACGGGTTTTCGAAGTCGCTAATCACGAATTTAATATAAAAAAAAATATTTTGACAATTGACAGCTGCAAAAATGCTGTCAACAAGTGATAAAATTGTTATATTTCTAATGTTTGATAAATAATCAACAAAAATGCTTTATTTATTATTAGACAAGTTGAACAACGACATTTTACGCACAGAACGTTTTCTCCATCTACTTCTTTGTCCAGCCCCACCGATAACGAGTTGGCTTCTTCTTCTGAAGTAATGATTTTTTTCTGCCCGGTGTCATATCTTAACAGCAGATTGCATTTCACGCATCTTTCATCATGTTCATGTCTTCGTTTTTTTGGAGGCATTTTGGTGTAAGCTGAAAAAATTATCAAATTAACGTTCTCGAAAAAGTCAAACTAAAGAAATGTAATATGACGCTTCACAAAACTAGACATTTTAATACTAAATAAATTCAACAGGGCAACGTAAATATATCATAAAAAAGGTACTCTCGGTTCTGTTAACTCGTGTTTACTTGAAAACACCAAATAAACGTGTATTATAAATGCTCGACAGTGCGACGATGAACACGTCTAAACGCAACAACCAACAACGGACAGAACACGCACGGCATGCGATAAAGGGCGGGCGACAATGCTGCGGTGAAAGGCGCGTTCACGCGGCAGTGAACCCGCGATAACGAAACAAAAAACATGCGATCACATGGGATAACGTCATGCTTTGGTTTTTTTGGAGGCATTTCGGCGTAAGCTGAAAAAAATTATACAGTATGTTTAAGTAAAAAGACAAGAAAGTTTTTGATACATATAATTTCAATTATCTAAGTTGTAGTTTTTGTCAAAATTGTGCTTACAATCAAGTTATAATACGATCTTGCGTATTCAATGCCACCTTGTCCCGCGTTTACGGTCCTGTTATTGCAAGTGTTCTATCGCGTTATCGCTCGTTCATTGTCGCGTTGTCGCTATTGACCGCCGCATTGCCGCGTGTATGTTGTCGCACGTGTTTTGTTGCGTTGTCACGCGTGATCTGTCGCGTTGTCGCGTGTGAATGGTTGCGTTGATAAGTCTTCAATGACACGTTGTCCCGCGTTTACGTCCCTGTTATTGCAAGTGTTCTGTCACGTTATCGCTCGTTTCTTGCCGCGTTGTCGTCTGTTACCAGAATAAAATCCTACATATTTTGTCGCATAATAACGCTTGTTCTGTCACTTAGTCACGCCTTTTCAGCCACGTTTATTTGGCGTTTTCAAGTAAACACGAGTTAACAGAACCGAGAGTACCTTTTTTATGATATATTTACGTTGCCCTGTTGAATTTATTTAGTATTAAAATGTCTAGTTTTGTGAAGCGTCATATTACATTTCTTTAGTTTGACTTTTTCGAGAACGTTAATTTGATAATTTTTTCAGCTTACACCAAAATGCCTCCAAAAAAACGAAGACATGAACATGATGAAAGATGCGTGAAATGCAATCTGCTGTTAAGATATGACACCGAGCAGAAAAAAATCATTACTTCAGAAGAAGAAGCCAACTCGTTATCGGTGGGGCTGGGCAAAGAAGTAGATGTAGAAAACGTTCTGTGCGTAAAATGTCTTTGTTCAACTTGTTGACAGCATTTTTGCAGCTGTCAATTGTCAAAATATTTTTTTTTACATCAAATTCGTGATTAGCGACCTCGAAAACCCGTAGATGAACTATTTTTCATATATTTAATTAAATATTGACTTATTCTGTAGGCCTGAATTGCATAATTTAAAATTTACGTTTTACTCAAATCGATTTGTCGCAGACTACAAGCAACCAAATTCAAGTTTATCGGCGCCATTTTGAAGAGGAAGAGTGTATCTTTCAATGCTATTTAGGCCGTTCTTTTTCATTGAGTCTGCACCAAAATACCATAGAGTTTTTACTGTAATATCCCGATTATTTACCTTTTTTTGGATATTAAGCTATGTTTCATTCAATGATAAAATCTGAAAAAATTGGGGGAACATCTACACATCCCATACAAAATTTTACTTGCGTTGGAACCGCTTAGAAATTAATTTGAACTCCCGAAAAAAAATTAAATATCAAAAAGCACGTTTTTTTTTTTTCCCCTTGTGGGGTTTCAGGGAGGGGATGGGGAGTCGGAAAAAATCTCAAAAATTTTCTTTTTTGGCCCTCTTCAAGGTTTTCGGGTCGCCTGAATAAAATCCGTGGGGCCGCCAGACCCATCTTATCCCGCTACCCCCTTTATTTTTGTGTCATCTTTTATTGATGGACACATGATTATCTTTATTAGCTATTGTCCTTCACTGAGGCAGATTATAATATTTATGACAATAAAAGCTGTTAAAAATCAGTCCCCCAATATAACTCGAGAAATCTACATTTTAATAACAGGGATCCTAATAAAACGAGAAAATACATTCAATGTCCATAAATGAGGACATTTTAATATTTAAATTCTTATAAAGCTGGAAAGAGTATTGAGAAAATTATGAATTACACCTATTGTTGATTATTTTATTCTGTATGTAACCCATCATTTCGAAAAATTTATATTTTCTAGTTGTAAGTTAAAAACCGAAAAATGGGGTAAAATTTTAATTTTTTTTTTCTTCTAGAAGGAAACGAACTTGTAATTCGGATTTCACATGCCATAAATCATACAGAAACATGTGCACACTCAATACTACTGTATTGTGGAATGATAAGAAAGGTAGACAAAGTGATGATAAGCTTTTAAATACATTTATTCTTTAAAGGTAGGAGCAGTGGCGTAACTTACACACCCGTAGTGTGGGGCCCCCTAGGATCAGGGGCCCTGAGGATCGGGTAGACTCCAGGATCTAGAAGGCCCATGGATTGAAAGGGTCCGAAGGGATTTAATAAAACATTTTTCAGTATTTTAAAATCATTTAAGGAGCACTATGACCCAAGAATGGCAGAGGCCTCAGATTATTGAGTAAAGAAAATGACCGTTCTAGGAATATGGATTTAAATGATATGATGATTGATATGAGTTTTTGCAATAAGAAAAGTGAGAAGACAAGAGAATCCGTTTCCCAAAACTAATTAAACAAACAATTTATACTTATTTTCTTTATTTAATATATAGGCAATTTATTATCTCTGCATTTAATATTATTATTTTATGGCAATACAACTCATTGACGAGTCCTGACCTCCTCCACCGTCTTCTTCCAGTCTTTTTTGTTTTGTGCAGCCGCCATCCAGTTTCTTACTCCCAAGATATTTCTCGCGTCTCCGGCCTCGCCATCCGACCACCTCGGCTTCAGTCCTCCCCTTCTTCTCATGCCATACAGAGGTTCCACCAACAGCCTTGTAGGAATGACCTGATAAGGCCCCGTTCTAGCCACATGGCCAACCTATCGTGTCCTTCTAATCTTCCATGACTGAACTACATCTTCGTTGTATTTTGAGTCGACCTCGTTATTTTTTCTCCTTCGCGAGTTTCTTTTGACACAAACTCCACCAAGGATTCTTCTCTCAAGGAAAGGAGGTCATACTCAATCTGTTTGGAAATAGTCCATGTCTCCAATCCATGCAACAAAATTAGACGAATTAATGTTTTGTACAAATGGATCTTGATCCGCTGGGAAAAACGACGAGAGGAGAGTTCCCTGGGGTAGGCTGAAGTAGCACCTGTTATCCAACCATATTCTTTCCTTTACTTCCACCTCAGACTGAAGAGCCTCTAATTTGATTGAGACTTCATCAAATAATATTTGACACGTTTCTATAGATGAATATATATAAATATATCACAGATCAGTAAATAATGAATGTTCAAATTTAAAATGAATGTTAGTTTAAAGTTCCTTAATCAAGCATACAGTATTACACACGTGTAGGAAAATATTGAATATTTTATCCTAAAATATTGCTCTAAGATTTTTTTATTTAAAACAAATATTTTTCTTGACAAGTGACCGACAATTTTTTCATTATACAGATATTCTATAATATTATATTATATGAAATAGTCATCGTAATCAAGCGACTAAAAGCACTTAAAACAATTAGAATACAACCAAGGTTTTAGTCATAACGAAGCAATGTTGCTCAGCTATTAAGTTTTAACGCATTTTGAGAAGGGTAGGCATATTCTTTTCATTGAGTGTTTAAACATTCTGTTCCAGGAAGCAGTTTTGTATGTATTACAGTTCAATGTTTAACTCACTTTTATTCAGAAGATATATCATATAGGTATTATTAATAATATTGAAGACTTTTTTACAAATGTGGATAAAAATGTAGGTGAAATAAATGGTGAAGACACCAAGAGAACTCTTATTCAAAGCGTCTATTGCCAAAACCAAATTTTTCATTGTTGAGTACTTTATTTTTATTATTCCATTTAATAGCAATAAGTGGGAATCCCACCAAGTGGGGATTAGGAGAGGAAAGCACTCTGATGAGAAACTGAGCTCTCTTACCTCTTATCACCTATATTCAACATTTATTAAGTTAAAATAGTGGTAAATAAACAAAGGGAATTATATTATATAAAAACTGCCTAAGAAGAATCATTTAAATAACAAGCTACACAAAATTATATTTAAAACCTAGTTCTATGAAAATCGCAAAATTATATAAACAAAATCATTGCAAACCTTGTGTTACTTTACAAGTTCATCATAAAGTTTTCTGAGATATCTTCTTCTCTTACGATTATTGTTGGTGTATCCTTTATATAACATAAATGAGTTTATAGTAGCTACATTCATTATTGAAAAAAAAAAACACCACCAGAGGCCATCTGTTTGTATTTCTCGCTACATTCATTGATCAGCATAGTTTGTCAAGATTATCAACTACTACTACTTCGTTGCGCTACTGACCGTTGTGGTCCTTGGCCACCTCAATAAGCCTTTGTCAGGTAGCTATATCCTCAGCAGTCACTCACCAGTTGCAGATGTTAAGCAATTCTTGGGTGTCCCAAATGACTACGTCCTCCCACCTAAGACAAAGTCTGCCTATTCCCCTTTTTCCCGTAGAGCTTTCTATCCAGCAGTTTTCTGGTAATTTCTTCCTCTGTCTTTCTGTCAATGTGGCCAGCCCAATGCTCCAAGCTTGATGCACCTCATCACATCCAGCTCCCCTTACAGATCATATATCTCCTTATTTGTCCTTCTTCGCCTGGTCTCTCCGACCTTGAAAGGTCTTAAAATGTGATTAAGAATTTTCCTTTTGAAAAAAAGTAAGCCTTTTTCTTCAACGCAAATTAAGGTTCAGCTCTCCAATCCCTATGTGAGGACTGACCTGATAAAGGTCTTAGTAGCAAGTGAGGGCTAACAGATGCAAAGTAGCATCTGTTAGCCCTCACTATTCGCTGGCAAACCTGGAGGGATTTGTTTCCACAGCTAACAATTGATCCTAGATTCATGAAGCTATCTTTCTTTGGAAACGTGTATGGGCCCATAGCTACCAGCAATCGATCTTCAGTTTCTGCTCCTGGTCCTGCAAGCATCTACACTGTCTTCTTCTGGCTTATCTTCTTTCCATGGCCTCTGCTGCTTCAGCCAGCTTTAAAAATGTATTTTTGAGACAGAAAAAAACGATCTACCAGATCTAGGTCATCAGAAAATCTCAGTACCTGAATGAAACTATTAATGATGGTATCGATAGTCTTGATAGTTCCCGCACTTTGCCAGGGCCATGACAAATCAGCAGGCAAGCCTCACTTCTCCTGTAGAAACAAAGTCAGGAAAAAGGTCCGATTGCTCTTGAACAGTTCACCTAGCATCATCCACTGTCATCTAGAGGTGGGACAAAAATAACGTAATCTTTAAAATAACCTATTATTGACTCGGAACTGTTATCACCAATCACCTATTACCGAAAAAACCCTATTACCAGTGATCATATTTTAAAATATCTATAAATAAACCTAAATTTGTATTTTAAAATAACTTTATTTTACCATATTATATATTGATAAATTCACCCGTCTTCGACTACAATTTAGAGAATGTGTTAACTATTTTTATTTTTATTTTTATTGATACATTTTCTGAATATCTGTAGTTAAAGACGGGTGAATTTATCAATAAAGTAAAAAAATATGTATATTTATAATATTTTCATGCTACAATTATTGTGACTTTAGCAATTATATATTTTCAAAGATAAAATTACTTATTGCTGGATTTATTATATTTGCAGTAAGTTATGTTAATTAACTCCATTTAAACAAACAATGATTTTCCTTTTAATAACCATGTTCATCACTATTAAGATCCAAGTATGAAATTTATTAAATCTTCCATCGAGAACGATGGGGAAATAACAATAAATTAGGGTTGGAGTAAGGAGTTAGGTTATAACAGATAGAAGCACCAATCGGTTAAGGTTATCAGACCAGTTACCGTTCTTAGATCGGTTCTCAATAACTGTTGTGTAACTTCTGTTATCTAATAACTCATATGGCTGTCCTATTATTCAATAACCGATAGGTCACGTGATCTAATAACGCAAACAAGAACTGGTCGCAGATGGGTTATGACGCTCCTAGTGGCCGTGGTTCGAACCAAAACAGAAATTCGTGATCGTAGTACAATCATATCACAATAGATGGAGTTCGAAACTGTGAACAAAAATAAATGCATTGATTTTAATTTGTAAATAGGTAAATCTTCACGATTTTCGTTTTTGTTTCATTGTGATCCCATAAAAAACCTCTTGGTTAAGAGAGGTTCTACTTTAAAACAAAGTGCTGATACTTTTAGATGAGCTTTGTAATACCAGATTTTATTTAAATTTACTTAGTCTGAAATAATTATAGTGTTTTCTAATCGAAATTTTAAAAATTTGAAATGGCTCGTTAATATCAAATGCTTTTTCTTATGTTATATTACAAATAATAATGTAATAAAAAATGAATGCCTCATTAAAATCCTATGATTATAATGAATAGTTATAATCTTGCTATGATTATTAGATCATAAATATATTAGCTTGTTATAAAATCTATTTAGACTTTTGTAATTTATAGTTATTCCATGGATATATACACTTGTATTAGATTCCATCGAGACAATACCTTTTTACCTGTTTGTAAAATACAATACTGCTTTTTAAAGTAAGTATTTAGTCCTTTGATACATAGTTTTTTTTATTTTTGTGAATGGTACTTTCATACCACTTTTTAGTTATAATTTTTAAGGTTAAATCCATTGGAATATTTGTAAATAGATTTGTTAACAAATAAACTGAATATTTTAAATTCATTTCGTTTTTGTTTAGTTTTGTTTTTTTCCTTTAAAATCTCAGAGGTAAATTAATTCTATCTGTATTGTTGTTAGTATTGTCCAATATTTTGGTGTAGGATTTATTAGAACAGTTCTTTTAAATAACATCTCATTGTGATTGTACAATGATAATGTGGGGTGTTGATAAATTTGTACAACCTTTATTGTAATTTTTTTTTTTTTTTTTTTATATAGTTTTAGTAGTTTTAGAGCATACATTACCTCATTCTGTGATTTTTATAATTACCATTTCTGTTCTGTAAACTAATAAAATGAAAAATACCTTCAGGTTTGTTCAATTATTGTATCCTAAGTTTTTTCAGTTATTTGTTCTAACCATCTTTTGATCAACTAATCTTTCTCTTGCTATCCTTTCGCTGCCATTCCTTCCTTTACATCCTCTATTCACAATTTCCTCATACATACTTCAACCTACTCTCTAATCTGTTCAGGAAAATTTACTTTGGCCTCTGTTTTGATACATCCTTTTTGAATGAGTTCCTGGTTTAAATACTCTTTATGATTTTTTTTCCTTAATTAGGATTCATGAATTAATTCCAATAGAAGTGGCAATTAATTCATCTAATCCTAATTTTGTTCCTTCTGTACCATCATGCATACATCAAGTGATTTTTTTTCCTCTCTCATACATTGTCCTTTGATATTATTAGAAACATGATGGAATCTTATTTTACTTCCACTTTGAGTATCCATCTCTAAAGATAATAGCGTTTGAGCTTTTTCTTCTCCACACTACAGAATTTAGCAACATTAAAGGCAATTTTAGCAATAATGAATGATATAATCTTCTTTTTTTTTTTTAAAGGAAAAATTTTTATTCCACAGGAACGAGTTTAGGATTCCTACAGTCTTCCTTTCTCTTGATATTTTCAATGAAATATCTTAATTAATAGAGTATTCCTTTCCAGAAAGAATAAGTAGAGCTCCATATCTCTAATCTTCAATGCCAGAAAATGTGTTCGAAGAGTTGAAGGACACAAACTCTGCCTACTTTAGATTTATTTCCATGCCCTGTTCAGAATACTCCTTAGAGTTTCCTCACCATGTATTCCAGATCACATTCCTCAGTTGCAATGAGTTAATAAACTCCTGCAATTTGTAGCATAAATTAGATATCTTTCAAAATATTTTAAAACACAATACATGCTTAGGTAACAGATTAATACAGGCTACTTGAAATTGTCGAGTCTTCATAATTGTTCAAATATTTTTTGCTAACACCTATATTTTTTTAAATAAAATTTTGGCAGTACAATGAAATATGGACAATGTTTTTTAAGGATTTATTTAGTTGAATTAGTTTGTATCATAGTTAGCCTATTTATTTTTAATTTGTTATATATTTTGACAACTTTTAATTGGCTTCTTAAATTTTTCTTTAAAAAAAAAATTGACACAATAATTTTGATTTGTAAGATTACTAATATACAAATTATAAACATTATTAGCAATGGCGAGGAGGATAAATTAATAAATTACCAGTCAAAATGTCTAAAAGTAAGTTTGTAATAGGTTCGAACCACTAGCGCCAGGTCGGTGATCGAAAACAGAACGATGGCTGGCAATAGGAGTTATTTTAATAACTGTTGAGAATGTAAGAACTCGAGTGATTGTAATGACTGCAGTGATTCTAATAATTGGCGTTATTGTAAGAACTGCAATGATTCTAAACAGTGAAGTGATTTAAAGCGTTATTGGATGGAGTAGTGATTGACTGGCGCGCATTCTAGCGGTAGGGCAGGGGTTTACTTAAATCACATATTACTGGAATAACCTGTTATTGGAGTCTATTACTGGGATAGAGCCATAACGTAGTAACCTAATACCAAAAAATAACTTAGCCCACCTCTACTATCATCTTAATCAGACAGATGAGTTTTAGTGAAGCTCCTAGATCACTTGTTAAGTTTTTATGGCAATGAGGTAACTTAACAATGCTTCTTCATACACTTGTTTTTATTTTTTATAGACAAAAATAAACAAAAACAATAATGACACTTACATAATAAAAAAAACAACTTAATTTTTAAAGATTGAGAACCACTGTAAACTACAACCCTTTTAGTTCACATAGCTTTTTGGTACTCAGTGTTGCTATTGGTACAAGTGTCAATGTTACCACTACACCCTAAATGAATACTGAACACAGGACGTTTCATGAGTTGTAGCAGCACAGCTTTATTTCTTTCTTTTTTTTAATTTTATTTTATTTTATATTATATATATATATATATATATATATATATGTATTATTTTTTATGGATTATTAACAACAATCAAGTGAAAATAGAGGAGTGCATAACAAAATTAAGCACAAATTCCTCCCTTATGCTGATTATATGGTGGTCCTTGAAAGTAAGTTAGAGAGCATATAAAAAGAAACTTGTTCATGCTCTGACAAGTGAAGCAAATCCAAATTCGCCAACAAGCAAATTGAAAGTAAAATAAATATATGAATGTAAACCAAATAGTCCACCCAATTGGCAGAGTATGTCTTAATTCTGTACTTCATGGCCATTAACCACCACTTCCATTATTGTATAAATAAGTACTGAAATATTTGTTTTTTGTTTGTTCTTGGGCGCTAAAGTCCTTGCAGGACCTGGGCCTCTGCCACCATCTTTCTCCACTCCTCTCGGTCCCTCGCCTGGTTTCTCCAATTTCGTATCCCCAGCCTCCGCAAATCCTCCTCCAGGTCATCTATCCATCTGCGCCTGGTTCTGCCCCTCTTCCTTTTTCCTCCTGGTGTACCATTAAACATTATTTTTGGCAGCCTGTTGGGCTCCATTCTTTCGACGTGTCCCAACCATCTAAGCCTGCCTTTCTTAATAGCACAGAGTATATCAGGCTCACCATACAATAGTGCGATCTCGGCGTTGCTTCTTATCCGCCACCTGTGCTCCTCTCTCACAGCACCAGTGCTCTTTCGGTGTCTTTAGTGAGAGTCCACGTCTCACTGCCATACATCACTATTGGTCTTATTATAGATTTATAAATCAACAGTTAAATATTTATAGTTATAAATAACTGAAATATTTATTCATTTTAATTTCTAAATAATTTCACTAAAAAAAAAAACATTCTTATCTCATTTTATTTGTTTAGTTCTTTTCTGTTTGAATTAATTAACATGATTGATTTATAAACAAGGTTGGCCGGTTCTGCGTGTGTCTTTTGTTGGAAGATTAACTAGCTTCCAACTTGTTGCATTTGGTATCACCATTTTTCATACTATAGAATTTTTTCCGACAGAAGATCGCAACACTGCAATGGGTAGCTGCTTTACCATGGCCCAATCGAGCCCACTATTTGCACCTTATGCAGTCGACATATTGGTTAGTATATAAATATAAATTTAGTTTATTTAAATGTTTTTGTGTGAATACCTATTGTTATATATTGAATTACAAATCAATTAGGAAAAGGAACAAACTTATTAACCTTGTTTATTGATTAGAAAAAATATACATTAGAAAAAATATACATCATATAAAAAACATGTGTTTTTAAATTAAATAACAAATCGATACACAACACCTATGTTTCTGTTCACGAATTCTTACTAATTTTCTGCTCGTCTACTAACTCCTCTGCTAACTGTTATTTCTACTTAAAAAGTTTTCAAGCATTAATGAATTTTTGATTTATTATTCTACTGTTGGAATGCATTTCAGTCCATTCGTTTGTACAAAAATTTGTGTGCTATATTTTTGCTATTTTTACTGTCTATGAATTGCTACATTTTACAGGGAAAGAAAGCTTAGTGGATTCCCACTACACTTTGTGGTTTACTTGCACTCATTGTTGCAATCTTGTTGATTTTTGTACTAGAGATTAAGAACACTCTAATGCTGGATACCATCAGTGAAATGAAACAACGTAAAGGAGAGGCTCATCGCAAAGATCCTGAAAGAGCCCCTTGACATATTACAATGCTTACGTAATTTCATTGAGATTTTTCAGATCTCTCAATTTAATTTTTTTTGTTTTATTTTTTTAATTGCCACAGTGGAATTAATAAAGTTTCTAAGCTATGTAGTTTATTCATCAAATAATCATGTTTATTTATTTATTTTTTAATCTATAAAGTATTTTTATTGATTAGACAAATACCCAGCATGGGTTTATAATCAGTCTGATTGAAGCAATCCAATCAACGTACCAGGATCCTAAAGGCATTGTAAGAATGAATGGCTTGGATTCAATGTGCTTCCCAATGGAGTTAAGCAGGGAGACAGTTTAAGTCCTGTACTCTTCATCATCTTTATGGATGAAATTATTAAGATATGAAAGAGAAGAACAGTAAGGGCGGTGATACGTCCTTGGAATGGCACAAGCAATGGTATATGCTGATGGCATCGTGTTAATTGCTGATTCTACACATAGCCTCCAACAAACCCTGGAAGAATGGAAAGCAGAACTCGCTAGGAAGGGCATGAATACCAATGTGATGAAAAGCAAAATCCTACAAGTAGGGCGAGAGCCCGAACAAATCCATCTGACCTGCAATAATAAGGAGCTTGAAGTAGTAAAAGAATTCTCCTACCTAGGAACTGTGGAATGGAGAAATGGAACATTAGAACAAGAAGTATCCCAAATGATAGCCAAAGCTAACAGCATATATTTCTCCATCTGCAACACAATTGTGGGAAAGAGAGAGATAGGGAAAGATGTCAAGCTCCACATTTTCAAGGCTGTATATATGCCAGTTCTGCTATATGGAGCAGAGATTTGGGTCCTTTCTGATAAAAAATGAAGCCGAATAACTGCTGCGGAGATGAAGTACTTACGCAGAGTCACTTCCAAAACGCACCGGGATAGAATCCGAAATGAAACAATTATAGAGACCCTGGAAAAGAGGCAGCTGAGATGGTATGGACACGTGTGCCGGATGAGCCCAGACAGAGACCCACGAAAATTTATGGAGGCGAGACCAGCAGGTACTAGACTTAGGGTTAGATAGCACTAACGATAGGCCAATACTATCGGTTAAGCACTATCGATTGCTATTGATAGTTTTTCGATAGTTGCTTCCTTTTTTCCAAAGCTATTGAATAAAGAATTTCAACTAATTTCATCAAATTCAATTATCTACTTACTATTTGAAATTTGCAAATATAAATTATAATTTATTCGCTTTTTTTCGGACCAAGTCACCTTCAGTTTGATGCTTTGGATTCCAATGTAAAAATGAACTTATCAATATCAAGAATATTAAAAGCTCTTAAATTATTTTATTGTCATTGGTTCTTGACATGTGTGCAAATTTTCAAGATAATCAGATAGCTGGAAATTGGTGAAAATTACGATGCAAGATTCCATTACCTACAGGTGAAGTTAATAAAAGCATATTAAAAACGTACAATAAAAATAGTACTGGAGTGGAATGACTAACCCTTATCCTGGCAATGGGATCTACAGTTCACATCAACTTTGGACAAAGTATATAAAGTCATTATCTGAATGGAGACGTCGCAAATGGCGTTGTTCTGTTTAGAAGACCGTTCTCAACACGTAGGCAGCTCTACAGGGCGGGATAAACGCGCTGAGCTTTTCGACGATATTTGCGTCGGTTGGGCTGTTGACCAGGGTTGGCTCAGTGAGTCAGGCATGTTTACAACTGGTTTTTATTAGTTGTTCATTGTTTCTCAGGCCTGTGATCTGTTGATCCGTATAGATTGAGTTGTTTACTAAAGAATACAGCAAAAAAAAAAATATATATATAAACTTACATTCAGACTTTTATAATCGAAGAAATTGAAAAGGTAACCTCAGTTCCCCTTGCCAGGTTACCAGTACACCTACTAGGGGAACTTCAGTTCCCCTTGCCTGGGATTAATTAATTGTTCTTTATATGCAAACATCACATTCAATCTTCAATTTGCAGGATTATTCATTCAATTTTAATATTTTTTTAGAAAGAAGAAAGGGATGTTTTTTCTAAATGAGTGGCCTATTTGAGTGCCGTGAGGAGGTAGTATATTCGTATCTTACAAATGATTTAAAATTTCATGTCAAGCTCTGTACATAAGTTATTAGTTCATGGCTCAATGGTAATTGATTATTTTAACTTGCCAATTGGTTTACTTTCTGAAGATTAGCTTTATAAGCGGGTCATAACATGTTTAGGAAAGTGTGCTTGGAACATACTAGAAAATCTTCTCGGGTTAATACGAATCTTCATTTAATGAGGACACTTTTGCTGGGTTCAGATCCATAAATATCTAGTAAGCTTTTTTTTTTTTTTTTTTTTTTTTTTTTTTTTTTTTTTTTTTTTTTTTTTTTTCCAAAAAAAACGTGTTTTTGATCGCAAAAATGATAGTGATACTGAAAAAGATAACGAGAGAATAAATATTGAGCTTATTAATGATGATCCGTGGCGCTACAGCCCAGCATGGACCTTGGCCTCCTCTATGAGATTTCGCCATGTAGCTCTTTCTTGTGCGGTCGCTCGCGAGTTGCGGGCTTTCAGAAGGTCCCTGGAGTCCCTGCTCACAGCATCCTCCTATCTAAGTCGCGGTCCTCTTCCTCTAGTTCCATGGAGCCTCCCGTCCAACAGCTTCCTCGGGATTTCGTCAGCTGGCATCCGGGCAACATGGCCCGCCCAGCGCAGTCTTACCAGCTTTATATACCGCATCACATCCGCTTCACCATACATCTGGTAAAGTTCTCTGTTGGTCCGCCTTCTCCAGCTTTTATGACACCAGATATGCGGTGCAGTATTTTCCTTTCAAAAATGAGAACTTCTTTTTCTTCTGCGCTTGTCAGAGTCCAGGCTTCTGATCCGTAAGTGAGGACTGGTCGGATTAGGGTCTTGTAAAGCTAGCATTTCGTGCGGCGAGTAATAGCTCGGCTTCTCAAATGTTTGCTGAGCCTAAAATAACACTTGTTGTCCTTTAATAGTCTTTGGCTTATTTCTAAAGATATCCTATTGGAGCCACTTACAATTGAGCCCAAATAAGTAAAATGGTCAACCTTTTCGAAAGAAAAGGGTCCCATTCTCACCTGTTCTCCTACTGCAACACCTGCTCCAGGTCCAGCTCGCAATATTAAAAATATTTAAAACTTCCACTAAAACTTTATTCCAAAGCCAGTTGACGGCAATTTGCTATAACGTATAAAGTATTATGCTATAACTTTTTATTCATTCATTTTCAGACCCATGTTTAAAAAAATTTTTGGTTCAGAGTAAAATTTCCTATAAGATCCTAAAGTTTCGTGAATTTCGTCCACCATCACCATAGCTCGAAGCACTGTGCGACGCACAGGTTTGGAATCAAAAATTGCCATTTTGTCTTGACAAAGTTTAAAAATGTTTTAGGTTACTAAACAACACAAATATGGCATATATAACAATTTATTTTAGTGTTAACTTACATAAAATTTATTTAGAAACTTAAAATATGACATTTACAAGTTGACAAATCTGGTCGAAAGAAGCATTTTCATTAGATCCTTATTTGTAACAATAGGACAAGTTGTCCTTGTATTGTGTTCTCTGAGGTACCTTGTGTTCTTGTGTCAGCCCTTCAGTGCTTCTTCTGACACAAACCCAATTGTAATAAAGAAAAAAGAATTAACATAGGGTCCATGTAATAGCTATTTATGGAAAGATACTTGCATATAATACCATGGATGTCACAGGTATAAATATTTTGTTTTAGAAATTATTTCAATTAATTGATTTACCTCTAGAAGCTACTTACAAAATGGTGCCCAAATTAAATATTAATGTTATCTCAAGTCTCAAGAAAAGGATTAAGGGATAAGATGGTAATCGCCAAAGTAAGTATATACTAGCCGATCCAGTTTTATTCTTTGTATTTGTATCAACAATTCAAGTTTGTTCTTAGCTCTGGGCCTTTGTTTTTATATTGTAATTGGGATGTTTTCTTTCAGTTCAAAGTTTCTAAATCTGATTTCTATATTACCCCTCAAAGAAAGTTTTTCCGAACTTTAGTTTTCTTATTTTTGAACAAAGCTCGTGACAGTGTGGGATGCGTCGGCTTGAAATTTAAAACTGATGAAACCAACAATATTTTGATAACTGTTCGATCCTTCTTGAAGCAAGAACTTTTGTATCAACTATTCAACACAATTAACCAACTGAATTCTTTTTCACTTCAAATTAGGTTAGGAGAAAATAACAACAAAGAAACCATTGTTGCTATGTGACATTGAAAGTATGTTGATTTATGGCACAACTAAGTTCATGCAGTAATTTAAATATTTATTAATGCAAACAAAAAGATACGGAATATTTTAAAATAAAAGTTTAATGATAATCATATCTTTTTGAGATGTCAGTCAAGGTAACTGCAATCAACGTAATAATGCAGTATCTACTTATGTATCAATAAATAAATAAATTTATATATGTGTGTGTGTGTGTGTGTGTATGTAAATATTAAATATGTATATAATACACCATAGTGCTGGTGGCTGTAAAAATAAACAACGACCTTGCCACTAAAGCAGCCTGGACAATCTATGCTCAAATCTTTTTTTCTCTACGAATGCAAAATTATTTTCAACGATTATATATTTTTTTTTTTCGGTGCTGAATCAGAATTTTCAGTTTGCTGCATTGTTAGAGGTTGGTTTCACAATGAAAATCTTAATTTTTTTTTTTTTTTTTTAAATCAATTTTTCTTCTATATATTGAAAACTATGCATTATTCGAAGATACTTCAAATTAAAACAGATAAAGTTTCTAATAAAATTTATAGTCATCTTCAAAAGTTGACCGTATAAGATATATCAAAGTTCCCATTTAAGAAGAAATTAATTCAAAAGTAAATAATTTCAATTATTAAAGTCCTAAAATCATTATTCTGTGTGTGTGTGTCTTAATTCGTTTCCATTTCATTAATATTAGGAAATGTTTTTTATCAGTTTTCATTAAACAGCAGAAAAATGGACCCAGTTACATTAGAAAACTAGAGAAAAAATGTAGGAACCGTGCTTGGCTGATATGGATATTGTTCCTTACCTCCAGTCCAGTATTTTTTAATTCTGTGCATTAAACTTCATATATGTTTTTCTTTGAGGAAATCCTTCTTTTTTCCTCTAATATTCAGACAAATGATTATGTCTGATATATTAAGATGACATCAATTATAAAGCATTCATAGTGTTAAATATTGATAAGAAGAGAGTCAGAAAAAGGAAGCTAGAGAATGTAAAACAACATCTGTGGAGGATAACAAGGAAGAGGTTTTCAAGGATTGGCTGAAGAAAGATTAAGTAGAGAGGGTGCCAGAAGAGCAGTTGCATTATTTACCTCATAGAGGAGTGTTTACAGCTGTTTCGTCAACCAAAGTAAGGCAAGTATTTTACACATCTTGTAAACAAGAAAGGAACTGGGTGAAAAATATTATAGATCTAACTAACATAAACAATTGGAGGTACGACCTTGGAGCCTTAAACCTTGCCGATCTTCCCTCTAGAGGCTGCTTAGTGGATGTTCATTTGCAATCCTGTTGATGGAAGTGTTCTCATTGGCTGAAGGAGACGGAGACATTCTGGCCAGAGTCATATAAAGATGTGGCAAAAGAAAAGATTAAAAAAAGTACTTTCAGTTTGGTTAGTGAAATGCATCAAATCTCGTTGTTTTTAAAAATATTTTAGCTCTTTCGTAAAAATACAAAGGATGGTAGCCTGAATGATTACGTTATATTTAATTTAGAGTATTCCAGCGCTTCGATCAGGCTTAATTTTCCTAAGAGGATGTTAAGTATTGACAAAAAGGTTTATAATTAACTTTTTCGTTTTGTGACAATTAAATAGTTCATATAAAAAAGGAAGATGAATTGGGTAAAATTATCGATTCTTAACATATGTAATTAGAGAGCGTCAGTCTGGAGAGAGAGAAGGTGGTGGAAGACTAGGGTTTTGAATGATCCGAGGGAAGAAGCATTGCGAATGTCAATAGGGAAAGAATGCCATCGAGTAGAGGACCGGGGAAGAAGGGATAGTTGAAATGCAGAAGTTCTGTAGGTTGAAATGTAGAGATGGTATCTTTTATGTAGTGGTTAAATAGAAGACTTGCATTGTAAGGTATTATAAATAAAGGGAGGGTGACGGGTATTATAACTTTGAAGAGGTACTTGCCAAGGAAGTATTCTCTACGGAAGGAGGGGTAGAATCAATTAAACTCGGTGAAAAGATGGGAACTTGAGGGAATGTAAACATGGGAGCTTGGGATGTAACATATCATATTGATTGATATAACATAGTAGGTAACATGAAATGCACATTTTTATTTTGTTAGAAAAAGGAAGCTATAATCAACAATTATTAGTACCACTTTATTTTTGTTATTTCTATTTTTTTTTTCATTCTCCCCAATTAATTAACCACATTTTGGTGTTATTTCTAATGCCACAGAAAAATTTTTTATTAGCCAGGGCTCCCAAAATATTATCACAGAATCTAATAAAGAAGGTGTGATTATTGACTGTTGGTTTGAGAAGTTTTTGATAAGAGACGCAGTATTTTAAGCTGATTCCCATGGATGACCTCCCCCCATCAATTGACATCGAATAATTTCCTCTAAATCCTCCTGTCATAAATTTGACAGCATACATCGAATACTTTGGAGTAAACAATCTACCCATACAAATACGGAGCGTTTCAATGTTGACTGAGGGATAATTAATGAAAAGTAAGAAATTTTGAGCTAAGGAGACACTTTTGTCAAAATGTACTCTGTATTCTTCTGATTTTGTATTTCCTTTAGGATATTTTGAGAGGTTTACAATGTTTAAAGCATCACCGTCTTCTAAAAGGTGTCATCAACATTGTTCAAAGTAGCCACTCCAAGTTGCCTTTTTTTGTCTGATAAAATTAAAGAATTAAAGAGTCAGGCATATTTACAACTGGTTTTTATTAGTTGTTCATTGTTTCTAAGGCCTGTGATCTGTTGATCCGTATAGATTGAGTTGTTTACTAAAGAATACAGTAAAAAAAAATAATATAAACTTACATTCAGACTTTTATAATCGAAGAAATTGAAAAGGTAACCTCAGTTCCCCTTGCCAGGTTACCAGTACACCTACTAGGGGAACTTCAGTTCCCCTTACCTGGGATTAATTAATTGTTCTTGATATGCAAACATCACATTCAATCTTCAATTTGCAGGATTATTCATTCAATTTTAACATTTTTTCAGAAAGAAGAAAGGGATGTTTTTTCTAAATGAGTGGCCTATTTGAGTGCCGTGAGGAGGTAGTATATTCGAGTGAGAGGTTTACAATGTTTAAAGCATCACCGACTTCTAAAAGGTGTCATTAACATTGTTCAAAGTAGCCACTCCAAGTTGCCTTTTTTTGTCTGATAAAATTAAAGAAATGAGTTAGAGACATGAAACAAAAAAGAAAATGTTACTGAATATAAAACAATCCTGCTACCACATACGCCAGGCCAGATAAGGTTTGGCCACGTTTATAGAAACACCTCTTAACATTGACACAATGAAAATCATACTGTGACCAAGGACGGCCAACTTGTGCTCTTATCGCGATCGCAATACATTCTATGTTTAACCCATAAATCCGTAAAACAAACCGAAGGATGCTTGCTTGAAATTGAGCTCGACAAAAATATTTTCGTTTTAACACTGCGATTGACTAGCTCGAGTTTGAGTCCGACTGAAGGCAGAAAATTTGTTTTGTAGTACTTCGGTCTTGGCTTGAATTTGAGGTTGGAAGACCTATAAACAAAAGATAATTTTGCCTCTCCTGGGCACACACATCCTCGTTAAAGTGGGTACCCTTAATTGGGAAAAAACTTGGCGGTTGAGCGAGAATTCTGATCAAATCTGCTCCTTTCACAACCGTTGGCCCAGTAACAGTACGTCCTTACCAAAGCACTGAATCCAAGACCCTCCATGGGTTGTAGTGGACAGGTTTATTATTTTTATTTTTTGACGTGAATACGTCTTTAAATTTGCTACCATATGGGGGCAATCCAAAAAACCTAATGATAACAAAATCGGGGGATACAGTTTATCGTTGTAGTTTCGAATCTATTTTCTACATCCAAAATTAAATTATAGCACTCGATATCTCAAGGATCAAAGAATTCATTACGTTAAGCGAGAACAGTGACGCATCGAGCGCAGTTGAGGGGGAAGCGCAGCAATTTTGAGGTTATTTTGCTGCGTTTGAGATTTGCAATAGTCATAGTTAAGTTGTAAATTAGTTAATTTTTTTTTTCTTAATGAAGCTTTAAAGTTTTAAGAGTAACAACAGGATTTTGAAATCCTATCAAAAATTTGCCTTTTAAAAAGTAAGAAATGTTTACTTATTGAATTCTTCACAACAGCCATGGATTCATTTCATGAAATTATAGGAAAACATGATATTTCTAGTAATCAAAATGTTAGTCAGCGACTAGTTGGCAAAGCCGACTAATCGGATGCTTTTTTAGTCGGCGATTAGTCGGCAAAAAGGTACAACTAGCCATTTTATTAATTTATATTTTTAAGGTTAAAAATAGGTTGATTAAAATGAAAACACAGCCTTTAAGTTTTATTTCAGATTCATCTTAACATTTCGTTATTTATTCTTGGAATAGAAACGGTTATTTTCTTCTCAATTATCGAAAAAATGTTCTACAATACTGAATAAAGAATTTAGTAACCTACATTTTTTTTAAAAAATTAAAGTTTTGATTAGGTCTCATAATTAAAAAATAATAATTTTTAATTGAAATATATTATAAAGGTTGAAACATGAAGAGGAAACTTCAGCAATTTACATACGTCTTTACTTATTTTCGGTTTGATTAAATTCCTAATTCCACAATTAACTAACCAAGATAAGTAAAGTAAATTGGTGACTTCTGCTTTATTTTTCTAAAAAAAATACAAACTATGTTTGATTTGAACATTTTTCACTATAACTCCAAAACTGTTTGTCCGATTTGAAATGTCATTTTTTAAAAATAAAATCTGGTTAAATTTACTATCAGGCCCTTTGTGTAAAATTTCGATTTAACCTCGTAATACTAACAAGCATGTCTACTGAAAATGTCAAAATCGTCATATTTTGTCAAAAAATACATATTTAGTTTGCTAGATAGGGTGTATTACGAGGTTTAATCGAAATTATTAGTCAATCGAACTGTTAGTTTCGGAGTTATAGCTAAAAAAGTGGCTACAAACATGTTTTCGCGAAGAAGTGCGACCCCAGTCAGAGAGCTGAAATGAGAGGTGTAGAGTGCATGAAATATACGACCATTTTTTACTTTACAGCTTGGTTAGGAGTAGTTGAATGGTAAAGATAATAGAAGTTCCCGAGAAGATCACATGTTTCAGTTTTTCGATTATATTTCGAACACGGTGGACTCTGGAAAAATATGCTACTAATCAAAATAAAAGCTACTTATATTTCCTATAAAATTATTTCTATGCATATTTGTCCAACTCTCAACCGTTTTCGAGATACACGTTATTAAAAATCGATATTTATCGTGAAAAAAATTGTTACCTCACTTTTTGTCAAATATTTGATTCAAGTGCCAGAAACATAAATATGAAATTAAAGAAAATTTAATGCTCTACAACTTTGATTGTGACATTTTTTTCTGAGAAACGATTGTAGAAAGCACTAGAAGCAAATGTTTGTCCGAATCGGTGCCCGATACTCCTTTTCCGCGCTATATCTCGAAAACGGTTAATCCTTAAAAAAATGAATAGAGTAAAAGTTATAGAGGATATTATTATCTACAAGTTTTGTAACTTTCTTGATTGACACCCGAGGCGATATTTGAAAAAACAAAACAAAAAAACAATTTTTGTGGCCTTTAACCTTGAATTTCTAATTACAAGGGTATATGCAAAAATTCATCTTCATTACTTCCTTTTCGAGATTTGCTGTATAAAACTCCTTATTTGACTGGGCTATGAGGAGATCACACTGATCATGAATAAGCTCCGAATTAGGAAAAAAATGAGTTGTGAGAATTTTTTAAGAATTTTGTACATTTTTTTTTTGTTAAGAACATATATTGTGCATATTTTTAATGTTTCGATTTAGTTCTGGATCATAAAATATATGTTTATTGATTAGGAGTATGTAAATTAATATTTTGATAATAATTTCTAGGTTTTATTAATTATGATTCAAACGGTAAAATTATTTATTTTTTCTTTTTTTTTTATTACTAAATAATGAAAGAAAAGTCTCTTTTGTTTAGCATTAACGTCTTTATGTACTCCAACTAGTGCAGGAAGGAGGAGTTACCCTACAGATTACAAACCAATTCTAGCCAGGGCGGGAAGGTCAAGATTCATGGACTTGCCATTTAATAAATTTCAACAGCACAGGATGGGAGGATTCAAAGCCATGACACTTACCGGGGGGCGCTAAGAACCTCTGCCCAGTTTAGTTAAAAATTATGCTTTATGTGCCATATTTAAGTAGTTTTGTTATAAAGAATTCCGGACTTAACTTACTGCGACCATATCTTTTTGATTCTAGCTCCCGGAGCTGATAAAAAAAATCAATTCTCGATTCTTGTTACCGGTATCACGGTTAAAAATAAAGTGCTACAACAAAAACTATAAAACAAGTAATGTACGGTTAATTTTACCATACAATGACTCCAAGAGATTGGAATAAGATTTGATTGTAAACGTAGTAATTGTAAAATCAGTTTCCATTTATTTTATTAATTACACAGTTCTGAACAAATAAAAAACAAAAATCTTTGTTCCTTTGAGAAATTGTTCCTGATTTTTATATTTGTATGCGTGCTGGATTCGAATCAATAGTGACCAAAAATTCTACTAACCCCTATTTTTTAGAGATTGAAGGTCGTTTAAAAATAAACGATTGAAATAGCATTTTTCATATATTTTATAACACTTTTTTTAATGAAAAACAGTACCTTATATATAAAATAATAATAATATTTAATACTGAACATAATGGGCATATTTTTCTTTTTGTTCTCTACATCACGTGTAGAGAACAAACAGAAAACCCATGGTTTTGCATGATAAAATTAATTCTTCAACAATGTCATTTATGCAACAAAGCCTAATACTTATGCTGTCCAATTTTTTTATAATAAGATAGGGTTTTTAATTTTTTGTTGAATCTTTGAAAAAAAAAATTGACAAAACAATGATGCCTGATTGAGATTTTTAGATTTCTTATTCATGATCACACTTCAAACCATAATAAAACAACATTTATATTGAAGGTAGTATTTCGATGCAGAACAGTGTTATTCAATAATTCAATGTATATTAATGACACCTTGAAACAATATATATTCAATGTAAAAAGCTCATTTTAATTGATCTAACACCAGCAAATTTGCAATAATTAAAATAATAATGTCTCTAATTGTACTGCATTAATAAATAAGCAATTTTCTCCATCCTCAATTTCTACCCATTATTTGTGTTTATAAAACCGTAAGATGTTGATCAATTATGTTAGTGATGTTGGATTTTCAAAAATTTCCGTTTAATTCTTAAAAAGACAAATCAGAGCGGAAGCTTTAGATATCCGTACCAGGTTGTTTTTACACTTTTCAAATACACAAATATAAATTTTTATTATTAAGGTATGTATTTGCATGTCGATTTCGTAATTTTAAAATTGCATTACTTAATAAAATAAAAATAATTTAGTGCATCCTATTTGCTCTTCCCTACTATCCATTGCTTAACCTCATTAACCTTAATTCATTATAATCCTTAAACATCTCTTTAGATTTCGAGATTCCAAAATACACGTCAACGTCTAGTGTCCTCTCTTATTTTCCCTTGCTTTGATTACGGTTGCTTGGTTTATGGGGGACTACCTGGTGGTCTCGAGATGATGCTGAAGAGACTGATGAACTGTTTCAGTAGATTTATCTTCGGGATCCCCAGGCGGTCACATGTTACTTATTTGCTGTTATTATGAGCTTGAGTGGCTTTTTCCTAAATTCCGATGGGAATACTTTCTGGGTACTTTCCTATTCCAATCTCCAAAAACAATAAAAACTTCCTATATTCTTGACTTATTAACTCTGCGTTCTTTTATCTACCTCCTAAAAACTAGACCCCAATCATTTAACCTACATAAAACTACTTCCTTTGATAAATCCTTTATTATTCGTGCTACCTTCTGGAATTCCCTACCCACTCCTATTCGTAAAGCTCAAGACAATCAATCTTCCGCAAATATGTAAATAATTAAGTAAATATTTAGAATTATTTCATGTTTTCATAAACGATTGTATTTTATGTTATTATTATTATTTTTTTTTTTTACTTTTTAATTTAATTTGTATTTACTTTTTATTTTTTCTGTTGACAATATATGCCGTAATTACAGAGGCATTTTGTATATAATATGGCCAGGCAATTATGCCTGTAATTGCGCATTATTGTAATTTTTAGAGGACAGTAAGTCCCAGAGTAAAGTTTATTTTTCATTTTATCAATTCATTAAACGTCCCGTACACAGCCCGTGTAGTGTCCATAAGTTTAGTATGGACTCAATAAAAAAAAATGAAATTTTTATAAAACCAGTTATAAATAAACATTAACCAAACAATTTATAAGCTAGATTTAATATAATGTAGGAAGCGTTTGAGAACTTTTAATATATCATATTAATATATCATTGAAATATACTTATATAAGAAGAAATATTATTCAGACTATAAATAAATATAAACTCAAGTTTCTCGTTATAGTCCAGTAAAATAAGGCTCCAAAAGGCCGTTTTCAAGAAAAAACTGCGGAAATATTATTCTCAACGGATCTTTCTGTTTTTTTGGGTGCTGAATCCGAATCTGAAGTTTGCTACCACGGCAACCATCGGCTTCATATTCAAAATCGCAAAAAACCTCCAAAAAAGTTATTTTTTATCTATAACACGATAAGGATGAAAGTCTTCAAATATTAATTGTAGCTGGAACTAGTGCCTACATAATGAAAAAAAGAAATCCGAAATCGGGCCATTTTTCGCGAAGTTATGTAATTGGGAAAAAATGGAGAAATTGGCCTACTTGTCGTCAGCCCCACAGCTCCGCGAAAACACGTTTGTCGTACTCTTTTGGCTATAACTCTGAAACTATTTGTCCGATAAAACATAACTCTTTTTTATCTTAAAGCTGATTAAATTTACTATAAGAATCTATAAATGAAGTTTTAATCAAACTCTGTAAAATGTACATGCCAGCCCGCTAATAAAAACGTACTGTTGTAAAATCCAAGTTTCATTTCTTTCAGATTGAAAAAAAAAACATTTTGAATCGGACAAATACTTTCGGAGTTATGATAAATGTGCCGAAAACCATGGATTTAACAACAGTACGGATTTTTAGGCGACTGAGATATTATATTATACGGGATGTTATGACTCCGAAAGTATTTGTCCGATTCAAAATGTTTTTTTTTCAATCTGAAAGGTTGTTAAATTTACAATTAGATCCTATATATGAAATTTTTATCAAAATTCTTGAAATACACTAGCTATCACGCTGAAAATCACTTACTTTTGGAAATTACATGTTTTTTAGCCATATTATTCGCTACAACTCCAAAACCATTTGTCCGATCCAAAATTAATTATTTTTATCTAAAAGCTGGTTAAATTTACAATTAGATCCTATATATTTAATTTATAATTAACACCGTGAAATACCCACACCAGTCTACTGAACATGTCATAATTTAAATATTTCGCCAAAACATACACATATAGCGTGCTAGCTTGGGTGGTTTACAGGATTTAATATAATTTGTATGTATAGCATCTGATAGCGAATTTAATCAGCTTTGAAATAGAAAAAAGCAATTTGGGATCGAACCAATATTTGAGGAGTTAGAGCGACAAATGTGCCAAAAAAACACTTGGATTTTACAACAGTACGTTTTTATTAGCGGAATAGCATGTACATTTTACAGGGTTTGATTAAAACTTCATTTATAGATTCTTATAGTAAATTTAATCAGCTTTAAGATAAAAAAGAGTTATGTTTTATCGGAAAAATAGTTTCAGAGTTATAGCCAAAAGAGTACGACAAACGTGTTTTCGCGGAGCTGTGGGAATGACGGCAAGTTGGCCAATTTCTCCATTTTTTCTCAATTACATAACTTCGCGAAAAATGGCCCGATTTCGGATTTCTTTTTTTCATTATGTAGGCACTAGTTCCAGCTACAATTAATATTTGAAGACTTTCTTCCTTATCGTGTTATAGATAAAAAATAACTTTTTTGGAGTTTTTTTGCGATTTTGAATATGAAGCCGATGGTTGCCGTGGTAGCAAACTTCAGATTCGGATTCAGCACCCCAAAAAACATAAAGATCCGTTGAGAATAAAAGTTCCGCAGTTTTTTCTTCGGCAAACCCTTATTTTACTGGACTATTAGTGATGTGTCGGTTTCAAACTTTTTCGATTCTGGTACAAATACCAAAAAATAGATTTTCAATTATCGAGAACAAATAACAAAATAAAAACGCTTAAGAATCCTAAAAACAAAATAAATAAAAAAAAAATTAATGAAATAGTATTTCTATCTAATACATATAATAGACGATTTTAAGTTAATTACAATTCATACAATGCACAAAAAATAATTAATTTCAAAAATTCTTATTAAAGAAGATAAGTATTCCGAAGGTTCTGAGTTTCATTTATTAAGTAAGGAATCATAACTGTCAGTAACCCGTTGATTTAAGGGTGAATTAGGGCTCGAAGAAAGTATAAACATTAATTAAATGAATAAAAAAATCTTTATTCTCTAAAATAAACCTTTAATAAAAAATTGTTCAGTAAAATGATACTTTTGTATGGCTTAACTTATTTAGTAAGTACTTCGGCTTTCAAAATTTTGAATGGTAGTCCTATTTCTTTATTTTCCAATAGCAAATACATACATTTAACTTTTTGGCGTTTGGCTTGCAGTACCAATACTTGATTATCGAAGAGCATTGTTTTAAACCCTAAACCCTTTAACAAGCAATGTTGATCTGGTCCATAAAAAATTTCTCTATTAAAATAAATACCCTTTTTTTTATCATTTGGAAGTATTATAATTACTTAATTAAGTATCAAAAAATATTATCAATTTCTGAGGCATCGAGTGGACCCTAGGAATGGACTATCGGTCATTCATCTATTCTCAATACCAAGCAGCATATATAAAGGGACTCAATAATTATATAGCTGTTTCTTCGATGTGAAAAGGTGGACTAAAATAAAAATGTAAAATTAAAAATAAACATCGGTTAAAAACCTAGATATAAGAAATAAAATATGAAGAGCCGAAATAGGATTGATTTTGCATTTAAAATCTATTACCAAATAAATCATCTATTTTTAAATAATTTTTTTTAGCGAATAATATAAAAACTAGTTAAAAACAATAGTGTTTGTTGATTTTTGTTAATTAGTATCAGAAATATTGAAGTAATCCCTTTTTCACATTACGGTAAAGTATTTAATCCAAAAAGTACATTATAAAATAAATATTTTTATATTTTCAATCATATTTTCTAATTATTTAATAATATTTTATAAATGTTAATTTTAATCAAATTTCCAGCTAATTATAAAAAAAAAATACCTGAATATATTTAATAAGTGCTTAAGATTATGAATGTATTGTATGCAATTCACATTGTGTAGAAAACAAATTTTAATTGGTGTATTACTTAGCTCAACGTGCAGTTAGGTGAATAAAACATCGAATTATGATTCAAAAAAAAGAAGTAGGGAGTAATTACATCTCTTGATGGATGGTATCACAGCCAACCTTCAACTTTAAAACCCCTCTCCGCCCTCTTTTGTGTTCCAAACACTGAATAAAATCGACACTTTTCGATATATCATATCTACTTGCCATAAATAAAAATTGTCTATAATAATTTGTGTTTGTTTTATTTGAGTTTAACGTTTATGTACTCCAACTAGGGGAAGAAGGACGGCTATAATAATTTTGACATAAATTCCATGTCACAAATATTGTCAATTCTAATTTTATTTCTTGTTTCATCATGAAAAGTATTATTCCTTCGATAAATGGGAAACTTCAACTACCTATCTACCCATTGAATTTTTTTTATAATTCTAAATCACAATAAAATCTATATATAGCATCCTCCGTTTCGGCTTCAACCACTCACTTAAGGAAAGAACTTAAATATTTTTAACAAATAATTGAAGTTTTATTTATTTCAATTAAAATTTTCTATTGTATAAAGCATGTAAAAAAGAAATAAGAAATTCATAAGACCTCCGAATAAACTATATTTTGGAGTTTAGTCGAAATTAAAAAGTTTTGATTGGATATTTTATGCCTATGTATAGTGTATACAGACTTTTTTTGGCATACATTCTCTTATTAAATTACTATAATTACAAAATTACACCAACAAAAAGCAATTATTTGATGTTTATGAGTTGGCACATTAATTTGAAATATATCCATAAAAAAATTTCCAAATTAAGCTTCTTAAATAAAAAAAAATAATAATAAAAATAAATACTTCAATAATGGGTGTACACAGACGTTTTTTACTAACTGTAAATGGACAACTAATTTTTAGTTTTAATGTATGGTAATCCAGAATGACAGAGAATATTCACTATAATATACCAGTCGATTATAAAAATTCGCTGGGGTCCGATGTCGTACCAAGCATTTATCTCTTTTTAGAAACATTTTGGTTAAATATAAGTAAATTTTATAATAAATTTTAAGCTCTATATACACACAGCACCACTGTAACCTTTCTTGCAGAATAGCCTGTCACCTATCGGTCAATTTTCACACTTCATGGAAATCCACATATTTATCGAATTTTTAATAACAATTTAATTGAAAATCAGTAAATTTTATTAATGCCAAACCTTGAGCTATGAAGATTGTGTAGTTAAAATTTGGTATAGATTGGTTAAGTAGTATTCGTGGTTAGTGGTTACAAACGAAAAATGACTTATCCATTTATATAATAGAATAGATTGAGCATTATGTCTAATGGACTGTAGGAACTAAAGAAAAAATAAATAAAAAGTGGCAAAATGCTTTATTTAAAGCATTTGTTATATGGTATTCACTTGGTTCTTTCAACAAACCATTTCTGTTTTATATTAAATTAAGAAAAAAACGATTACGTTACAAAATCATAACTTTTAAATCAATATTTTAATTCATTTTAAAAAATATTGAAATTATTGAATAAACCACTCTTACAGATACAGCCTTGGCCAAAGGTATTAGGCGCCTACATAAAAGTATTAGGGAATAAAAATAACATCAACCAATTGAAACAAAGATTTTTTTAATTATAAAAAAACGACTTAATACTTCGCTATCAAACCATTTGCTTATTTTACTCCAATTATTCTTTTTGGCATGGAATTAACAAGTTGTGTAGAATCTTCTTTTACTATTTTTCCCACTCTTTTTTTAATGTAAACAAATTGTTTTTGTTTGTAGGGTTACGTTTACCAACTCTGATTTTTGATTTAGCCCACAGGTGTTCAATGGGATTGAGGTCTGGGGATTCAGGAGGCCAGTCAAGAACATTGATTGTTTTTTTCGAACCATTCTCTACTTTTGCGTGAAACGTGGCATGGAGCATTGTTCTGTTGAGAATAATGTTGGCACTATCCTCAGTTCAAATATTTTTTCAAATGAAGGCTTCAAAATTTGATTTAACATTGATATGTAGGTGTCGCTATTCATCCTCCCTTCGCACAAAAACATTTCTACAACTCCCGAAGCCCCTATACAACCCCAAATCATTGTTTCCTCCACCATGTTTTACAGTAGGGACAACACAATCTGGGTGATAGGCTTCGCCTTTCCTCTGTACAAAAATCGCTCCAGGAGTTCCAAAAATATGCACAAAATTAGATATTTTAATCAATTCGTAAAAATAATTATGTTCTTGTATTTTAAATTTATTTTTAGATTTTTTTTCAATATACAATAATTTAATTACCTCAACGTTGCTTTCGTCTGACCGAACTACCTTTGCCCAATCTTCAGCAGTCCAGTTTTGGTGAAGTTTTTCCCAGGCAAGCCTCTTCTTGCGATTGGCTTCACTAAGCCACGGTTTCTTCTTGGCTTTACATACCTTCAGACCTTTCTCTCCTAGTCTTCTTCTTACTGTCCGAGAAGAAATATCGACAGAACACTATGTTTTCATCACTTCAGGCAATTGTTTTGATGTTTTCTTGAGATTTTGAAGAGATGTTCTCACCAAAAACCTCTCCTCACGTGCAGCTGTTACTAATTTATTTATTTTCCTGCTCAAGGTAACGAGGAAAATGTGACACCGGACCTTTAGTCTCATAAGTGTATATTGAACAGCGGGACCACTTCATAGTTTTAGCAACCTCAGATTGATTATACGCTTCAGACGACATAAAATTTATCTTTGCACGTTCAATCTCACTCAGTTCTTTTACCTTCACCATTTTGAATTAAAAAAAGCCCAAAATATAATTTTTTGTTTTTTATTCACTATTAAATACAACAAAGATTTTCTTAAGTTGTCGTTAAGTGATCAGTGACTGTGAGTCCTTTTGTTCACATTACGTTTTGTTTCGTTAGTATAGGTTATTAATTAGGAAGCAATGGTTGAAAATAGTCCATTTAAAGGAAGTATTTTTGTCAACAAAACGAGTTTTGGGAGCAACAATGATTGAACAATTACTTATTAAATTAAAAAGGGAATTTTTCATGGTGCCTAATACTTTTGGCCAAGGCTGTATTTGAACAAAAAAAAAACAACAGTAATTACGCTGACACTTAACTTTTTATTTTATTGATATTGATTACAATTATTATTTTAAGTTTCAATTCAATATTTAAAAATTTATATAATTTTATTCCTGTCAGATAATTTTGTAGGGCAGTTTTTATTCATCACCAGTGGAATGGATCCAGTTACATTAGAAAACGCTCTAGAGAAAAAATGTAGGAACCATGCTTGGCTATTATGGATGTTGTTCCTCACCTCCAGTCTAGTATTTTTTAATTCTGTACATTTAACTTCATACGTTTTTCTTGGAGGAAATCCTTCTTTCTTCTGTAATATTCCAGAGTTAGTTGAAGCTAACTGGACAAATGAACAAATAAGAGAAATTAGCAGTCCTGGGTAGGTAATGAATAATTTTATACTTACTTTAACTTGAGTTGTTAATTATTATCATAGTTTAAATTTCTCTAATGGAGTGTATTATGATAAATACCCAGATTGGAAACCCAAAACTGTGTTTATTATTCCTGGAATTACACTTTATTGAAGAATTTGGGTTTTGCTAAAGCTCTTAGATATAGCAATGTAACAAAGAAACCAGAAGTAATAAAATGTAAAAATTACATTTATGATGAAGAGAGTGTTCATCAGACAATAGTCAGCGAGGTTTATATCGACCATTTTATATTTTAATAACAAATATTCTTATTACTTAACATATTTTGTGCATTCATTTTTTTAAAACTTTATATTGGTAGTGGGATCTTGTTTGTGATGATTTGCCATTGAGATCAACAGTTCAAGGCAGTGTTGCATTTGGGAAATTTTTTGGAGCTGTCTTCTTTGGCCTAATTAGTGACAGGTTAGATAATCATTAATCTACCATTTGTAAGATAGTATTAATCCAATATTTAATTTTTTTTTTTTTTTTTTTTTTTTTTTTTTTTATCTATCCAATAAATTTTAAATTCATCTAACTCTAATTTTAATATTCAGTGACGTGGTTGAGAGTGTAGCAGTAGGACCTATAGGAATCCTGCTTTGTCCTCAATTAGTTGAATCATGGGCTTAGTTCAGAGATATCCATACTGAATGAGAGATATAGAATATAAAGGAAAGAAAACTTACAATAGAATAACATTACATATCAGAAAATAAATTCATATCTAGCATAGAGATTTTTAAAATAAGACATATTGAATAAAAGTAAATACATATTAACATAATTAAGTAACAGAAAGACAACTAGAAATAAAGGGGAAAAAAGAAAAAGAAAAGTAGTCATTATAAGAATAAATATTGTAAACTAAATTAAAAGAACGAATAATTTCTGATAAAACAAATAGTACAAAAATAAAAATAAATAACATCTGGAGATTAAAAAAATGATGATGAAAAAAAAAATAGAAAATCAAAAATTATCAATATAAATGAAAACCTTATCTTAAGAAAATTGCAAATTCAGGCCACTGTTTTATGTCTGATTTATTAGAACGTCGTACATAATGAAGCATCCATGCTGTTAAGTATTGATATGAAGAAGGAAGCTGAGGATGATAATAAGGAAGAAGTTTTCAAGGATTGGCTGAAGAAAGATGAAGTAGAGAAGGTGCCAAGGAAGTATACTCAACGGAAGGTGGGGTAGAGTCCATTTAGCTCGGTGTAAAGATGAGAAACACAGGAACTTGAGAGATACTGATTATATTAGGTAACATTATATGTCCATTTTTATTTTGTTAGAAAAAAAGAAGCTATAATCAACAATTATTAATGCCCAGTTCATTCTTGTTCTTCGTTTTCTTCCCAATTAATTAACAACATTTTACTTTACCTTCAAATACAACACAAAATCTTTGGGTTAAGATTCTCTTATTAGACAGGGTGTCTGAAATTTTAGCACAGAATACGCATAAGGAGGTGTGAATGAACAAACTATTCATCGTTAATTTGAGAAGTTTTCAATAAGAGACACAGCATTTTATGCTGATTCCCATGGATGACTTTAACCATCATCTGACATTGAATAATCTCCTCTAAATCATTCTGCCATGAAATTGACAGTATACATAAAATATTTTGCAATTAACTACCTACCAAAATAAATATGAACCTGCTTCACATTAACTCAAGACCATTTCAGTGTTTACTGAGGACACATTAAAGGAGATTAATAAATCTCCAGGTAAAGAGAAAATTTTTTTTTCGAAATGCTCTCTGTATTCCTCTGGTTTTGTACTTTCTTTAGGATATTTTGAGAGGTTAAAATTTGGTTCGATATAATACTATGAAGGTACGTTGATTTTTAATGGGCTTATTTTGATAGCTTTTACCTTAGGTATGGTAGAGATCATTCTTTCTGCTAATTACAATGTGGTATTTTTCATCATTCTTAATTTTGTTCAGAATCAAACGGTTACAACAATTAACAGGTTCTTAAAAACCTACATGACTTTTCAGATTTGTCTCTGACAGATTTTCATCTTTTCAGATTTGTCTCTGACAGATTTCCATCTTTTCAGGAATTTGGCCGACTATATATTCATGTCAGAAACAAGTTTTCTGACATTATTTCATCCTATAACTCAGAATTTTTAGTTCTAATATTAAAAACATTATTTCAAATGAAGAAACATGTAAAGAAGAATTAAACTATTATTTTGAATTAATTATTTCATAATAGTTAATTATTTTTTTAATGAAGAAAATGTGGTTAGAAATTGGATATTTCATGTATAAGGATGTTTTAACATTTATTATTTTATTTTTTATATTTAAATTATTTAGATATTATTTTATTTATTTTGTTTTTATTTAATTTTTAAATACAGCAGGCATCCTTCATTGTTACCCAGATTGCTTTTTGCTCTTAAGTGTTGAAGATTGAAATATTTGATAATATTAAAAAACAGATTCTCTCTCTAACAAAAAAAATAGGATTAAAAAAAACAAAAAAACACTAGCACTTATAAGAGGAGACAACCGGTGAAGAGTTTGTTTAATTTGGTAGAAACTTCATCAAATAATATTTGACACATGTCTAAAATGTGCCTAAGGATGAATGCCAACAGGAAACCATCATCATCAGTCGCTATGAACCACTAGTGTACAGTCCTAGCCTGCTCATGAATAGACCATCAGATATTTCTGTTATGTGATGCTGCCCTAAAGTTAAACAAGAAACCAGACAGTAATTGACAACCAAACCAAACAGTGATTAAAGAACTAAACAGTAATGAAAAAATTAATTACCTACTAAACCAAACAGTTATTAAAGAACTAAGAAATATAACTTCTAAAAAATAATATCTGTTTTGAGTTTCTTAATGCAGTAAACAGCGTTACAAAACTTAAATATTTTATCCTCCAATATAGTTCTTAGATTCTTTTGTTTTTAAAACATTTTATTTTTCATGACAAGCTACTGATTGCTACAGAATTTTTTGATTATACAGATATAATATATATTAAATGAAACATGACCAAGAGATCACAAGCACTAAAATCAACTAAATTACAAATGAGAGAATTCTTAGTTTTTATTTCAAAGTTTAAATTAAGAGCTAAGCAATGTTGCTCAGCTGCAAAGTCCATATATTTCTCAAACTGAGTTCAGTTTGAGAATTGCAGATCTGTTTTTTCTATGAGTGTCTAAATATTCTCTTTCAGAAAGCAATTTTGTATGAATTTCAGTTCAATGTTTAAATCACTCTTTTAAAAATAAAAGTTATTTTATATACTAATGAAGAACTCTATAATAAATTGTATGCATATGAGAAAAAAAAAATATATAAATAAAAATATAAACTCTTGTTTAGAAATCTACTACCAAAACCAGGTAGTAGAAACCTTAATAGGTCTCAACCATTTTCAAGATATATCAGTAAAAGATGCTATTAAATTTTTTTTTTTTTTTATTTATTGCTGAGTAATTTATATTATTTTATTAGAACTTATTACTATTATTCCATTATTAATTGCAGCTCCTAACAATTAGATCTAAGCTACTACATTTTATCATACAGATTATATTCATTTATATTAATAAATTTAAATTAGTTTAGGTTTGGGAGAAAGAAGACCTTTATAGTTTCTTGTATACTTTATATGATATCAGGACCTACCGCTGCTTATGCAAATAGCTATGTAATGTTTATTTTATTGAGACTATTGATAGGATTGGCTGGTTCTGGAGTCTATGATACTGGTTATACACTCTGTAAGTAGTCTTAAATAAATATATACATAATTTTTTTATGAAAATTCTTATAAAAATGTACACATTATTTATTTTGATTCCAAAATAAATTATGACCCTAAATCAAGAAATAAATTTCAAAAATCTAGAATTATTTTATTTGTCATTAAAAAAATTGAAGCCTGTACCATTAGAATCCATGGAGAGTTGTGGGTTCAATAATTGGCAAGGTAATCACTAATAAGGTGTACTACTGTAAATAATAATCACTAATAAGGTGTACTAATGTTTATTACAATTTTACAACAACGTGATTTGGCTAGAATTCCCCGTTTTATAAATAAATGGCTGGATGTGACCGAGGAAGGACTCCAGACCTCTGAGTCGATCCTCAGCTAATATAACAAAAATAATAATTGCCTCAACCTGAATTAAAACTGGGTACCATAGGTATGACCCTATGCACTCTAGCTAGCTTACCCCTCTTTTCCTTAAAAAAATACTAAAATTAGCCACACAATATACATCGACTGAATTTGCTAAATTAAGAATATAATGACATGACAAAAACTTGTAAAGAAAATAACCATTGTTAACCCTCCAATGAAACTTTGAAGGTTTCAAGACTTCTTTTTAGACACCACTGAGGATTATAATTTAGTATTGATTGAATGGTAAATATGTTGATTTAAAAGTAGATTTGGGTGGTTATTTAGTTCATTTGAAAGTGTATTGACAGCTAGTTCGTGTCAAAACAGCAGTGTTTGGGACATTAAGGTGATTGTGGATTAGTTAATTTGTGACAGTTTAATTTTTGTGTGGAGATTTGAGAGATACAGGAAGAATAAAATGGTTAGGATAAAAATATAAAAAATAAAAACGTTTCCATCCTATTTTTCTTCGCCTAAGGACAAACTAGATCCCTAAAATAAAAATCATAGTACATGAACTGAACTGCAATTACCATGATGCTAAATACATCAGGAAAATTGGAGGACCACTGAATGAGAGTATAAAAGAAGTAATTGTCAAAATAAACAAACAAATATTTTAATAATCCTTCTTCATATTTATATCCATTTGGAACATAAAATAATACTCATTAGACTTTCTGGAGGAAAACTTAAAATTTTTTAATTCACCTGTAAGTACCTCTATCTTTTTGTAACAATTATTTATCAGTTTTTAACTGGAGCTGCAAGAAGTAAAGAGTACTACATCTTCCTAATTTCAAGAGATCTGTAATAAAAAACAACCTTTACTATAATTGAATATAAAATATAGATATTAGTTTTATGTAACAATTATATTTTCATTGCGAAGATGCTCCTCTGATCTTTTATTTTTTAGTATTGGAGCTAACAGTTAAGAATTACAGAGTATTTGTAGGGAGTACGTTCTACATTGTATTTTCATTTGGACTTGTATATCTTGCATTGGCTGGGTATCTGACCAACAACTGGAGGCAACTTCAATTAGCGATATCCTTACCAATGTTTTTACTCATCATCCATTGCTGGTACCAAGTATAATTTTTATTTATTATTATTTTTTTAGTTTGCTTAAAACTTGTTTATGGTTAAGTGTAATATGACGCAGACTGGTGCAAATATAGAAATTCCTGAACAGGTGAACTCTGAGCGTATGGCGCTCCGTAAATGATTATCACTAGATCCTGATGTAAATATCTGCTAGCCCATCGCTGCACAGTAGAGCGACTGCTGTTAGCCAGCTAGACGAAATTCAAAAATTCCTTAATTTTTTGGGAAAAAACGGGTAGATTACGAACACTTCCATTTGGTGGGTCTTAGACGAACCAGACCGTGTTGAACTCTGCATAAGAAATGGGAGAACATATTTTTACAACTTGAATAAAAAAAAAACAATAAAAATTACTATTATTATCTCTATTCGTAACCTGTTTACAAATCTTTCAAGCTTTTAAACTATTCAACCAACAGCTATTACCTACTCTTGCAAATTGCCGATAAAATATCATACTTCTTCTTGTAGAGTTCTTGATCTTTTACAAAGAAGGATTCAAAACCAAACTGTCATTTAAACTTTGAAAATTTGTTTAGTGAATTCAAAAAACTGCAAACCTAATATAATTAGATCACTCAATAAAACAAAAGTAGAATAAATTTTTTATAGAAAATTATAAAATACAAATATAACAATGATTAAATGGGTATTCAATTACATATTTACAGAAATATTATTTATAGAAGAAAAACTGTATCTACTAACCTATATATTTTTTATGTGAAATGTGAGGTATTTTCGACTGAACCAGTCATCGTATTTCACGAGAAAAAAGAAAAAAGTTCATAATTTATTTCACATGACCTTAGTTTTATTCTTTTTTTGTTGATAATATTTCCAACTTTTTTTTCTGAGATTCACTACGCCTGTGATGTTTTTAAATTGTAATTTATTTTGGAAATATTTTGCTATTCCTGAAAAAAAAATTTCCTTGACAAATTGATGGATATTTCTAAAAGATGAAAAATTTAATAATTAATGGACTCATTTGTGATAAGGAACTCAATTCAATTTTCAAAAAAGACTTCTTTATTTGTCTAAAAAAGGCAGAATAAAGGTGGTGGCATTATAATAAAAATAAAAAACCAAAAATAAAAAATAATAAAATATATTCCGAAAACTGATTGACCTAAAAAACTGCAAATTTACTTAATAGTAGGTTAAATTATATATTTATATATATTTATATATATATATATATATATATATATATATATATATATATTTATATATATTTATATATATACATACAAAGAGCTCTGTATATGTTTTTAAAAAATCACCTACATTATAACTTAAGCCTCAGTATCCATATCAGAATAATAATGCCTACAAAAAGATGAAAACAATTAGCCACACTTTGGCGAGATTCTGAGTATGACTGGATAGCTAACTAAATCCGCTTACTTTCTCTACATGATCTTTGGATTATTAATCCCCAGTTGCTGAAGTATTCTCATAAAAACAAATATTGGTTTTTTGCTCTCCAGACCATTTTACACACACTATTTATGTTCACTTTCGCAAAATTAAATAAGCATTTTATCAGGTTCCACATATAGTCAGCTTTCGTTCCACTGCCCTGGGAGCCGTTCTAGGAAGAATTCCTTGTACAAGTTTTTTCAGGCCTTTACCAATCGACCAGAATGATTACAACATTGACAATGCATGGATATGGAATATGCTTTTCGAGTTGTCGAATCTCTCAACTATTATAAAATATACAGAATGTTAAATATTTTTAAAAAGACTGTTTAATATCTTTAATTTTATAGGACTAAATCGCTTTCTCTGTTATTTAATTGCAACTACAATATTATTACAGGTTCATACCAGAGTCACCAAGGTGGTTGATAACTTCTGGAAAGCTAAAAAAAGCTAAACATTTTATAGGAAGTGAGGCATTCGTAAATTCTAATGATCATGATCAATCTCCGGGGCCAGACGTTGAGGTATTGTTAATTTCTTGTTTAGTTTTTGCAGAAATAATAAGGAGTATTAGTTTCAATATTTTTTTTTAATTTCCAGAACCGTTATCATTCAAAATGCAATGTGTTGCTTTTTTTTAAAGACTACTTAAAACTTTTCTCAACAACTGAGCTTGTAAAAAGAACTGTGATATTTTATTTTATATGGTTTCAAGGAAATTTTTATTACTATCTTATAGGTAAGGTAATTTGATGAGAGCAATATTAAATCTATGAAATCTAATCTACATTCTGATATAGTTATATATCTAGTCTATGGCTGCAACGTATTTAAACCGAGAATGGGCATTCTAAAAGTGTTTTTTATATAATGTTTTAGCCCTGAACGGGTCGAACTTCGATATCAATCAGTACCTCTATATTGGGCTGAATGGGATCGTCGAAATGCCTGGCACCTTGCTTCCTATCTTCTTCGTCACTTACTTCGGAAGGAAGAGTTCTGCAATAGCTTTGTGGATAATTTCTGGAATCACAATGTTAATAATAATATTAATACCACAGGGTAATATCTCTTTTGATTACAAAATTATTAGTACCATAAATCATACTCTTTCTATACTACTCTTTTGATGATATCATTGTAGTTTATTTAGTTTTCTACCCCCAAGAAGAAATTACAGAGGAAAGTACTCTGGACCAGAAACACTTCCAACTAACCTCATATCATCTATAATCACCATTTTAACAGGTAGTAAATAAATGGTGGGAAGTAAATTTAATAGTAATTTCCAACGAAAAATCATGAGCAAGGCCTGCATTTATATTTTTTTTTAAATTACAATATTCCTTATACTATGCCCTAAAAATTATGATGGTACAAATACTTGAAGGGAAGAAAAATAACAATAAATAAATATTGAACCATAAATACAAAAACAGAACCAAATATTTGTATTTATAATAAACGGCATTATTCATTATTAATTATTTTTTTCATATTTACAATTTGCATAAACTATTTTAAATACAGAGGTAATTTTTTTTGTTTTTTTTTTTTCCAATTCATCTATTGGGCCAAGGTCTTTATAATTTTTAAAATAATCGGAGAGGGGTGGCTCAACGAGTAAGGCACTGAAAAAAGGCAACTCTGAATTCCGGGACCAGAGTTCAAGTCTGACTGAAGGCAGAAAATTTAATTTAATTTGTATAAACCGCGGTTTATAAACTGACCTTCCTGGTCCAAAGCACGCCCAGCTCCTTTAATGGCGGTAGGTACTATTGAGCGTGATCGTTGGCCTCATCACCTTATACAACGGTTAGTCTTGAATCAATAAAGTTCGAGTTTTATTTCCTTATTAAAAACCAATGTATTTTAAACCTCTAACACATGAGTCCTGATTGAAGAAGTATCTTAGCTCATGTAAAGGTGATTAAAGAATAAGTTAAATGGAGGAGGCAACGTCAGAATGAAACACTAATTCCTCACATATGCTGATTATATGGCGGTCTGGGAAACAAGGAAGGAAACATTTAGAAACTAGCTCAAGGTTTTGAAGAGAGAAGCAAAAGACAACCGGCCAAGAATTAAATTTAAGTACACAATTGAAGGCTGAATAGCTCATCCGATTAGAAGGATCTGCCATAATTTTGGAGTCCCTGGGCATTAAACACCACAACTAGAAGAAGAATAAGTAAACTCTGACAGATTCATTAATATTGATTTTAAAATTATTACACAAAAATAATTGTTTCTCTCACTTTATTTGTTTTATTATTTTCTGTTTTAACTAAATAATACTATTTGGTTATTAATTAGGTTGGGCGGTTATGTGTGTGTCTTTTGCTGGAAGATTAACTAGCTCTGCTGCATTTGGTATCACCATGTTCCATACTTTAGAACTATTTCCGACAGAAAATCGGAACACAGCAATGGGTAGCTGTTTTACGATGGCACAATTGGGTCCACTATTAGCGCCTTATGTAGTCGACATATTGGTTAGTATATAAACATAAATTTAGTTTGTTTGTGTGAAAACCTACGTTTCTGTTCATGAATTCTTATTAATCTTCTGTTCATCTAATAACTCCTCTACTAACAGTCATTTGTATCTGAAACGTTTTCAAACAGTAATGAATTTTTGATTTATTATTTTATATTAGAAAAATTTGTTACTAAATAACGTTATATAGAATAGAGGGTGTATACAGACAAGGTGTCCCAAATTTAAATGGCAAAACTTCAGGAACTTATAGGGGACCGAAAAACTAAGACAAAAAATACTTTAGAGATTTGACAAAAAAATACTTAGTTTTAGAGAAAATCGCAAAAAAAGAAACAAAACAAGTTTCCATTTTTATACTTATTTATTTACATTTATATTTATGTTATGTTCTTTTTAATGTAAATATTGCTCAAAATGTTGTCCTCTTGCACCAATGCAAGTATTACATCTAACACTCACTTGATAAATTGCAGCTAAACATTGTTCTGATGATATTTGGTGTACTGCATCTATGATTCGGTCTCTTAATTGCTCTCTTGAGTTGAATGACACCGAATAAACTTTCTGCTTCAAGGTTCCCCATACGAAGAAATCCATGGGTGTCATATCAGGTGATCTGGGTGGCCAAGGTGCTACTCCTCCACATCCAATCCATCGTTGTGGACAAAAATTCTTGATTTCTTTTTAAATTTTCTTAAAATTATTCCTGGCTTGGATTCAATCTGTTCAGCTGCTTTCAGTTCCGAAAGATTCTCGGCTTGATCATTTTATTGAGTGACAAGTCTATTAAATTGATGATCTGGATAGCATCTTCAATCTCGAAGTATTCGAGGACTGGATTTCTGGAGAGTAGATCAGCCAGAACGTTTTCTTTTTATTTTTTGTAGATAATATTGAAATTAAACTGGGATAAATAAAGAATAGAATTTCCCAAAATCTCATCAGATCTGGCTTTCGTCTTTAGGTTTTCTAAGGGTTTGTGATCACTGCAAACCGTGAAGTGACGTCCAATTAAGTAGTATTGCCAAAACTTAATCGCTTCTTTAATAGATTTACATTCTAAGTGTATGAAATCTAAACGTTTCTCTCGTTCTGAAAGTTTACGTGAGTAATAAGCGAGAGGATGAGTAGGCCGTCTTCTTGTGGCTGCTTGGGGGTCGCTCCGATACCTTTTCTCTGCATCGGTTGCTCACGAAGCGATATGCCCCAAAATGCAGAATTGATGTCCAAAACGGTGAAAAAAACTCACAATTAGCTACTTTATCAATTACATCTTGAATTGTAGGAAATGGAAAACATTCAGGTACTACTAATTTGTTGAGCTTCCTGAAATCTATACAGAATCGAGATTTCTTCTTCTCTTCTTTCTTGTAGGCCAGTGTAACGGGCGAAGCAAACGGTGAGTCTGACTCTTCGATGATCCCAGCCTGCAAGAGTCCTTTTATTTGGCTTCTTATTTCTTCTTCATCTGGGATAGAACATTTGTAGGGACGAGACGTGACAAATTCATCTCTGATTAGTTTTATTTCCACTTCACGTGAGTGAACTTTACCTATGTCGAACTTGTCTTTAGCAAACATGTGCTTGTACTTTTTAAGTAGAAGAAAAATCTCTTGTTTGTGTTCCTCTTGTTCAATATGTTGCAAATTAACATCAAATTTATTAAAGTTAAAATTTTCTTTGTAATCACTTCCAAACTTCTTACAAGTAGTTGTAGTCTGCTTCTGATGAGGACTGGATGTCTCAATCTGATGGAGTTTCGATCGTGTTAAGTTTATATTTTGATTACTACTAGGTAGATCTTCTGATGCTACTTTGAAAAATTTTCAAATTTTCATCTTGTATTAATTTAAATTTCTTGATGGCATCTATACCTAGTTACAAATCATAAGAGAAATTATTATTCTTGATTACATAGGTTGTAATGTAATCAGTAATGTTTCCAACACGGAGTCTAATTTTAGCCCGGGCTGTAGTGAAATTAAGTCCGCTGATAGTTTTTTTAGCACCGTTCTTGTTTAATTAATTTCAACTTCAGCAAGTCAGCAATTCGTTGATTTATTAATGTCACATTGGAACCACTATCATAAATAGCCTTTATTTTAATATTGTCATTTATAACAACATTTAGTTTAATCAGCGGATATAACTTCGCCCGCTCTCTAGTTTAAATGTTCGGAATCAAGATCGATTTCGCATAAATCGAGATCAGTTGCATTTATTTTTGGTCGATTAGAAGTTTTATTTTTGTTACGACATTCAGATACTAAATGATAACGATTGTGAAAACCGAGGGTTTCGCAGTGAGAACATGGTTTTTACACAAGCGGACTTTTTACTGAATTTGGGCTTGACAGTTTTTTCTTTCTTCTTTTTCATAAATGCATTTTCTAATTTTCGAAGTTCAGAGTACAATTTATCGAGAGTAAAAATCTCTTCTCTATCGAATTTCTCCTGGGCTTCATTAGGTAAACCGAAATCCGCAGCTGTAAGGGAATGTCATCTAAATAATTAGAAAATTCGTTCTCCAAAAAATGTGTAAATGTGATACCATTCAATCTTTTAGGTAAAAAATATGGTCCCACCAGTAATCCGTTCCAAATTCCAAGCCAAACGTTAATAGCAAATTCATGCTGAAACCTATTCTCTCTAATAGCTCTGGGATTTTCAAGAGCCCATTTCTTTGATTAACAATTCCTCCTCTTGTGAAGGTAGCTTCATCGGTCCATATAATTTTTAATAGAAATCAATTATCATCGCGAATTTAGTCAAGAAACCAGTTACAATTCAATCTCTTGACAAAATCTTGAGGTAATAAATTCTGAACCTTTTGAAGATGGTATGGGTAGCGATTATCACCTTTTAAAGTTCGCTATATTGCTTGCCGCGATATTGCTAATGAAGCAGATGCTCTTCGGATCCTAGTCTCAGGATTGTTATCGAAGTGGCGTTGGACACAATTTCTTCTCCGATAAGCTGCTCTTATCGCTGCCTGGAATTGGTTGCCTTCATTACGTATAAGAGTGACCCAGTCTCTCGTACTCTATTAAAAGTTAACGAAAAGACTCGTCGATTAGGCACTCTTTTATTTGGAAATCTGCGCGCATACTCCCGCACCGCTTCTAAAGCATTACCGTTACAGAAACCATACACAAAAATCATATCAGCGTATTCAAATTAGAATATTGTTACGGTCAGGTGAGGTTGGGGGTACTCTGGGCGGCCCGGGGGCAGGTAGCTGGAAAGGCCGCCAGGGTGGCCTAGACTTGGTGGTGCCGTGGGCATGGGCGAGCAGGTAGCCGAAAAGGGGCGGCAAATGGCCTGGAAGGGTCACGGCGCCCCAGAAGGCCCTAGACCTGTAATCTGGCTAGAACGATCTAGAATGTTCGGCGTACCTTTAAATAGGCCGACTCCTAGCCCAGTGAGTCAGTCTTGAGGTGACAGTGGTCAGTGAGTGATCGGTCGGGCAAGTGTCAGTCAGGAGTCTGTGATATCCTGAGGGAGTATCCATGTGTCAGTGATCAAGTAACGATCAACCAGTCAAGTGTCAGTGACAGTTCAGTCTGTGAGTTAGTGACAGTGATAAACAGTGTCAGTGAATGTAGTAACAGTCTCTGTGTCAGTGTAATAGATTCTTATGTATAATTGTGACATCTAGTATTAAGTTATTAAAGATAAGTATAGTGTAATATACATATTAGTGTAATTAGACCTAAGTATAATTGTTATTAGATTAAGTAGCTTAAGGGACCTATTTGTATTTATTAAGTTGTAAATAAATTAGTGTTTAGTATTTAAGTTGTGATTTGATTAGTCATACCCCCAGTGGCCCGTAACAATTTGGTGTCAGAAGTGGGATTACAGTTTAATTGCTATTGTTTGTCTTGTATTTGTTTTGTAATTATTGGGCTACTGGAAAATGGCTACTCAAAGCGTTAGATTAAATGATTTAAAAGTTGCAGATTTGAGACGAGAGTTGGAAGAGCGCGATCTGGATACCTCCGGATCAAAAACTGTGTTGCAGCAGCGTTTGCGCCAGTTTTTTTATAGATTCGGGGGAAAACCCAGATAGCGTTAATTTTGAGACCGATTTGAGCAGATTAACTGCAACTTTTAAAGCTGAATTAGGCAATGTACAAAATGAATTAGGTAATGTAGTAATGTAAGTAATGTAAAAAATGAATTAGGTAATGAGTTAGGTAATGTAAGAAATGAATTAGGTAAAGAGTTAGGCAATGTTGAAAACAAATTAGGTAATGTACAAAAAGAATTAAGTACTGAGTTAAGTAATGTTAAAGATAATTTAAGTACACTAGAATGTAAGCTAAGTACTGTAGAAAATAAGTTGATGGAGACTGTGGACAAAAAGTTAGCTGATGTAGAGTGTAGATTAGGAGAAAAAGTTTGTTCGATTGAAAATGAACTTAGGTTAAGAGTAGAAGCCCTTGAGGGACGCATGAGCAACCCACCGAAGGACGACAGCGACAGATCCTCCGAGAGCAGCTCTCACAACACCATTCGGCTTGCCAATGCTGGGACGCCACCAACACACAACATCATTCCAGTGTTCGACGGAAAGACACCGTGGGAGGATTATATGACTCTCTTCGAGACAGCGGCTTCGATCCATGGATGGTCTCAAGAGACCCAGGCTTCAACGTTGTGCCTAGCCTTGCGTGGAGACGCCTTGGGAGTACTCCAGGGGATGCCAATGACGGAGCGGTCCAACTACGGGGAGCTGGTGAGAAGATTGGAGATGCGGTTCGGCCACCGCCACATGGACCAGCTATACCGCTCACAACTAAGAAACCGGATCCAAAAGAACACTGAGACGCTACAGGAATTCGAAGCTGATATCGCCCGGCTTGTGAGGAATGCCTACCCATCGGTCACCGATGATGTATACGAGAGCCTGGCGGTAGATAAATTTCTGGACGGACTTCGGGACCCGGAGACACAGCAAGCTGTGAAACTCGCCCGGCCAAAGACTTTAGGCGATGCTTTATCTCAGGCCATGGAGTTTGAGGCTGTCAAGCAGTCAGTAAGGGTCCATGCACGAGTTTGCGCAGCAGAAGCAGAGCCTGCTGCGGTCCCCAGCGTCGAGGAGATAGTGAGAAAGGTTTTGGAGGCCCTCGGGAACCGCAAGGAGATACGTTGCTGGAACTGCGGCCAACTGGGACACCGAAGAAAACAAGTGCCAGTCCATGAAACAAGAAGCCAAAGGAAAATCAAGGAGGGTTGGAGGGAAGAGGCAAGTGCCAACCCGTGGTGTGGAAGGCTCCAAGAAGACCATCCGAGTAGCGTTAATTGGAAGCAGGGCGAATAGATTCTATGTGGATGGAATGGTGAACGGGCAACTACGAAGCCTTCTACTGGACACCGGCGCAACGATGACAATACTGAGCCCGAAGACGGTTCCCGCTGAACAGATCTCACCAAGTACTTGGGCACTGCGGACGGCCACAGGACAGCCAGCCCAGGTCTGCGGGGAGACAGTTGCCACCTTCCTCGTCGGAGGCCAGTTTCTGAAGCACCGCGCTCTCGTTGCCGAAGTAGATGAAGACGTCATACTGGGCACAGACCTGATGGTCAAATACGGGCTTAAGCTTGATATGTCGAGAGGTGTGGTGACGCTAAGAGGTAGAGAGCTCTTCCTTCGTAAAGGAAAGGCAGGGACGGAGAGAATCAGGAAACTTGAAGAACAGAGGAAACGTGAAGAAGAAGCCATCATGAATCAAAAAGAAAATGGATCAAATCTTCCAGCTGCTCCTGCTTGGAGGCGGATAGGAGAGGATGATAGATATGGCAGGAGAAGGGGAAATGGTGACCATTCTGGAAGGAGCAGTGATGATGGCAATTTTAAAAGGAGAGGAAATGATTATCGCTGTGGAAGAAAAGGCGACCATGGCCGAGCAAAAGAACAGCAAGTGCGATATCTCTCTACCGTGAGAAAGAACGACTCAGTTGCGCGTCCTGAAGTTCTGGATGCCCGTGGAGTGACCCAAACAATCTACAGAGACATCTTCTCGCTACCAGTGGACTGTGCTCTGGCCCATTGCGTCACCGAAGATCTGAGGAACTCTCGAGGGATCGCAACTGTTTTCAGGAAAAAGTTTGCTGGAACTGAAGAATTAGAACATCAAGGACCGAGTGTTGGAAGGGCACTTCACCAAACGAACGGAGGCCAGCATCTGTTTTACTTGGTTACCAAGCGCGCCTCCCGTCAGAAATCAACGTACGGCGCACTACAGCAAAGCCTCAACGACCTGCGCAGCAAGCTTCTTAGACAGCATGTCACTAAGCTCGCCATCCCCAAGTTGGGCTGTGGATATGACGGTCTGGAATGGAAGACCGTAAGACACATGCTTGAAGAGACATTTGCCAACTCTGGGATAGTCATATTGGTCTGCACATTTAACCCCTGGAGGGCAAACGGCGGCTACTACTTCGGAAAAAGCTCATCGCATCTAATTGCTCCAAATCGTGCTCTGGGGCAGAGCACTTTTAAGAAGGGGGCAGTGTTACGGTCAGGTGAGGTTGGGGGTACTCTGGGCGGCCCGGGGGCAGGTAGCTGGAAAGGCCGCCAGGGTGGCCTAGACTTGGTGGTGCCGTGGGCATGGGCGAGCAGGTAGCCGAAAAGGGGCGGCAAATGGCCTGGAAGGGTCACGGCGCCCCAGAAGGCCCTAGACCTGTAATCTGGCTAGAACGATCTAGAATGTTCGGCGTACCTTTAAATAGGCCGACTCCTAGCCCAGTGAGTCAGTCTTGAGGTGACAGTGGTCAGTGAGTGATCGGTCGGGCAAGTGTCAGTCAGGAGTCTGTGATATCCTGAGGGAGTATCCATGTGTCAGTGATCAAGTAACGATCAACCAGTCAAGTGTCAGTGACAGTTCAGTCTGTGAGTTAGTGACAGTGATAAACAGTGTCAGTGAATGTAGTAACAGTCTCTGTGTCAGTGTAATAGATTCTTATGTATAATTGTGACATCTAGTATTAAGATATTAAAGATAAGTATAGTGTAATATACATATTAGTGTAATTAGACCTAAGTATAATTGTTATTAGATTAAGTAGCTTAAGGGACCTATTTGTATTTATTAAGTTGTAAATAAATTAGTGTTTAGTATTTAAGTTGTGATTTGATTAGTCATACCCCCAGTGGCCCGTAACAATATGTATGCGGCATTGTGGCTGATGCTATTCACTCAATAATATCTGAGTAACTGTCTGAATACTGATTTAGGAATTATAATCCTAGAAGGAAGCCAAAATGTAAACAAATAAAAGAATGTAAAGGATAACATGAAGTGTTTACATATCTCACTGCCTAGTCTGACGAACTTTGAAAGGTGATAATCGCTAGCTGTAACATTTTTGTTTTGTTTCTTTTTTTGCGATTTTCTCTAAAACTAAGCAAAAACGAGCAAATCTCTAAAGAACTTTTTGTCATAGTTTTTCGGTCCCCTATAAGTTCCTGAAGTTTTGCCATTTAAATTCGGGACACCCTGTGTATATATATATATATATATGTAAGGTTGAGCAACCTTCAATCATCTGTTAATTATTTATCATCTGTGTTTATTACTTTATCTTAACCTTTATTAACCTATTTTAATTGTTGTTTGCTGTAACTTACTGTTGTATTTACGTGTAATTTAATTCTTTACTTTTATTGAATAAATCACGTTTTAACGATCTTAGAAATTAATTTACAAGATCTCAATAAATAAGAAAATGGCTCAACTATTTGTTCAAATTGTAAAAAGAAGTGACCAAGACTTTTTGATTCAGTGCATTTCCATCGACAAGAAAAATTGGTACTTATTACCTGAAGAATCCAAAGACTTAAAGCTCCACTCCTTTCTGTCAGGTAAGAAACCTATAATAAATGCTATAAATGCTATCAAAAACATTAATGGTTACAGAACCGTAGCTGTTAAGATGGATGATGATATTGAAAGAGAATATTTTGATGAATTCTGGGTTCTAATATTTGTTTTCGGGAGTTACCATTAGAGGAATGGGTTTTAAAAACAGTTCCTTCTAGACCTGTAGAAAATCAGACAAGATTAGAAGATCGTATCAAACTATTAGAGACACAATTAAAACTAAATTCAGAACAAAATGAAATTAAACTAAATCATATTTTCGGTTTACCTAATGAAGCCCAGGAGAAATTCGATAGAGAAGAGATTTTTACTCTCGATAAATTGTACTCTGAACTTCGAAAATTAGAAAATGCATTTATGAAAAAGAAGAAAGAAAAACTGTCAAGCCCAAAATTCAGTAAAAAGTCCGCTTGTGTAAAACCATGTTCTCACTGCGAAACCCTCGGTTTTCACAATCGTTATCATTTAGTATCTGAATGTCGTAACAAAAATAAAACTTCTAATCGACCAAAAATAAATGCAACTGATCTCGATTTATGCGAAATCGATCTTGATTCCGAACATTTAAACTAGAGAGCCGGGCGAAGTTATATCCGCTGATTAAACTAAATGTTGTTATAAATGACAATATTAAAATAAAGGCTATTTATGATAGTGGCTCCAATGTGACATTAATAAATCAACGAATTGCTGACTTACTGAAGTTGAAATTAATTAAACAAAGGACGGTGCTAAAAACTATCAGCGGACTTAATTTCACTACAGCCCGGGCTAAAATTAGACTCCGTGTTGGAAACATTACTGATTACATTACAACCTATGTAATCAAGAATAATAATTTCTCTTATGATTTGTAACTAGGTATAGATGCCATCAAGAAATTTAAATTAATACAAGATGAAAATTTGAAAATTTTTCAAAGTAGCATCAGAAGATCTACCTAGTAGTAATCAAAATATAAACTTAACACGATCGAAACTCCATCAGATTGAGACATCCAGTCCTCATCAGAAGCAGACTACAACTACTTGTAAGAAGTTTGGAAGTGATTACAAAGAAAATTTTAACTTTAATAAATTTGATGTTAATTTGCAACATATTGAACAAGAGGAACACAAACAAGAGATTTTTCTTCTACTTAAAAAGTACAAGCACATGTTTGCTAAAGACAAGTTCGACATAGGTAAAGTTCACTCACGTGAAGTGGAAATAAAACTAATCAGAGATGAATTTGTCACGTCTCGTCCCTACAAAATGTTCTATCCCAGATGAAGAAGAAATAAGAAGCCAAATAAAAGGACTCTTGCAGGCTGGGATCATCGAAGAGTCAGACTCACCGTTTGCTTCGCCCGTTACACTGGTCTACAAGAAAGAAGAGAAGAAGAAATCTCGATTCTGTATAGATTTCAGGAAGCTCAACAAATTAGTAGTACCTGAATGTTTTCCATTTCCTACAATTCAAGATGTAATTGATAAAGTAGCTAATTGTGAGTTTTTCACCGTTTTGGACATCAATTCTGCATTTTGGGGCATATCGCTTCGTGAGCAAGACCGAGAAAAGACCTCTTTTGTAACAAAACATGGTAAATTTATGTTTAAAGTTCTTCCGTTTGGTCTTAAAAATGCTTCTGCCATATTCCAGAGAATATTGTCGAACATTATTCGAAGAAATAACCTGGATGATTTCTGTATCAATTACATTGATGATATTTTAATTTTTTCTAGGGACTGGGAAGATCATCTTCAGCATGTTAGCCGACTTTTAAAAGTTCTGAACCCTGAAGGATTCAAACTGAGACTAGAAAAATGTTTGTTTGGTGCGAAGTCAGTAAAATATCTAGGACACAAGTTTTCGAAAAATAAATTATCACCCACCCAAGATAATTTGATTTCGATTCAGAAACTCCAGAGGCCCTCAGATAAATCAGGTGTTCGGAGTATTTTAGGCTCCATAAATTTTTATTTGAAGTACATAGAAAACAGTGCTGTAAAACTGGAACCACTGCATCGTTTATTGAAGAAAGATGTTAAATTCGAGTGGTCAGATGAATGTGAACAAACTTTCAATATAATCAAGAACTGTTTGTGTAGTTCCCCGATTCTGGCTATATACGACATTGACAAGCCTGTCTTCATAGAGACCGATGCAAGTTTAAAAGGTATCGGAGCGACCCTCAAGCAGCCACAAGAAGACGGCCTACTTCATCCTCTCGCTTATTACTCACGTAAACTTTCAGAACGAGAGAAACGTTTAGATTTCATACACTTAGAATGTAAATCTATTAAAGAAGCGATTAAGTTTTGGCAATACTACTTAATTGGACGTCACTTCACGGTTTGCAGTGATCACAAACCCTTAGAAAACCTAAAGACGAAAGCCAGATCTGATGAGATTTTGGGAAATTTGATTCTTTATTTATCCCAGTTTAATTTCAATATTATCTACAAAAAATAAAAAGAAAACGTTCTGGCTGATCTACTCTCCAGAAATCCAGTCCTCGAATACTTCGAGATTGAAGATGCTATCCAGATCATCAATTTAATAGACTTGTCAGGCAATAAAATGATCAAGCCGAGAATCTTTCGGAACTGAAAGCAGCTGAACAGATTGAATCCAAGCCAGGAATAATTTTAAGAAAATTTAAAAAGAAATCAAGAATTTTTGTATCCCAAGCATTTGGAAAAGAAATTATTAAAATTATTCATCAGCATTATGGCCATATCGGACCAGCCCACATGATAGCAACCATCAGACCGTATTACTACTTCAAGGATCTTGATAAAGCAATTCATGATTTCTGTAAGAGCTGCAAGATTTTTATTGAGAACAAAGTTCGTCGGAGTCGTGCGATCGTCCTCCTATCCCGTCTCGGTCCAGCCACAGAACCTTTCCAGATCATGTCGCTTGACAGTGTCGGTGGTTTTGGAGGGAACCGCTTTTACAAACGGTGCATGCACATCCTCGTTGACCACTTCACAAGATATGCATGGATCTCAACAATAAAGGGTCAAACTGCTAAGGATTTCATAAACTTATTTAATCCCATAGTTAAACAAAATAATATCTCAATTTAACTGACAGACCAATATATAGGTATAAACTCAACCCAATTTCTCAAGTATTTGAAAAGAGTTGGAACTCAGATCGTTTTCAAGTGCATTGATAATCCCGCATACAACGGATTAAACGAACGATTAAATCAAACATTAGTTAATCGACTGCGATGTAAAATAAACGATAATACTAGAAGAGCATGGTTAAACTTGGCAGAAGAATGTGTAAAGGAATATAATAATACTATCCACAGTTCTACCCATTTTGCACCATCTTATCTATTGCTCGGCCGAAAATCTTCCATATCTCCACTTGATGGAAACACTTCATCTTCTTTAGAAGAAGACCGCAAGATCGAAACAAGCTCGATCCAGTATGAATCGGACCATTTCCAGTCGTCAGACAGATTTCCTCAACTTTCTACGAAGTAGCCAGCGGTAAGAGGAAGAAGATCTCCAACTTGTTCCACTCCAGCAAGCTCCTTGCTTACTTTCCGCCGTAAGCAGGTGTAAGGGAAAGCCATTTGGCCTACAGACACGGTCTTAAATTAAAGCTAATAAAATTTCCTTAATATTCTTTTATATTTCAGGATGGTACAATAACTACCAAACTTGTCTCCACATTAATTTTAGTTATCTTTTCACTACGTTTTTAACTGTGATTTTACTAATTATATTCATGTATTTTAACTAACTATATGTGCTATAGAAGATATTTTTGTGAAACCAGTACTTTTGGCAGTATATGACCGAGAACTTGACTCAACAGAAAAATTTTAATTTTTGTGAAAAATCACACTTTTTTTAGAAAACTGCATCTCGGCAACCAGTTAATCTACAGGGATGCGGTTTGAATTAAATTGTCATAAATTTAGTGCTATTTAATATTGTAGATATGCTATGTCAAGCAGACATATAAATTATACAAGAAAATAGTGCTAAAATTTCGCGTTTTTTCGAGTACTACAAACATACCCCCAGTTTTTGAGAGTTGCAAACTTGGACTTTAACAACACATTAAAAAATGGTAGCTACACGCGTTTTTGCGAACTTTGTTTTTTTATAAATCGACTTGCTAAATAGCTTAGTAGGTATTGATATTTTGTTATGACATAACAAAGAACTGTTTCGTCTTAGGTTTTTGTTATGTGTTATGAATTAACAACATAAATTTGTACTTTAAGAGCGACTCGGCTGATTTTATTGAAATTTGATATTCATGTTTTCTATGTATCGACTAACACTTTGAAATTGTGCTAACAGTTATGTTTAAATTTGGGTAGGGAATCAATCAACTAGAATAGTTGATCCTCAAGTAAAAGTTGACTCTCCCTACAGGGCAAAATCGTTGTTAATGTACATCTTCAGCCCCTCCCCTCTTAAATTAAAACATAACGTTTAACGCCGTTTCAAAATGTTAGTAAGTATGAAAAAAACATAGTTATAAAAGTTTATTAAAATCGGCTGAGTCGTTCTTAAAGTACAAGCTTAACCTCCCTCCCCCCCACAAAATTAAAATATAACTGTTAGTGCCCTTTCAAAATGTTTGCTAGTATGAAAGAAACATAATTATCAAATTTTGTTAAAATCGTCCGGGCCATTCTTAAAGTACAAATTTAGACCCCCTAAATTAAAGCGAAACATCTTTTACTAAACCATTGCAGCAAGAGCATATTCTTCCTTGGAAAAGCGTTCAAACATTTTAAATCAACTTTTACTGAAAAGACTAGTAAGAGTCTACTATACTATCTCTATAAATTACAATATAGCACACAAATTAGAATAGTGTAATATCTTATTCCACCATAAAGTTAATAAGTTTGATTTTGTATACCACAATTGTAGTTATTTTTTAATTTTGTTTGTATTATTATACTATTATTTTTATTACTCTGGCTTGGATTATAATTTAACTATTATTGTTTAATTTGATGTGTAGGTTTTTTTGTTTTGTTTTTTAGTTTTTCCTACTGTTATATCTCGTTTGCATTCTTCATTTTTTTTTATAGATCTCTCCTTGTTACTTATTGTTTCATGAGAGATAAATATGTACCAGACATGTTCCTATGTTATTATTAGCCCAGCTCGGCTTTAGGTAATTTATTTTCAATAAAGAATAAAAAAAAAAAAATAATCCCAGTCAAAGTAACAAAAGCAAGAAAATCTTTGATCGGCGTTTACTGAAAAACAAGTTTTTTGATTTAGCGTTCCACTTGTAACACTATATACATGGATATACTCCGGCTCATTCCACCATTGCTTTCGACAGACCAGTCTTTATTCGATTGGAACTCAATTCCTCCCATCTTTATTTATTATCTTTTATATTTTAATTTCGTTAATCATCAATAGTGAACTAAAAAACTTGTATGAAATATTTCCACAAATCTTAGTTAATTGCATTCACAATACATCTTTTTTGTAAGGATTTTCTTTGCCATTTACCATTTTTTACCAAGTTTCCTTAAATTCTTAAATAATCTGTCGGTCCCTCCATTCCTCTCTGTCCATAACTTCCTTCTACGAATGTCCCCGGCCAGCTCGGTGATGATGCATCATTGAAAAACTTTATTTATTAAATATAATTAAGTTTCATGTTTGTGAGTCATTGTCCTCCTCCTCACAAGTGTGGTTCGGTGGCCCTGAAGAAGACCTGCAACGCAGGTCGAAATGTCACATATTAAAGAATCCTTCTTTAACGTGGTGTTTTTTTTTTGGCTGCATCCCTGACTATCTTCTTCTATATAATTAAGTTTATTTTTGTTGTAATATAATACTTACTTATTTTTGTTGTAATATTTTTGTTGTAAATATAATCAAGTTAATTTTTATTAATTAAGTTATTTTTGTTATTATTTATTTTATACTTAAATATAATATTTATATTTTTATAAAAATAATATAAATTATTTAACTTTCAACAATCTGTTATATTTTTAAAAAGTATGTTTATAAATCGCTACATTTTACAGGGAAAGAAAGCTTGGTGGATTCCCTCTACACTTTGTGGTTCACTTGCACTCATTGGTGCATTCTTGCTGATTTTTGTACCAGAGACTAAGAACACTCCAATGCTAGATACAATCAGTGAAATGAAACATGTCGAAGGAAAGACTCATCAAAGAGCCAATTGAGATATAATTATGTTTACATAATTTCATTGATATTTTTTGAATTTCTCATTTTTTTTCTTTTTGTATTAATTTCCATACTGTAATTAATAAAGTTTCTAAGTTGTGTTGTTTGTTCTTCAAATAATCATGCATATTTATTTTATTTTTAGTCTATGAAATATTTTTATTGATTAGGCAAATACCATGCATGGGTTTATAATCTGATCTTTTAATGCGGAATAATAATGCTAGTTTTTTGTAGCTTTCAAGAAGTCTCGAGATCAGCACCTGGAATGTGCAGTGTACGAGTATACTGTAACCGGGCGCGAGCAGAAAATTTGAATCGGTAATGGAACAATGGATGTGGTTGAGACAAACATGACAACTTAACGCCCAAACTGTGCCAGACAGGTACGGTGTTCCTCATATAATGGATTTCAGGAACAATTTGTTTAGTAAGTGCGTTTTCTCAAGGTTAGACCTAGTGCGTGCCTACTATCACATACCCATACGCGAGGAAGATATTCCGAAGACCGCAGTCAACACACCTTTCGGGTTATTTGAATTCTTAAAAATGTGTTTCGGTCTGCGTAATGCAGCGCAAACCTTTCAACGATTCATGGACAATGTCTTTAGAGATTTAGACGACGTTTGGATACTTATCGATGACATGCTGATCGCTTCTTCGACCCCATGAAGAGCATCTAGAACATCTTCGTGAAGTGTTTAAACGCCTAGAAGAGAATGGATTAACGCTGAATCCCGAGAAATGCGAATTTGGTGTAGGGCACCTAAAGTTCTTAGGTTACTACGTAAGTAAAGATGGAATTAAGCCTCAAGAAGAAAAAGTACGAGCCATCAAGAAGTACCCCAAACCAAAAGATGTAAGTTCTCTTCGTCGCTTCCTCGGAATGATAAACTTTTACAGGCAAGCAATTCCTCATGCTGCAGCGGTTATGAAACCTTTAAATAAATATCTCCATGGTGCCAGGAAAAACGATAGGACAATCATTCAATGGAACGAAGAAAGTGATAAAGCATTCGAGCTATGCAAGTCGAGTCTTAAAAAAGCAGCACTTCTGGCGCATCCCAAACTATCAGCAGAACTTTCCCTTGCTTGTGATGCCTCAAATCAATGCATGGGAGCAGTTCTCCAACAAAAAGTGGAAGGTAATTGGTTTCCTCTAGGTTTCTTCTCGAAAGCTCTTTCGGAAGCTCAACAGAACTATTCCACCTATGATCGAGAACTATTAGCAATTTTTTCTTCTATTAGACATTTCCGTCCAGTTATCGAGGGTAGAGAATTTTATATTCTTACAGACCACAAACCTATCGTATTTTCAATGCATCAAAAGCCTACATCAGAGTCTCCTATTAGGATACGGTGGCTGACAGACGATCAGACTACCCGGAGATTTCTTTGTTCCGTCAACAATTCGTGCAAATTGCACTAGTCTTATTCAAGAGCTCCGAGAGGTTTTCGAACACCTGAAATCGGCTACTTTTAGAACAAGCTCAAGAACTCTATTTGTTCCGCAGTCACTTTCTACATGCAGCCACGTCTTTCTACGAGATGACAGATTGAGGAAACCACTTAATCCGCCATACACTGGACCTCATCCTGTCAGTCGTCGAACCGACAAATTGTGCACCCTTAAGCTTCCCAACAGAGAAGTAACAGTTTCATTAGATCGAGTAAAACCAGCCTTTTTACTCGAATATCGTGAAGGAGAAACTCCGACGTCCGAGCTGGTAAGAAGCAAATTTGGAAGGATTAAAACAAATGTCAGGTTCATGGACGCCATTGTTGAAGGGAGCACTGTAGCAGAGCAAGGTTGATAACAATGCCGTCCATAACCTCCTTGCTTAGAGTGCTACAAGTACGGACACAGAGAACAGAACACAGGCTGAGAAGGCTATGATATAGTTGCAACGGTGTTGTCTTATGATGTGACTGGTGGAGTGTCGGCTCTGGGGTGTGCACACCAATAGCGCTCAATTAGTGACTGTCAGTCTGCTATGGAAAGAAATAAGCATTGTTTATATATTTTTTAATAGTGTTGTACGTAATTTTTAATATTCATTCATTTTCTTTTTTACTATTAGTTATAACCCAAGATTTATTATCTAAATTATTAGACTGAGTACAAAGATTACTTACGTAATCTTTTAAAAACGTCAATGAATCCTAAAGTTTTGGTTTTAACTCTTTCTTCAAGCCCTTCATCATAACATCTATTGTTTGAATAACAAATTTGAGATCAACCATATTTTTGGCGATTCTTGCTGGAGATGTGACCAATTCTTAATGATGTATATTAATGTAAATGTATATTGTATATTGGCCTGAATGAATAAAATTTGAATAATATGTGTTGAGATTAAGGATGTCTGATTTTTGTTTATTGCGCGATTTTTTTTTTCGATGGTTATCATTTCTTTAATATTTCGTTTAACATTATTTTGTTTATGGTGAATAATTTTGGGGGAATCAAATTTAAAAAAAAAAATTTTTTTTGCCCGTAATGTGCGGCCAGAGCTGTTTGGTCAGGTTTATTCGATTTTTTAGTTATAGACGTCCAACTGTATTTATGTTGATAAACACGTCGTTTGAGATATTATTCCGATGTACCGAAAGAAGACTTGCCACAACTATCTTCACACGGTATTTCGTAAACAATATTAGACTATAATTCCAGTTTACCTTCGGTTTTAGTGAGTAATGTGTCTGGACGTATTTATGAATGTGACAATGTAGTCAGGTTTATGGTTATTTGTGTGTTTTTCTGAGTCTTTCTTATGGTATTTGTATGTATGGAATTGTGTAATATCTTTAATATCTTAGTATTGTTAATTTCATGTTGTTTATATCGAGCATTTGCTTTCCTTATAAATTAAAACTTGTAATTGTTTGTTCAGTTTAAATGTAAATATAACAAAGTGTTTTCCTTAGTTGTAATAATTGTGAAAAGACTATGGTTAATTACACCACGTGTTCTAAGTAACCCTCACTTCAATCGATTACCTACCAAAGAGGTAATACAAGCATTACATATGACTCAAGAGAAGGAGAAATGCGAAAAGAATAATAAGATGAGAAAGCGAAAGATGAGAAAATGGCATGTGAAATAGCTTTAAATTTGAGAAGATGGAAGAGAATTTTCAGGCACGAGAAAGCCCAATAGGGAAGTCAAAATACTAAGAGAAGGCTTAAAATAACACATAATTATGCCTGGGCCAAAACGAAAACCTTCTCACTGAGAGTGACGAAATCAAGAGTAGGTGGCAGCAGTTCTTTAAAGAATTGTTAAATCCCTGAGACATGCAGCAATCACTTTCACCAGACGTATCGACCCGACAAGGATATGGAAATTGATGAGGAGGTCTCACCTGACAGAGAAGAAATAAGGGAAATAATTCTATCGCTAAAAAATAATAAGTCCCCTGGACCTGACAAAATTCTGTCAGAGGTATTAAACACGCAGGAGAAGAAACCTGGAAGGAGATTGTCAAGGTGGTATGGGACATCTGGGTAGAAGAAAAAAATTCCGTTGGACTGGAGGGAGTCCTATACATAAAAAAGAAAATAAACTTTAATGTGAAGAACTACAGGGAAAATGCACTACTACCCACAGTATATAAAGTCCTGTCTGTAGTAATATGTCGGAGGCTGGTGGAGATGAGTGAACGACTACTCGGAGAATATCAGAGTGGATTCCGCCCAGGAAGATCAACTACAGACTACCTATTTTCTATTAGGCAAATGCTCGAAAAATGTATGAATATGACGTCGATTTGCACGATCTGTTTATTGATTTCAGACCGATGTATGATGGTGTGGATTGAGGAAAGCTGCTGGAAGTGTTACGGTCACTAGGAACACCTGGAAAACTAATCAGACCAATGAGGATATCATTAGAAAGGACAAGTACTAAAATAAAACCAGAGTGGGCACCTCGGAAAGCTTTGAAGTTAATTGTGGCCCTAGAAGTAGCGAACCCAGAAATAAAGCTGAACCCAGGGTACACTATTTACAATAGCCTTACACAGAAAATGGCACATGCTGATGATGTGGTTGTCACAGGTAGAACTGAAACATCATTGGCCGGTGGTGTTAAAGAATTCAAGATAGCAGCTCTCAATTTGGGTCTCGAAATAAACACGGGCAAGATCAAATATATGAAAACCTCTAGAGAGACCGAGAGAAGAAGAGTTGATGTGGGGGAGAAAACGTTTCACTACTGTAGTACATTTAGATACCTAAGAGGTGCTGTGACGGAGAAGAACAATCTGGGCGTTGAATTAAAAAGCAGAATGGTTGCAGGAGCCAGATGTTTTTATGCAATACAAAAAGCTCTCCATTGTAAAACTCTCTCAAGAAAGGCAAAACTGTTGATTTATAAATCTATAATAAGGCCAATAGTGATGTAGGGCAGTGAGAGGTGGAATCTCTCTAAAGATACCGGGAGAGCACTGTTGGTCTGGAAGAGAAGAATCCTAAGAAGGATTTTTGGTGCTGTGGGAGAGGAGCACAGGTGGTGGATAAGAAACAATGTCGAGATTACGCAATGGTATGGTGAGTCTGATATCCTCTGTGCTACTAAGAAAGGCAGGCTCAGATGGTGGGACGCGTCGAAAGATTGGAGCCCAACAGCCTGCCAAGGATAATGTTTAATGGTACACCGGGAGGAAAAAGAAGGAGGAGCAGACCCAGGCGCAGGTGGATTGATGACCTTGAGGGGGTTTTGCGGAGGCTGGATATACAGAATTGGAGGAACCTAGCGAAGGACCAAGTGGAATGGTGAAAGATGGTGGCAGAGGCCCAGGTCCTGTGAGTACAGTAGCGCCCAAGAGCATACAAACAGACAAGGATTCTTATAACTGTGGGCTATAATTATATACTGTTTTCAGTCGTTTTTATTTATGGAGAACATGTTTAGTAAAGAATTGATTTTAAAGACATTTTAAATGCAAATTAGACACCAGTATCTAACTACTACTCCATTCTTAACGAAATTGGGGAGACTGTTCAAAACAAGGATAATTTAAATTGGTCAAAAAAATATATACTTAATATTGTTCAGAAAAAAATCATTATACCGCAATAAAAATTATACCTGAAAAATAGTAAAACAAATTAGTATTATTTTATTGTGCCCATGTTTTTTTTTTGTTTTTTTTTCAAAATTTTATCAAGGAATCCAAAGAATGGGAATATAAATGTTAATATTATTTTTTATTTTTTAAGTAAGAGTGTATATGAAGACATTTAGAACCTCCGGAAGACCACTCAATTCCTAATTTTGAATCCTAGGCCACCTTATAGAAGAACGAAGAATAATATAGTTTATTGTAATCATAAGCATCCTCCACCATTTACAGTTCTTTGATTAACCTTAATAAAATAAATATATACTCACAAAGAAAATAAAGCTGCCATCAAGCACATTCTTCATATTCAATTCGGCATCCGATACATCTGAATCATGTGATAAATGGATAATAGGGGACCCGAAGGTCTCAGCGCGCTCGTAACCAGGTCTTGGGTTCAAATCCCACCTGGGCGGGTAAAAATTTATTTCGTTTCGGACACACGAAATGAATCTTGACCTTCCCACCCACGCCAGTATAAGTATAGGACTGTACGGTCCTTCCCGGAAAATTTTATGAAAATTAGGTGAGCATAATGGTGAGTTTGTGGTCCTTATAGTTCAAGTTTTCTTGTTTTTAGCCTTAGCGTGAACTCTAATAAATAATATTTATAACTTTATTTTTCAGTTAAAACTGTTGCTTTTAGTTTATGCTTGAATAATTATAATAAAGAAAAACAATGTTATTAAATAAATAATGACAAAATTTATATTGCACAGTAATAATATTTTATTTTCTTCATTATCACAGATAAGGTCAAAATTATTTTATCAAACAATGTTGAATATATTGAAAAACACTATACTAATTATTAATAAATATAAATAAAACATGAATATAAGTTCAGCAATTATTATTGCTGGATTTCTAAAGAGGCCTTACACACTTACGAATTTCTAGGAAGAAAAAAACAAAACGTTTTCGCAAATATTTTAAACGGATTCATTTTCTTCCTCTAATTAGGAGTTTATTCATGATAATTGTGATCTCCTCAGTGAGAATGGATGGTTACTGAGTTTAGTTCAACTAGATCAGACTTATTTACCATTTTTCGACTTAGACTGAAAGGTTGGAAAAAAATAAATTAGTTTTATTCAACCTCAAATCGTATTTTATCATTGGTCAACTATACCTAAAGACCAATACCTATACGAAAGACCAATTTTTAGTTTCTATAGCCTTTTGAAAAGGAATTCTTAATAATTTTGGGTTTATTGAGGAGTTTGAATTCCTTCGTAATCTGATTGGGTTTTAATGACTGTTTAGCTTTAATAATTGCTTCAAAAACAGGTCTATGTTGTACTTTCGTACCACGTTATTTGGGGATAGGTGATAACCTATAATAAATCTTGGGTTCCTTTAGATATAAAGGAACCCAAGATTTATTATCTAAATTATTAGACTGAGTACAAAGATTACTTACGTAATCTTTTAAAAACGTCAATGAATCCTAAAGTTTTGGTTTTAACTCTTTCTTCTAGCCCTTCATCATAACATCTATTGTTTGAATAACAAATTTGAGATCAACCCAATTCTTAATGATGTATATTAATGTAAATGTATATTGTATATTGGCCTATTTTTGGCGATTTTTGTTTATTGCGCGATTTTTTTTTTCTGCTGGAGAATGTGACCAATTCTTAATGATGTATATTAATGTAAATGTATATTGTATATTGGCCTGAATGAATAAAATTTGAATAACATGTGTTGAGATTAAGTATGTCTGATTTTTGTTTATTGAGCGATTTTTTTTTCGATGGTTATCATTTCTTTAATATTTCGTTTAACATTATTTTGTTTATGGTGAATAATTTTGGGGGAATCAAATTTAAAAGAATTTTTTTTTGCCCGTAATGTGCGGCCAGAGCTGTTTGGTCAGGTTTATTCGATTTTTTAGTTATAGACGTCCAACTGTATTTATGTTGATAAACACGTCGTTTGAGATATTATTCCGATGTACCGAAAGAAGACTTGCCACAACTATCTTCACACGGTATTTCGTAAACAATATTAGACTGTAATTCCAGTTTACCTTCGGTTTTAGTGAATAATGTGTCTATGGTGGACATATTTTTGAATGTGACAATGTAGTCAGGTTTATGGTTATTTGTGTGTTTTTCTGGGTCTTTCTGATGGTGTTTGTATGTATGGAATTGTATAATATCTTTAATATGTTAGTATTGTTAATTTCATGTTGTTTATATCGAGCATTTGCTTTCGTGAATTGCAAATGAGTCTGTGTGGGTATCCACTTGTATAATTTTATTGTAACCTGTTTTTTCACTGTAGAGCATGATTATGAGAACAATATATTCTCAAAACGTCACCAAAATAGTTGTTTTTATTTATTGACTGAACCTCAAGAACCTTATTAAACATGTATATATAATACAAATATAATTTAATGAATAAACATAAATCCCTAACCCTAAATCCTCATAAATCTAAAATTTCACACCAACAAAGACACAATTAAATACCATTAGCGATTGTCATTAATATTCTTTCTATCTTTAAAATATAATTACCATTCATGGGGTATAATTGATTTCTCCACGTGTTATTATTTTCTTATAAATTAGCAGTTTGTTGAATTTCCACAATTCCTCAAGTATCTGAAGTTAAGTAATTCGGTATTTTATGAGTTTTATATGAGTATTTTATGTCGTTTTTGTTGTATCACACTTCTTACCAACATTAGTCTTTCTTAGTTAACGCTTTATAATAAAACCTTACAGCTTTTAAAGCAGCTTCACTTCACAGTCATGAATAACATAAACGAACATGTAATGATGATATAATCACAAAGACTAGGATCGTAGACACAATAAAATGTTTTATAAACAATAATGGAATAAATTATTTTTTTAGATGTCTTGTTTGGATCGGTATGCAAATAAACTGTGTACATTTTAATTTTTCAGGTATAGTTGACCAGTGATACAATATGATTTGGGGTTGAATAAAACTAATTTATTTTTTGCCGACCTTTCAGTATAAGTCGAAAAATGGTAAATAAGTCTGATCTACTTGAACTAAACTCAGTAACCATTCATTCTCACTGAGGAGATCACAATTATCATGAATAAACTTCTAATTAGAGGAAGAAAATGAAGTTAGAAGATTCTCTTCAATATTGTAACCTTATATTTATTTTTTTTAAAAGAACTTATATTATGCATATTTTTAATATTTCGATTTACTTCAGGATCATAAAAAAAATATGTTTATTGTTTAGGAGTATGTAAATTAATATTTTGATAATAATTTCAAGGATTTATTAATTCTGATTCAAACAGTGATTTTTGTTTTTATTATTATTAAATAAAAACAGAAAAGTGTTTTATTTTCTTGTATTAAATGTGAGTTTTGAAGTGCTGAGAAACGATTTTACCTTAGATGGCTAAATGCTACTAGGTATGGCTCGGATAGTGCCCTGAAGAGCTGGAACACAACCAGAAACAGTCTCCATCGTTTGGCACGGCCATTCACAGACACTATTAGAACTATGCTCAAAACTATATTTTCTGCTCTCTTTTGTTTAGGATTGACGTCTATATTTACTCCAACCAGGGCAGGAAGGACGGATTACCCTACAGGTTACCAATCTATTCTAGCCTAGGTAAAGATTCATTCCATGGACTCGCCATTAAATAAATTTCAAAATCCCAGGATGGGAGAATTCAAAGCCATGTCATGTACCGGGGGCGCTGAGAACATTTGCCCATTTTATTAAATATCATACTTTGTGTGTCATATTTCAGTATTTCGATGTAAAGAAATCCGGACCTTGCTTACTACGACCAAAATGTTTTGAGCCTAGCTCCCGGTACTGATGAAGAAAATTCGATTTTCGACTCTGGATACCGATATATCGGTAAAAAAAATTAATTACTGCGACAAAAATTTACAACAATTAATACACAGTTAATGTTACTATCCCAATAAAAACGATAGAATTGCTTCAAGATATTTGATTATTTTTTCTGTTGTGCCATTTAAGATTATTCTCGGCACATTAATGATGTATCAATTTATTTAATAACATGTTTCACCCTCTTTTATTGTAAAAGAAGTAATAATGAAATCAGTTTCCATTTATTTAATTATACATACGTATATTAATGACACCTTGAATCAATATATATTCAATGTAAAAAGCTTATTTTAATATATATAATGACTGCCAATTTACAACAATTAGAATAATAATTTTTGTAATTGTTCTGCATTAATGAATACGCAATATTAGCCATGCTCAACCTGTACCCATCATTTGTATTTATAAAACCGTAAGAAGCTAAGTTTTGTAAAGCGGTGTGCTGAGATTAGTGATTTTGAATTTTCTAGAATTTCATTAATTCTTAAATAGAATGAGGATTTAAATCAATGAGGAAGCTTTAAATGACTGTACCTAGTTGTTTTTTAATACACAAATATAAATTGTGATTATTAAGGTACGTATTTGTTTGTCTAGTTCTTAATTATAAAATTGCATTAAACGTTCCGTGTACAAACCTGTAAAAGTGTATTATGGACTAAATTAATAAAATTAAAATGTTTTTTAGTTAACAATCACTGACCAAACAATTTATAAGCTAGATTTCGTATTACTGCCTAGGCAGAAAGTATTTAAAAATCATTAATATACTTGAAATATATTTGTGTATGTGTATGTGTGTGTTTGTATATATATACGAGTATATATATATATATATATATATATATATATATATATATATATATATATATATATATATATATATATATATATATATACATATATCAAGTATGTTAAGTATATTAATGATTTTAATATTTTATACCGGGTACCTATACCGAAAATTCGATTTTCAATTCTCGAGAACAATACCTTGGCTAAACAAAAAAAATCTGTGTGAATCATAAAATATCAAAACAAACCCATCAATGCAATAATTATTAATGAAATAAATTAGTAAATAGCAAAACCGTTTATATCTAATAGGTAATTACAAGTTTATTAAAATGTATAAAAAAATAATTTATTTAATAGATTCTTATATTAAGCATTCCAAAGATAACTTTTTCAAAGGTACCGGGTTTCATTTATTACATAATTTATCACAAATATCTGTAAAGCTTTACAGATCTTTCTACATTACAGATCTTGTAATGTAGGTGGAAGGATGTACTGATTGGTCTCTAGATGTTGTTTTAATAGTAAATTATTGAGCTTTGGGGCTCTACTAAACCATCGAATTTATCTCGTATCCAATCCTTACAATCCAAAATCCTTCGAAAAGCCCTTAATGCTCCTTACTTTGTCTCCAATAAACTTATCCATAAAGATCTTAATGTTCCATATGTTTCTGATATTGCCCAAACCAGATACCTATCCTTTCATAGTACACTGCAGAACCACATACATCCACTAGTTCCTCAACTTGCTTTCCAATCCATTCCATATAATCCTCCGAAGCGTCCGAAAAAAAAATTGCCTAGAGATCTAGTGTAGAATTTTTACTGAAGTGCTACTGATAGTAGTTCTTTTCAAGTTTTGACATGTTATTGTATTCGTTATGAACACATTTACTCGATGTACATATATAATGTTTTTAGCCAATAATATAAAAACTAGTTAAAAATAATAGTTTTTGTTGATTTTTGTTTACTAGTTTCAGAAAGATTTAAAATTTATTTATTAGGGCAAAGCCTTTTTCACATTACTTTAAAGTATTTAATCCATCTAGTATTTTATAAAGTCAATATTTTAATATTTTCAATCATATTTTCTAATTATATATTAATGTTTTACAAATATTAATTTTAGCCGAATTTCCAGCTAATTATAATTTATAAATAAAAATACCTGAATAATTTGTATAATGTTGTATCCAATGCATCTAACAACTTCTTAAGGTGATGAAAGTATTGTATGCAATTCACACTGTATAGAAAATATATTTTAATTGGTGTATTACTCAGCTCAGTGAGCAGTTAAGTGAATAACACATCGAATTATGATTCTAGTAAAAGAAGTAGCGTGATCAGTAATTACATCTCTTGCTGGATGGTATGTATCACAGTCAACCTTCAACTTTAAAATTCCTCTCTGCCCTCATTTGTGTTCCAAACACTGAATAAAATCAATACATCATATATTTTTGACAGTAATTATGGTAGATAAAAAATTTCTATGATAATTTTTGTTTGTTTTATTTGGGCTTTACGTTCTCATGTACTCCAACTAGGGCAGGAAGGACGGCTATAATAATTTTGACATAAATTCCATGTCACAAATATTGTCAATTCTAATTTTATTTCTCATCTTGAAAAGTATTATTCCGAATATAATAGGGAAACTTCAACTACCCAACGAATTTTTTGATGATTTTAAATTACAAAAAAATCTAAATATAACTATAAGTATCCCCCGTTTCGGCTTCGACCGCTCTCGTAAGAAAAGAACTTGGATAATTTTAACCAATAATTGAAGTTTTATTTATTTATCAACAAAAATCTAGTACTGTATAAAGCATACAAAAAGGAAAAAGCAAATTCATAAGACATCCGAATAAACTACATTTCGAGTTTAGTCGAAATTTTGAGACTGACAAGATTGTTTCGAGTTTTCAGTTCTGTGGTACATATAATTGACCGTGAGAGAAACAGCCAGCTCCAAGATCTACGTTTTTGTAAGTCTGGCCTTGCTATTTTTTCGTTTTCATTAGCAAAAGAAACTTAAATTGACGAATGTAATCATTTAAATTGGTAATATATGATCATCATTGTATATATGGAAATCATTGAAATTCTAGAAATATGTAAATGCGGTTTCTTCAGTTGCCGTTGTAGTGAGAATTATAGCCTCATTAATATTTTCAAGCATAGCTGCTACGATTGCAAAGATAGATGGTTGTGTCAGAGAGTATGGTTGTAGCATGTCCTGCTGCCCTCTATGTTATGCTTGGGCTAAATAGTGATGGGTCGTTCCACAAATTTAAGGGAACCGTTCCTACCGTTTCGTTACATGACGGTAACGGGTATTTTATTCGTTACGTTACCTATTCGTTCCAAGAAAATTTTCCGACATTTCGTTACCTGACAAACAAAAAAAAATAAATAAATAAAAAAAAAAAAAAAAAAAAAAAAAAAACGAGCCAGAGCAACAACACTAAACAAAATAGAGAACTGAGTACAGTTAATTAAGTTCATAAATGTCTTTCATGATTATTCACCATTTATAATACGATTTTAATGACATTGTTCTGGAAACCTTTAGAATCATATTGAAATATAAGGATTTATTCCAACATCGTCTTGTTAGGTTTATGAACATTATAAAACGATATATTTTGTCGACTATTAAACATATTAATTTAAAGTGTTTAATTTTATTGACAAGTGCAGAAATTTTTTTTACAACCGTAAGCATTATTTACATCGACTTAAATATTTCAACAAAATATATTAATTTAGGCTTTTTATATTAATTTTACAACAAAGTGCAAGGTCATTTGTTATATTGCATTTAATTAATCAATGCTTAAAATTTTGTAAAAAAAAAAATGTTTTTACAATAAAACTTTTAATACTTTCTGATACTCTGATAATACTGATACTCAGTGATCACATTAATCCCTAAAATTATCTATTTTTTTTTTTCCCTTTAACATTGAGAAATATAGTTGGTGTAGAAATAAGAAGAAACTTTTTAAAATAAATATGTTGTAAATCAAAGAATTTGTTCTATCATATTATATTATCAAACTGCACTAATTTTATGTCTTCTTTTGCAATTTTATTGTTTATAAGTAAGTTTATAATAAACGATTTTTTTTTTTTAAATTATTATTTCATTATTTCATTATTGTTTCGTGGCACCGAGGTTGAGAACCGCTGCCATAAGGGATTAACGTTGGAAAATAGACAAGGACCGAAGAGCGAATGGAAAAGTGCTATAATGAACAGAACGAAGACCGGATGGATCGAGGAATGAAGAAAGAATGAGACCGATGTAACGATAAAATACCCAGACCGATGGAACAATAAAATACCGAGACCGATGTAATGAATAAAGAACGAGACCGATGTAACGATAAAATACCGAGACCGAAGTAACGAAGAAATACCGAGACCGATGGAACGATAAAATACCAATGGAACGGGAAAATCCGGGTCCTTGTAACGGTATCAATCGTTCCAACGTGGGAACGTTCCTCGTACCGTTACAACAGTAACGGACTATCCCTAGGGCTAAATATAGTTGTTGTTGAACCTTCAATGTGTTGGGTCGGCAGTGAGCCGTGTCTGTCTCTTTTTTTTTCCCTGAGTCAGAAAAACTGACAGGTTATGGGCCCAGATCATTGCCCAGTTAATTATTAGTGTTAAGTTATTGGTAATTATGCTTATTAGTGTAGAGTGAATAGTGTCAAAATTGAAATTTGGGAATTTAAAGTATTAAAGTCACTAGTAGAAAATGGCCGTCAAACAATTCAACAGTTTTCCCGCAGCTTAATGATTCAAATTTCAAAACTTGGGAGTTTCGTCTTATCTCATTGCTGTATGAGAAGGAAGTATTCAATAGGAAACTATTGAAGATGAATGGGCATCGGAGAACAATGAGGCCAAGAGAAAAGACAAGAAGGCGATGAATATTATCATCAATTGTGTTACCGACCGCCATATTGATTATATTAGTAGCGCGAAATCAGCCAAGGAAATGATGAAATCTTTTACTAATGTTTTTGAGAGGAAGAGTACCATCGCGAAACCTTTTGCCAGAAAGAAATTCCTTACTTTGAAATGTACGACAAGTTTGCAGGAGCATTTCAATAAATTTGACGCCATAGTCAGAGACATTGAATCCATGGGATCCAAGATGGAGGAAGATGATCGCGTCTGTCATCTTTTGTTAAGTCTTCCTCATAAATTTGAGGAAATCGTTACCGTGCTTGAAGCGATGGATAACGACCTTACTTTGGATTTTGTAAAGTCAAGACTTTTACATGCTGAACTCAAGATGCACATGCAAGATGGCGTTCCAGATGAAGGGTCATTCAGCTGAGAGCCAAACAATGGGAAATTTTCTAGAAAGTGTTTTGAATGTGGAGACCCTGGACACCTAAGTACCCAAAACTGAAATAAATTAAAAATAATGCCAATTATGATAAAGCAAATATTGATTGATTTGGTAGAAGAGAAAAACCCTAACCTGCACAACAGCGACCAAAGGATAGTTACAAAAAGCTCTCAAGGGGATGGTACACATGTGATAAGGTAGATATAACATTTGTTGCTGTGAACAACAGTAAATGTGCAATGTCTTCAAGCCAAATATATGAAAAATAGAGAAATTAAATTTATTTTGGACTTCGGCTGTACAGACCATTTAGTGTGTATTGACATGAAACAATTCATGTCTGATGTTATAGAACTGAAAAACCCTATCAGGATTAATTTGGCTAATGGGGTGTACTTATTGCAAAGGAAGCAGGTATTCTACATTTGCTTATGAATTTATTATCAGTGAAGAAGATTGTGGATTCAGGGAAAGAAGTTATCTTAAAAAAGGATAAGGCCTTGATTGTCTACAATGAAAATGTGATTGAAGGACAGCTTAGTGGAAAGTTATACGTAATGAACTTATATATCAACGAAGAGTGCCATATCACATATTCCAATCCAGACCTGTGACACTAAAGATTAGGCCATTTAAATCGTAAAAGTTTACAGCAAATGGGTTTGCCTTTTTCGAATGATGTCTGTGATGCATGCAGACAAGGTAAGGCTGTTAGGCAACCATTTAGGCCTTGTGTGGAACGCAAATCAAGAAGAATTAGAGAATTCATTCACACTGATATATAGCCAGTTTCTCCAGCTACACTTAATAGAGAAAAAAAATACTTCCAAGTTATTGTTGACGATTTTTTCTCATTTCTGTGTAGTATATTTACTATTAACTAAGGATGAAGCAGCTTATAATTTAATGAATTTCATTAAACAATTAGAAACCAAATTTGCACATTTCAACCGAATTAGGTGTGATAATGTGGGTGAATTTAGTAGTAGTCACCTTAGGAGATTTTGCCAAGAAAAGGGCATACAAATCGATTATACTGCATCATATTCTCCTCAAATAAATGGTCTTAGTGAAAAGAAGAATGGGACCTTAATAAATAAAATCAGAACAATGTTCGTAGACACAGGATTGCCGAAGTTTCTGTGGGGTGAAGCTGTGAGAACATCTGCCTATTAATGTAATAGGTCCCCAACTACAGTGTTAAAGGGGAGAATCCCAGCAGATCTTTATTATGGAAAATTTGGTTTAGAAAAATTTAAAGTTTTTGGAGCCAAGGCCTGGTCACTGCAATTACCTAAGAAGGGAAAACTAGAGCCTCGTGCTAAGCCATTTATTTTTGTGGGCTACACTCCTAATGGATACCGACTTTGGGATCCAGAAAACATCAATATTCAGACCTCAAGAGATGTCACTTTTGATGAGAGAAACATCAAGTTTCAAAATGAAAAAGAAGAGGAACTCTTAACTAAAATCATTGAAGAAGATAAGAAAATGAAGAGGTTCCTGTTCAAGACTTAGAGAGTGACTGTGATGCAAAGCCATTTTCTAGATTTGAAGATGAAGAGGATGAAGAAAGAAGTAAGTACAATTTAAGACCAAAAATAAGTACAAAGAAGCCTGATAAATATAAAGACTATGATCTTTATCAAGCCAACGTTATGACTCCCCATTCTGTTGAAAATGAAATGTATGAAGCATTTTGTTATATGGGGAAGTTAGACCATTTGGAAGATGGAACGATCCAAAACACTTTATCAGAAACAATACCGACAAACTATGAAGAAGCAATAGATAGAAGAATTAGACTCTTTAAAGGAAAGCAACACTTGGGAAATTGTCGAATCTCCACCTAATAAAGAGCTAGTTGATAGTAAATGGGTTTTCTGTGAGAAGGAAATTGATGGAAAAATAAAAAGAAAAGCTAGGCTTGTTGCACATGATGTCTACTCTCCAGTCGCTAAAATGACTACTATTCGAGCTTTACTTGCCATCGCAATCGAGGAGGATCTTCAGATCACCCAGATGGATGTGAAATCAGCTTTTCTGCATGGAGATTTGGAACAACCGGTATACATGGAAATTCCTAAAGGACTGGACATAAAACAAGATTCAGATAATTTGTTAGTATGTAAGCTACAAAAGGCATTGTATGGTTTAAAGGAATCAGCAGAGTTGGTATATGACCTTTAATAATCATTTAATGTCAGTTGGATTTATGAGATCTAAATTAGATCCATGTCTGTATATAAAAGGGAACATTTATTTGATTTTGTATGTTGATGATATTTTAATTTTAAGCAGAAATAGAGTCAAAAATTGACTTAACAAATAAATTAATAGCTAAGTTTAAAATGAAGTTGATCTCTGAAAAGAATTCTTTTAAGTTTTTAGGTCTGGAAATTGAAATAAATGATAATTGTATAGCAATAACTCAGAAAGGTCTCGTTAACAAAATTCTTAATAGATTTAACATGCAAGATTGTAAGGTTTCTAAAATTCTGATGCAACCTGGTTTAAAATTAGACTCGGTGAATGAATGTGATTCATCTCTTCCTTATAAGGAACTGTTAGGTGCCCCTATGTTTTTAATGTTAGGCTCAAGGCCTGATCTTTGTTTTTCTGTCATGTACTATAGCCAATTCCAAAACGTGTACTCCAGAATGCATTGGAAGCATTTGAAGGGGGTTCTAAGTTATTTGAAATATACTCAAAATTATGGTATAAAATTATTTAAAAATTCAAAAACTAATTATTTTGTTGAAGGGTTTGTTGATGCTGACTTTGCCAATAGTACAACTGACAGAAAAAATATATCTGGATATGTTATTAAGATAAAGGACAATAATATTTTTTGGAAAAGTATAAAAGAATCAACTGTTTCATTGTCTAGTTGCGAATCAGAAAATGTTGCTGCTAGTTTGTATTTAACAGAAGTCAATTTTTTAGTTCAATTAATGGATGAACTAATTGGTAAAATTCACCTTCCAGTAACACTTTATGAGGACAACCAGTCTGCAATTAAGATAGCCAATACATTAGAATCTAAACAAAACATATTGATGTTAAGTACCATTTTATTACAGATGAAATTCAGAAAAGATTTGTAAAAATTGTATATGTCCCTAGTAATGAGCAGTTGGTTGCTATATTCACTAAACGTTTAGAGCTATGTAAATTCGTTAAATTTAGAGATATTTTAGTTTATATCATAGATTCTTAATTCATTTTTTTTTTTTAATGTATACTTGAAAAATATGTATTTGTATTGAGGCAATTTCAACTATGATGATATAAAAATAACCTGAAATTGAAGGGGAGTGTCAGAAAGTATGGTTGTGGCATGACCTGCTGCCCTATATGTTATGCTTGGGCTAAATACAGTTGTTGTTGAACCTTCAATGTGTGTGTCGACAGTGAGCCGTGTCTGTTTCTTTTTTCCCTGAGTCAGAAAAACTGACAGGTTGAAGTTCACTTGAAAATATACAGTTAGTAAAAATAAGTCTGTGTACACCCATTAATGAAATACTTATTCATGTTTTTTTTTTTTAATTATGTAGCATAATTTGGAATTTTTTTTATGAATTTATTTTAAATGATTGTACCAACTCATATATATCAAACATTTTTTTTTTTTTTTTTTTTTCCATTTTGGACGCCTTTTTTTTTTTTAAAGTAATGACTAGTTTTTTCTAATTTCTACAAAAATCTCCATCATGAGAGCAAATTTAATTTTTAACTTACTTCCTTGCTAGGCAACAGATATTAGAAGACTAAAAATAGATTAGAAGAGTACATATAATCCTCTAGAGAATCAACATGTTTTGATTGGATATTTTATGTCTATGTATAGTGTACACAGACTTTTTTGACATCCATTTTCTTATTAAATTACAATAAATAAACAATGACACCAACAAAAACCAATTGTTTGGTGTTTAAGGTAACTCAAAATGTGTTCCAAACACTGAATAAAATCGATACTTTTCCATATATCATATCTTTTTGCCAGTAAATAAAATTTTCTATAATAATTTTTGTTTGTTTTATTTGAGTTTAACATTTATGTACTCCGACTAGGGCAGGAAGGACAGCTATAATAATTTTGATATAAATTCCATATTAGAAATATTGTCAATTCTGATTTTATTTCTTGTTTCATCATGAAAAGTATTATTCCTTCTATAAAAGGGAAACTTCAATTACCTATCTAACTATTGAATTTTTTTATAATTCTAAATCACAAAAAAATCTATATATAGCATCCACCATTTCGACTTCAACCACTCCCGTAAGGAAAGAACTTAGATATTTTAAACTAATAATTGAAGTTTTATTTATTTCAATAAAAATCTAGTATTGTATAAAGCATGCAAACAGGAAAAAAAAAACAAATTCATAAGACGTCCAAATAAACTCTATTTTGGAGTTTAGTCGAAATTAACAAATTTTGATTGAATATTTATTTCTATGTATAGTGTACACAGACTTTTTTGGCATACATTTTCTTATTAAATTGCAATAATTACAAAATGACACTAACAAAAAACAATTGTTAGATGTTCATGAGTTGGCACATTCATTTGAAATATATCCATAAAAAAATTTCCAAATTAAGCTACTTAAATTAAAAAAAAAAAAATAAGTACTTCAATAATGGGTATACACAGACTTTTTTTACTAACTGTAAATGGACATCTAATTTTTAATTTTAATGTATGGTAATCCAGGATGACAGAGAATATTCACTATATTATTGTGATATATCAGTCGATTTTCAAAATTGACTGGGATCCAATGTCACCATATGTTTATCTCTTTTTAATGAAAATTTAGTTGAAAATAAGTAAATTTTATGATAAATTTCAAACTCTAGACACACAGTATCACTGTAACCTCTCTTGCAGAACAGCACCCACCACCTATCGGTCAATTTTCAAACTTCCACATATTTATCGAATTTTTAATAACAAATTAATGGAAAATCAGTAAATTTTATTATTGCTGAATCTTCCTTGGGCTATGAAGATGATGTAGTTAGAATTTGGTACAGATTGGTTCAGTGGTTTTTGTGGTTAGTGATCACAAAGAAAAAATGGCTTGCATTTTTATATGATTGTAGATAGAGGATTATGTCTAATGGGCTGTAGGAACTGAAGAAAAAAAATAATAAAAAAAAGTGCAAAATCATAACTTTTAAATCAATATTTTAATTAATTTTGAAAAATATTTAAATAATTGAGTAAACTATTCTTACAGGTATTTGACACAAAAAATAATGGCAAATGTTCAAAAGTTTTAAAGAAAGACATGAATTTAATTCTCTCTCTTTTTTTTTTTTTTATCTCTGCCTTCTAATATTCAATTTATTCAATTTCGACCAAATTGATGTGTAGCATTGAAAAAATTGATATTTTTTTCTAAAATTCTGAAACATTAATGTCGCTGAGCCAAAGTTACCCAAAATGATGGGCTAAAATGTGGTTATCATACTAAAAGGCTTTTAAAACAAAGTCATTTCTTGTAAATTAAAATTATATCCATATTTGGAACAAGGAAGGTCATCTTTTGCAGATCCTATACTTCCAGCTTGATAAGTACTCACAGGAGACATAAAAAATCTGAAAAAGTGTCCCAATCTACCTTTGTATTAGGGTATGTATTTCGTACAGATCAAAAATACAAGTAAGGTCTATTGATGTTTGCAAATTAACTAAAAGTCTATACTCTAAGACATATAGTAATTACGCTGATACTTACTTTCACCTTATATTTTTACGTTGTTGATTACAGTTAATATTTTAAGTTTCAATTTAATGTGTAATATAGTTATAGCCCAGCCGTTAACCCCCTCCTTTTTTCCAGCTCCTAGCTTACTCTGCATTATTATGATTTGTATATAACCCCTGCTATTTCAATACTGGTCAGTCACTATTCGCTAGCCGTTAGTACTCATTTAGTTGTAGACATTTATTTTCTGTAAATTATACCAATAAAAGTTTTTTTTAAAGTATTTTGTGGAGCAATATCAAAATTGGCGCCCGAACAGGGACGGCTTGCTTATCATCGCCGTTTAGGACTTTTGGAAAATCTGATCACCAGAATTGAAGATTCTCAGCTGACCCACTCATCCGAGGTATTAGCTTTCTTCCTTAATATTTTGGACATCAGGCTCCTCTAGACCTTCATTACAGAATCGTAGACCTACTCGTCCGAGATATCTACGAGACTGAAACTACAACAACTGGCCTACTCATCCGAGATACTGTTTGCTGTAGAAGATTCACCCACAAAAGAAAATAGAAGAAACTTAGGTATAATTAATTATATATTATTTTAAAATTGTAACATTTTTATTTTTAAATATTCTTATTATTATTAAATATTTTTACTCATTACATGAGTAAAACTTCTGATTACTTAAATTTAAATAGAGGATTAAATTTTGATACGGAATTAATAATCATGACTAACGATTTTCATATTAAAACTGCAGACTATGATCACATCCCAAATTTTGACGGAAATCCCCACAACGTGCTTAAATTCCTCACTGTAAGCAGACAAGTTTATAACTTGGTATGCAAAAGCGATAATGCTTATAAAGATATCAATGAACGGAGACTTTTAAGTAAACTATTAGCCAGACTTACCGGCGAAGCAGATTACATTAATACTACTTGCGAATTTTCTAAAGTAGATGACCTCCTTAAATATCTTGAACGGACATTTAGAGATAGTAGAAGTATTGAGCAGCTACAATTTGAATTGCTAAACACTAAAATTAACCCTAAAGAAAATCCACTAGATTATCTCCAAAGACTAGACAAAAATAGAACTTTAATAATCAGTAAATATAGAATAGAAAATAGAGAGAATAAAACAATTATAGTAAATGAATTAGAAAAACAAATATTATACCATTTCTTCACTCAAATGCCGCTCCATATAAGGACATATCTAATGACCAAAACAGACAGAATACACAACCTAGACGCGCTTAGAAATCTAATCCAAAATGAAAGCCATCTTTTGTTTGACGATTTAATTAATTCTGGCAATATGAACAGACCAGGTGAAAAAAGCGAAAAAAAATATCCGGATAAAAATCACTATCATAATAATAAAAAACCGTCGCCGAAACCACATAATTATCCTTCGCGATTTAACAACTGGCATAATTCTAACCCATATGTCCAGTACGATCAAAGACAACCACCGCCCGCGTACGATCAAACTTACAACCAACCTCCGTCTTCTCCACCAAAACATTATAATCCTAATTATTCTCCAAAAGATCAGAGATACTATCAAAAACCGCAGTCTTTTCAACATAAAAACCATCATAATAATCACTACAACGGAAAACACGGTAGTACTGTTTCTATGAGAACAGTTAGTGCATTCGGTAACAAACCGAAACAACCTATGTACGAAATAGAACAAGAAGATCCAAGAGATCAAGAAATTCGCGAACTTCGCGAGCAACTAGAAAAACTAACAACAAAACAAAATCCTGACGCTTTTTTAGACAAGGATCAGGACAACCCCGAAAACCCGTAGTACTAGAACTGCAACACAATACCGCCCGATTACCATACGTAATATCCAATAAATTTAAATGGCTTTTGGACACAGGATCTGAAAAAAATTATATAAACCCAGAAGTTATACCAAAAACATATCCTCGCGTAAAAGAACCGTTTATTGTTAAAACAGCCGCAGGAGAACAATCCGGTTCGGAAGTTATATATTATAACGCGTCGAAATCATTTCTAAATTATCCCGGTGAAATAAAATTTTATGTTTTTAAATTTAGCCCAAACTATCATGTCTTAATTGGAAACGAAACAATGGACGAATTAGACTTTAGTATAAAATTCAGAAAGCGTATTGTTTACACAAATTATGGTTGATTTTCGTTCATCCTAGAAAGAAGTAAAAAAGCGATCCCGTTACAATTGAAAAAAGGAGAAAATGAAATTAAGATACCATTGAAAGGCCTATACTATTTAGATTATAAAGATGACCAACTAACTATAGAACCTGGATTATATGAGAAAACATTTAAAATAAACAGTAATTCGGACCAAAACATTAATTTCCATATTTCACAACAGAAAAACAAGAAAATTTGAAAAAAATAAAAAACATCCCAAAACTTATTAGGGCCGACCACATTCACCCTAATGACAAACATAAACTGATTAATCTTTTAAAACAATATCCATCTATTTTTAAACAAGAAGAAGATGCTTTAACTGCTACAGATCTGTTAAAACACAACATAAAAACTAGGACAGATGATTCTATATTTTCAAAAAATTATAGATATCCCCATCAGTTTCGAGAAAACGTTAAAGAAGAAATCGATAAAATGTTGAACTCAAAAATAATTCGTTCTAGTAATTCGCCGTATAATAGCCCCGTATGGATCGTTCCTAAAAAGGCCGATGCCTCAGGAAAGAAAAAGATCCGAATGGTAATAGATTACCGTAAACTAAATCGTGAAACCATCCCAGATAGATACCCCCTTCCGAATATTGAAGACTTACTTGCGAAATTAGGAAAAGCTTCAATTTTTACCGCGATAGATTTATGTTCCGGTTTTCATCAAATCGAAGTAGATGAAAAATCAATTCCAAAAACGGCCTTCTCAACGGAACAAGGGCATTTCGAATTTCTTAGAATGTCTTTTGGACTTTGCAACGCACCTTCTACCTTTCAGCGTGCAATGAATATTATTTTTGCTGATGTACCTTATGTTTTAGTGTACATGGACGACATAATAATATTATCAGAAGATTTCAATGATCACCTGAGACACCTGAAAGTAGTCCTTGAAAAATTAGAATAAACTAAAAATACAATTAGATAAAACGGAATTCTGTAAACGAGAATTATTATTTTTAGGCCATATTATTAGTAAAAGAGGAATAGAGCCTAACCCCGATAAAATTACCGCTGTTAAAGACTTTAAATTGCCGAAAACAGAAAAAGAAATTAAATCATTCCTTGGACTTACCGGTTTCTACCGAAAAATGATTCCAAATTATGCGAAAATCGCTTCCCCCATGACTAAAATGCTTAGAAAAGGAATTGAAATAAAACCAGAAAGCTATAGAGAGGCTTTTGAAAAATCAAAAACTTTGGTATGTTCAAACCCTATTTTACAAGTCCCAGACTTTGATAAAGACTTTTATTTGACAACAGACGCTAGTAATTATGCTATTGGCGCTATATTAGCTCAAAGAAAGGATAACAAAGAATTACCAGTGTGTTACGCTTCACGTACACTCAATAAAGCTGAACAAAATTATTCGACGACAGAAAAAGAATGCCTAGCTATCATCTGGGCCTGTAACCATTTTCGCCCATACCTTTATGGCCGAAAATTCTTTATTTACTCTGATCATAAACCACTCGAGTACCTCCAGAAATGCAAAACTCAAAATGCACGCCTTATGCGCTGGAAATTATTACTCGAAGATTTTGAGTATGAAATTAGATATCTGGAAGGAAGAGCAAATAAGGTTGCCGACCATTTGTCTAGATATCCGACAACTAAGCATAAATCCGAGAAAGAACAGTTCGAAATATTCACAAAAGAAATTGATGACGATATCGCAACCCTAGCACTAGAAGCGGACGTTGAAATTCAAGATGACACTGAATCATTAGCAACTCAGCACTCTAAGGAATCTTCCGACAATCGTATTTTATTGGTTGATGACAAATCGAAACCTATTAATTTAGAAAAGCATCAAATAATTATTAAAAAGGGATTTGACGACACAATACATAAAAATTTATTTAAAGAAAAACATAGAATGACCATTCATCTGACATGGCCTTATAACCAAAATATAACTGACATCGAAAATCTTCTATTAGAAACATTAAGACCTAACTTAACGTACGGTGTTTATTGTTCTCCAATAGGAAACGCGATAGAAGCTGAAAATAATTGGTACGATACTTTATTTAATAAAATTTCCGAAATAATTAGAGAAAAGTTCCCGACAAATAAAATTAAAAGATATTATAAATTAGTTCCTGATGTTGAAGAACCTGTAAAACAAAAAGAATTGATTTTAAAACTATCATACAAAAGTAGTCAATCACCGTGGAATTAATGAAACATACTTCCAACTTAAAGATAAATTTTACTGGCCAAAAATGAGAGATCATATTACAGAAATAATAAACAATTGTGATGTTTGTAACCAGACTAAGTATGACAGACATCCTGTCAGACAAATATTCCAACTGACACCAACACCTGAACGTCCCTTTGACGAACTGATGATTGATGTCATTCATTTAAACAATTATTATATTTATTTTATAATCGATACTTTTTCTAAAAGAGCCTTCGCTAGGCATACAGAAACATTTAACGCTGTAGAAACAATAAAAACTCTTAACAAATATTTAAAATATAACCCTAAACCTAAAAGAATAATAGCCGATAATGGACGCGAGTTTGATAATAACCTTTTTAGAGAATTCCTAAAATACCATGATATCGAAAAACACGATACGACCCCAAATCACCCAAATTCATTAGGAGCATTAAATAGAGCAAGCTCTAGCTTTTTAGAAATAATGCGAACTATAACCGTTAAAGATAAAACTTTATCAAACAAAGAAAAACTTAATTTAGCAATTATAGCCTATAATAATGTTTTAAATCATAATATAAAAATGACACCAAACGAAATAACCTTTGGTATAAGTAGAGATTTGTTTAATGAAAATCCCAACATTTCAGAATACTTAATTAATGAATACCATAATACATTAAAGAAAACTCACGAAGCTATTAAAAAGGCTACAGAAGAAAATAAAAAGAAAGTAATTGATAAATTAAATGAAAACCGAGAAAACGTAATTATACCCCCGGAACCTTATCTAAAAATCCAAGTTAAAAATAAAACTGACCCTAAATATAAAAAAGGCTTTCTAACAAAGAAAGGTGTATTACTAAATAAAAAGGATAAAAAGATACATCCCAGCCAAATTAAAAGACCTAAAAAGAAAACCAAAATTTCTCAAAAATCGATTCCTCAATTTTTTAATCGCGGTGTTTATAATGATAAAATATCTATGGAAATTGAAGATAAAATTAATGAGATTAAAAATAACGATAATATTTCGCCTGTTACAGACGATGAACTTTTTAAAATATTTTCTAATGACAACAATCTTCCAACTAACGACCTCCCTGAAGATACAGAACCTATCATTGGGACCTGGAGCGTCACTAGTTAGATTAAATTCATCATTTATTTTAGAAGAAAGGTATACTTTTCTTCATTACAAAAATCTTACTCAAATCAAGACCGAAATTGAATCAATAAGATTATCTATAAAAGCTTTAAAATTTAAACCAGATTATAAAATAATACATCAGTTATTAGACAAAAGATATACTTTAATTATAGAAAAATTAGATCATTTAAGCAAAATTCATAAAACTAAGAGAAGTAAACGAGGTCTAATTAACGGACTTGGTTCAGCCATTAGCTGGTTGACCGGAAATATGGATGCCTCTGACAAGGAAAAGTACGATCAAGTCCTGCAGAAGGTTGAAAGAAATATGTACACTATAGAACATAATGAACAAGAAAGATTAAGTCTAAATCTTAAATTGACTAATGAATTAAATAAAGACATTTTGATTTTAAACCATTACAAATCAAGAATAGCTTCAACAAATCAGATTGTAGATAGTGCTCTAGATAAACTAGCACATCATGACTTACTTGCTTACCTTACCTTTTTGAATGACCAACTTAATGAAATTGAAGAATCACTAGAACAATGTAAATTAGGAGTAGTTCATTCATCGATACTCACATCTACCGAATTAAGTCTCTTAAAAGTTCCTAATAAAGAATTAATTTCAACAGACTTAGAACTTAACTGGATGCTAAGCACTGTGTACTGTAGCACTTCAGATTCAGGAATAATATATTATTTCATTAATCTACCGTTAAAGACAATACCACGTGATACATATTATTTAATTCAATATCTTGTAATCCTTAACAATAAAACTGTAACTATACCAATTGATCAAAAATTAATACTAAGGCAAAATGATAAATTCCTATAAGGAAATTGTATAAAATATAACTCTAATCATTATTGCAAAAACATGTTAGAAATTAAGGACAATTGTATTTTAGAATTAAGTAAAAACTTAGAATTAAGAAATTGTATAGCTGTCGAAATTCAACGACAACCCTTTATTAAGTTGATACCAACTTTAAATCAATATCTCACATTTGACATACCTGTTATTTTCACAAACAATACTTCAACTAAATTTCAACATTTGTTCAAAACAAGCTTGATCAGCTTAGAAAAAGGAGAAACATTTGTTAATAAATCTGTACCTCTTCAATACGAAGATCATTTTAATGTACCTTTAATATCTGAATATAAAATTGATCAAATTGTAAATACAAATTTAACATTTGAAAATTTAAGTACTTTAACTATAGAAAATATAAAGATAGATAAATTAGAAGATTATAATTTAGATTATTTTAATTTTTATAAATATGTTTCATATTGTATTCTTTTGTATCTATTACTTATCCATGTATTACATATTTTTATTAAAATTAAGAAAATTGTATCTAGAAATAGACTTAGGAAGGATAAGAATTTTCCACTTGCAGAAAAGCAACCTCAACCTGGATATCCTATCACTTCCTCTAATATCCTAGAATCCGAAGAACCCCCTGCACACTTTGATGGTCGAGCACGAGCATGGTTTTATTGTTTAAAAGGACAACAAAAAATTTAAAAAATATATAGCTCGATGGAACTCGCTTCTCAAAGGATGGAGGAGTTATAGCCCAGCCGTTAACCCCCTCCTCTTTCCAGCTCCTAGCTTACTCTGCATTATTATGATTTGTATATAACCCCTGGTATTTCAATACTGGTCAGTCACTATTCGCTAGCCGTTAGTACTCATTTAGTTGTAGACATTTATTTTCTGTAAATTATACCAATAAAAGTTTTTTTTAAAGTATTTTGTGGAGCGATATCAAAATTTATTTTATATGATTTTATTTCTGACAGGGAATTTTAAAAGGCAGATTTGATTCATTAACAGTGGAATGGATCCAGTTTCATTAGAAAATGCTCTAGAAAAAAAATGTAAAAACCATGCTTGGTTAGCTTGGATTTTGTTTCTTACCGCCAGTCCAATAGTTTTTAATTCGTCTCATTTAGCTTCATATGTATTCCTTGGAGGAAATCCTTCTTTTTTCTGCAATATTCCAGAATTAGTTGAAGCTAACTGGACAAAAGAACAAATTAGAGAAATTAGTAGTCCAGGGTAGGTATGATTGAATTCATGTATACTTTATTTTGTGTTAATTATTTTCTTAGTTTAAATTTCTTTACAAACATGACCAATGTATAGATTGGAAAAACAAAGTTGTTTCCATTATGCCTGGAATTACTCTTTATTGAAAGATTTGGATTTTGAAGAAGCTTTACATTATTTCAACATAACAAAAAAACCAGATTTAATAAAATGTAAAAACTACATTTATAATGAAAAAACCTTTCATCAGACAATAGTCAGTGAGGTTTGTATAAATCATTTTATATTATAACAATAAAATTATATTATATTATTTATATTATAACAATAAAATTCCTATTACCTAGAATATTTTATGTTTCTTATTTTATATTAATAGTGGGATCTTGTTTGTGATGATTTACCTCTCAGATCAACAGCTCAGGGCACTATTGCTGTAGGGAAATTTGTTGGAGCTTTAGTTTTCGGCCTGATTAGTGACAGGTTAGAATTAATCATATAATTTATAAACTACTTTTAATATTATTAGTATAATCATTATATATTATTTAATATTAGTTCTTGTCCATTGTTAACCATGTAAGAGATTGTGTTACCAGTAGTTATCTTATATGCCCCTATATATACACTCGCGGACAAAAAAACCGGCGCACCTAGAATTCTACGTGAAAACTGCAGATTAGAGCATTTTTCTGGTGCGTGAAGTAATAACTGGTTAGCCAGGTCAAAACAGATTACTATTCTCTATACATATACACAAAAGGTCTTAATTCCCTCGAAGATTAGGGATTAAAACAGAAAGATAAGGCATGGGATTCAATTCAGTTTGTCTTGAAGTGCCTTTCCAGTGCTTTTCAATACTTCCAATTTCTACGGCAATATCAATAGGAAATTTCTTCTGCTTAAAAATGGTTTTGCCGACTGAGGTTGTCGCCCGCATTGTCGCCTTAATCGAAGACGGCCGAAGTCTACGTTATGCGGCCAGAGTTTATGGTATTCCCGAAACAACCGGGAAACCGGTAGCTATGGCAGGAGACCCGGATCAGGCCGTCCGAGGGCGACAGACCCAAGAGATGACCGATTTATTGCTCTTCAGACCCTGCGAAACCGATTCCAAACAGCGGTTGAGACCTCCCACCGACTCCGTGAGGCAAGGGGTACACAGGTCAGCGAGCGGACAGTAAGGGAAAGGCTTGCTTAACTCAATCTGCATTCCAGAGTCCCCGCATCCGGCCCTCAACTCGCCCCAGCACACCGTAGAGCACGCCTCAACTTCTGTCGTGAACATGCTGCTTGGACTGTGGACGACTGGGCCTCTGTTCTTTTCTCAGATGAGTCCAGGTATAGCCTATATGGTGCAGATGGCCGACCTAGAGTGTGGAGAAGACAAGGAGAGCGATTTGCTCAGTGCAATATTACGGGAAGAGTTCAGTTCGGAGGAGGCTCGGTGATGGTTTGGGGAGGCATTTCTCTAGAGGCTAAGACAGAGCTCCAGGTGTTCCGGAGGCAAACCCTTGATGCAGGCACGTACATTACGGACATCCTTGAGGAATATGTGGTAACATTTGCCCCATTCATCGGCCCGAATTTCCTTTTAATGCATGATAATGCACGGCCACACGTTGCACACGTAGTACGGGACTACCTGGACGAGGTCGGTATCCGGACCATGGAGTGGCCAGCCCTGACCTCAACCCGATTGAACATCTTTGCGACCAACTTGGGACATCGATTCGGCGACAACTAAACCCGCCAAGGGACCTCCAAGAGCTGAGGATTGCTCTTGTCCGTGAATGGCATCTGATGCCTCAAGACCGCGTTGCCAACCTCATAAGAAGTATGCCTAGAAGAATCCAGGATGTCATCCGAGCAAGAGGAGGCAATACTCGGTATTAAAGACTTTGATATCGAGCGATAAATGCTTTTTTTTTTGTTTAAAAGTGTGTTTATTTTTTTTTAAAAGTGAACTTTTTTTCTTTATTTTTGATTAAAGGTTTCTTTTTCCATTGAATTTGTGTTTTTATAAGTGTATTTTTCTTGGAGAATATATTCCTGATAAAAAGGTAAGAAAAGTTTGATCGTTTACCTTTTTGTATTTATTTTATACGTAAAAATGTTGGTGCGCCGGTTTTTTTGTCCGCGAGTGTATTTCTAATGTTGAATTGTTAGGAACATCATCTAGAACACATTTTTTAAATGGATGACTATAATATTATTAAGCAGACTTTTCGAAATTGCAGCCTTTGCACTATAAATTTTTACCTACAATTTTCAATATATATTTAATAAAATAAATATTTTTAAAAATATTATATTATTTATTAAAATAATTTTGAGTGTTAATCATCAGTGTACTTCTCTCTATAGCTGAGCTAATTAACTATACTCATGAGTATGGTGTTAATAGACAACAATAGTTATTGTTGCCATTGTACAACAACTATACTCATTCATGTTATCTTTTAAGGTGCAGGGAAATGAAGCATAAATACAAGTTAAATGAAAAAGAGCACAGATTTATTTGGATACAAACAATAGCACACACAGACACACAATGGCCGGTCATGAGAGCGTCCCCTAGGCACATGCCAACCTAATCACATAACACAACAGTGTTGCACTCATTATCATTATTACTAAATATAAATAATATAAATGCGGAATTATACCAATACACCCTCCTAATTACGCATTACTTACAATCTATTAAGTTTAAATGTTCAACAAAAATTGAGAATTTATTAAATGCTAAGGATTTGGTCATCAAATCCGCTATTTGATTAGAAGAATCAACATAATGCAATTGAACTATATTTTTTTTTTTTTTTTTTAAACTTATGAAATATTTTCTTAATAAGATTTTCCTGTTTAATTACAATATTCGCTAGTTTATTTCTGAAAATATTCAACCCTAAAAATTCTAAATTTCCATCATTATCATAATCTTTACATTCTAAATTTGTCATTAATAATTTCTTAACATTTTCCAATTTAGATTTAGAATTAGCTATCAATAGAAAATCATCAACCCATACAAGAATATAAACACAGTGATCAAAATATAAACATGGGTCTACATTAGATCTACAAAATCCAAATTTCAATAACATATCATTTAGATGATCATTCCACACTTTTGGACTTTGTTTGAGTCCATATAAAGCCTTTTTCAATTTTAATAATTTATCTCTTTCACTTTTATAGCCTTCCGGTGGCTTTAAATAAACTGGCACCTTTAGATAAACGCACTCCGAACATCAAGCTGATCAATTAATAGATCTTTCTCTGCAGCTGTAGAAAGAAGTACTCGAAGTGTCGTGAAACGGGCAACCGGTGCATAGATGTCGTCAATGTCATCGAGATGTTGTTGAAAACCGCGAGCCACTAAGCGCGCCTTCTTCTTAGATTCACCGTTGAAAGTCTTTATGGTGAAAACCCACTTACAGTCAATGGGGGTCATATCCGGTGAAGCATCTACCTCTTCCCAAGTCTTATTACTCTCTAATGAGATTAGTTCTTCGTTAATGGCTTGCTGCCAATCAGGATCATGAATAGCATCTGGAAATGTCTTGGGAACATCTATTTCGGCATTAGTGGACAAAGCCATTTCATTAAAGGCAAAATTAATGACAAAATCATCCAAATACTTTGGTTTTACCTTTTTCCTAGTTGATTTCCGTTCTTTCTCGGGATAACCAGTCGTTTCGTCAGGAAAACCATGGAAAACACTTTCTAAATCAGAATCCCCTGCAATATCTTCTATAACATCACTCGGTCCAGGTATGGGAGATTTACTCTGATCTTCAGGATTGCATTCTTCTGGAGATACAATGATGTGCTTAGGTTCATCCTCACTCTTGCATACATCAGTTGATACACGCTGAAGAATCCTAGTAGCCTTCCAGTCCTCTGGAATGCTCTTCATGAATGATAACCTAGTTTGCTTCCCCTTTAAACAAATTTCACAAATTCCAACAGGATATAATGCACTATGCCCCATCCTTCGATGCATTAGACTGTTACATGCACCAACAACATTTGCTTGTTCCTTAAGAAGGTGAAGTTTAATAACATAAAGTTTGCCAACTAGATAGCCTGTCATAACATTTGATCCATTAAATATTTTAACACAGGAATTTTCGAATACTACTCTGCATCCCTTCTCCTCCAGCTTCATAACAGATAACAGATTCATTGTTAAATTTTTACATACAAAAGCATCAGTTATACGAACATTATTTCCATCTTTTGACATACAAAACAAATTTCCTTTCCTTACCCCAACCACAGATTCACCTGCCTTTGCCACACTTATATCAACATTTACTGGAGTAGAATCTCTTAGAAAAACACTGAACTCGTCCCTTATAAGATGACATGTTGCACCTGAATCCACTACAAAGCATGCTACATCAGAAGATTGTTTACAAACTACTGCCTTATCTGTTGAGGTATCACTACTGTTATCCTGGGTAGTAAACAGAAATTCATCACAGTTGTTATCACTAGAAATTGCGGCAAATCCCTTGTTTTTGAGTTTAGGACAATTATTCTTAAAGTGGCCTCGATTTTTGCAATAATAACAAATAACATTAGACATATTTTTGTTTTGACTGACCTTCATATTTTTATTAAAGCTTTTAGCTCTACTTTTATAAGCTGAAAAAACATTTGCAGACGGGTGATCTTCTTTCTTCAAACTCCTATTATATTCGGCCAGAAGTGTGTTTTTCACATACTCTAAAGTAACGGCCGTCTTATCCTTACTACATAAAATGTCCAACGCAGATACCACAGAATCATAATCGGACGGCATTGCAACAAGAAGCTGGTTCACAACCTCATCCTCTTCTAAATTTCCACCAGCCACACTCACCTCATAAGCCATTGATTCAAACGTTTGAAAAAACTCTTGGATAGAGCGTTCATTATTGTATTCCAATTTTCTCCAAGCCTTCTGGGCGGTGACTAGCGATTTCATCCCACGCTTTTCATAAGTTGATGATAGGGCATCCATTATCCCCTTCGCCGTCTTCTTGTCCTTGATTGATGGTAATATATTATCGGCAAGTCCTTGCACAATAACGTTACGGGCTTTGACATCGTCTTGTTTAAACAACTTGAGATCGGTTTCCACAGTTGGGGGCTCCTCGTTCAGAACTCGAAGTACTCCGTTTTGCTCAAGTAACAATTTAATTCTGAAGTCCCAATTTCAGCCATAAAATTTGAGCCATCGAATGGCTTTATACCGAAATGGATATTCATCGTTGAGCTAGCCATCGCAAAAACAAACAAAACTGAAACCGACCGCGCACGTGTGTTCAACAGATTACAACGCACCAAACAAAAAAACTGAATCCGACTCTTTCGTTAAAACAAAACTTGCAAAATCAACACCCTGGGCCCATAACCTTTTAAGGTGCAGGGAAATGAAGCATAAATACAAGTTAAATGAAAAAGAGCACAGATTTATTTGGATACAAACAATAGCACACACAGGCCGGTCATGAGAGCGTCCCCTAGTAGAGGTGGGACAAAAATAACGTAATCTTTAAAATAACCTATTATTGACTCGGAACTGTTATCACCAATCACCTATTACCGAAAAAACCCTATTACCAGTGATCATATTTTAAAATATCTATAAATAAACATAAATTTGTATTTTAGAGTAACTTATTTTTATTATTTTAGAATAACTATATTAAAATATAGTTATATTTTACAATATTAGTCAAATTTATTAAATCTTCCATCGAAAACGATGGAGAAACAACAATAAATTGGGATTGTTGGTGTAAGGTGTTAGGTTATAACAGATAGAAGAACCGATCGGTTAAGGTTATTCGACCAGTTACCGTTCTTAGATCGGTTCTCAATAACTGTTGAGTAACTTCTGTTATCGAATAACTCATATGGCTGTCCTATTATTGAAGAACCGATAGGTCACGTGATCTAATAACGCAAATAAGAACTGGTCGCAGATGGGTTATGACGCTCCTAGCGGCCGTGGTTCGAACTAAAACAGAAATTCCTGATCGTAGTACAATCATATCACAATAGATGGAGGTCGAAACTGTGAACAAAAATAAATACATTGATTTTAATTTGTAAATAAATCTTCATGAGTTCCTTTTTTGTTTCATTGCGAATCGATAAAAAAATCTCTTGGTTAAGAGAGGTTCTACTTTAATACAAAGTGCTGAAACTTTTAGATGAGCTTTGTAACACCAGATTTTATTTAAATTTTGCTTGGACTGAAATAGTTCCCCAATATTAAGGGTCTTAGTGTTTTCTAATCGAAATTTTAAAAAGTTGAAATGGCTAGTTAATATCAAATGCTTTTTCTTATGTTATATTACAAATAATAATGTAATGACAAATGAATGTCATTAAATTCTTATGATTATAATGGATAGTTAAAATCTTGCAATGATTATTAAATCATAAATATATTAGCTTGTTGTAAAATCTATTTAGACTTTTGTAATTTATAGTTATTCCACGGATATTTACACTTTTATTAGATTCCATCAAGACACTACCTTTTTACCTGTTTGTAAAATATAATACTGCTTTTTGAAGTATTTAGTCCTTTGATATATAGTTTTTTTTTTTTTGTGAATGGTTTCTTTCTTACCTCTTTTTAGTTATAATTTTTATAGTTATATCCATTGGAATATTTGTAAATAGATTTGTTAATAAATTAACTGAATATTTTTAATTCATTTTGTTTTTGTTTTTTTCCTTTAAAACTCTGATGTAAATTGATTGTATCTGTATGGTTATTAGAATTGTCCAATATTTTGGTGAAGTATTGATGAGAACAGTTAGTTCTTTTAAATAAAAACTCATTGTGATTGTACAATGATAATGTGGGGTGTTGATAAATTTGTACAAACTTTATTGTAATTTGTTTTGTTTTTTTATATAGTTTTAGTCCATACATTATCTCATTCTGTGATTTTTATAATTACCCTTTCTGTTCTGGAAACTTATAAAATGAAAAATACCTTCAGGTTTGTTCAATTATTGTATCCTAATCTTTATCAGTTATTAGTTCAAACTACCTTTTGATCTACTAATCTTTCTCTTGTTATCTTTTTGTTGCCATTCCTTTCTTTACATCCCCTATCAACAATTTCCTCAGGCATCCTCTTACTCTCTAATCTGTCCAGGAAAATTTACTTTGGCCTCTGTTTTGATACATTCTTTTTGAATGAGCTCCTGGTTTAAATACTCTTTAAAATATTTTTTTCCTCAATTAGGATTGATGACTTAATTCCAATAAAAGTGGCAATTAATTCATGAAACCCTAATTGTATTGATCCTTCTGTACCATCATGTGTACCTCAAGTGATTTTTTCCTCTCTCATATATTGTCTTATGATATTATTAGAAACATGATGGGCTCTTATTATGAAATAACTTCCACTCTGAGTACCCATCTCTAAAGATAATAGCGTTTAAGCTTTTTCTTCTCCACACTACAGATTTTAGCAAATTTAAAGACAATTTATAGTGATAAGGAAAGATATAATCATCTTTTTTTTTTTTTTTTTTTTTTTTTTTTTTTTTTTTTTTTTTTTTTTTTTTTTTTTTAAAGAAACACATTTTTTATTCCACAGGAATGAGTTTAGGATTCCTACAGTCTTCCTTTCTCTTAATATTATCAATGAAATATCTTAATTAATAGAGGATTCCTTTCCAGAAAGGATTAGTAGACCTCCATATCTCTAATCTTCAATGCTAAAAAATGTGCTCGAAGAGTTGAGGGACACAAACTCTTTCTTCTTTAGATTTATTACCATGCCCTTTTCAGAATACTGCTTAGAGTTTCCTCAGCATGTATTCCAGATCACATTCCTCAGTGGCAATGAGTTGATAAACTCCTGCAATTTGTATTATGAATTAGATATCTTTCAAAATCTCCAAACCCAAAATCTCCTATTTCTAGAAAGGTTGTTTAATAACCATGTTAAAGAGAGTAGGTGATTAGCAGCAACTTTGATTTAATCCTTTGATGATGTGTAATGCTGAGGGGACATGATATCAAAACTTTTTTTTTAAAATACTTTTGTATACAACTAGTAACGCTGCTATTTCAAAATTTAATTCCCAATTCTGCACCTTTATAAAGGCCTTGTATGACTTATCTCAGACTATCACTTATCTCTGACAAACAGTGCTTTCCACACCTTATTTAAAGGACCTAAGTCAAAGCTTTCTAAAGGTGGATAAAGGCTAAATGTACCTCCTGGACCAGAAGTCTTGGAAGTCCACCAAATGCTTTAAAAAAAAATTGGGATATAGTAAAAACTTGACCTAAGATGGCCCAGCCTGAATCCTGCTTCTACTTCTGTTATTTTCTTCTTTATTTTATCTTACAGCCAATATTTTAATACACAATACATGCTTAGGTAACAGATTGATACAAGCTACTTGTAATTGTTGAGTCTTTATAATTGTTCAAATATGTTTTACTAACACCTATATGTATTTTTTTAAAATAAAATCTTGGCAGTACAATTAAATAAGGATAATGTTTTTTAAAGATTTATTTAGCTGAATTCGTTTGTATCATAGTTGGCCGATTTATTTTTAATTTGTTATATATTTTGACAACTTTTAATTGGCTTCTAAAAATTTTTGTTAAAAAAAAATTGACACAATAATTTTGGTTGATTTTGTGTTATTTATTTATCATTTGTAAGATTACTAAATAAACAAATTATTAACATTATTAGCAATGGCGAGGAGGATAAATTAATGAATTACCAGTCAAAATGTCTAAAAGTAAGTTTTTAATAGGTTAGAACCACTAGCGCCAGGTCGGTGATCGAAAACTGAACGATGGCTGGCAATAGGTTATTCTAATAACAGTTGAGAACTGTTGTAGAACTGGAGTGATTGTAATAACTGCAGTGATTCTAATAACTGGCGTTATTGTAAGAACTGCAGTGATTCTAAGCGTTATTGGATCCCGAAGAGTTATTGGCAACAGCAGTGATTGACGGGCGCGCATTCTAGCGGTAGGGCAGGGGTTTACTTGAATCACCTATTACTGGAATAACCTATTATTGGAACCTATTACTGGGATAGAGCCATAACGTAGTAACCTAATACCAAAAAATAACTGTTTAGCCCACCTCTATCCCCTAGGCACATGCCAACCTAATCGCATAACACAACAGTGTTGCACTTATCATTATTACTAAATATAAATAATATAAATGCGGAATTATACCAATATTATCTTCAAGCTCATGTATGCTACTATGTCTGCAGAAAATATTTTATTGGCCTGTGTAAGCAAAATTTAAGAAAATAAAACTAAAGCAGCATCTGATAGCATTCAATGATAGTAAGAGATACAAGTATCATTTTGTTTTTTGCTGGCATTACAGAATAAGTGAAGTAAAATAAAGTTGATCACAAACATGGTAACAGGCATGAGATTTTCATTCTGTAAAAACAGCTTAAGTGATATTAATTCACCAGTTGATGTTATAAACCAATGTAATGTAAGCTTGACTAAGTAGCCTGACGATTTTGGAAAATTTGGGAAATTTTTAGGGACTGTTCACCCTTAATAGTAATGGTAACTTACATGAGAGGAAAATTGCTAACATTTTATTTAAAAATATATATATCAGGAAAATGATCCTGGAAACTTGTAAATGCAAGTTAGTTCATTAATCTACGCCTATGAAGGATTCCAGAAAAAAAAGTTAGAGTGCAATAGAGCAATATTTAATTCAGTCCAAAATGTCAGATTTAAAAATCCTCTTTTGACATTTCTGGTGAAAATGACTTGTTTATGGAAAGTATTATGAAGGTTTAGGTTTTTGTTACAAGTTCTGAAAATTTCATTGTCTAGTTTTGATCTTAAGGATACTGATTTGAGCTCTTTTATGTAACGTGAAGACAATGGAGAACTAAGACTTCTTATACTGTAAGAACACTGGATTTTATGGAGTATATTGAGATCTATAGGTCTCCTGTAAATGAATAAAGCTAGGAATTGTTTTCTACATTAATTGGTCAACTATTATATACAACCCTTAAGAGTGTATGTGTTAATGTAATATTCATTAATTATAATTCTATATTTATTAATATAGTTGAATTCAACTTAGGTTTGGAAGAAAGAAGACATTTATATGTTCATGTTTACTTTATATGATAGCAGGGCCTTCTGTGGCTTTAGCGAACAGCTATGGAATGTTTATATTATTTAGACTGTTGATAGGATTTGCTGGTTCTGGAGCCTATGATACTGGCTATACAATATGTAAGTATTTATTAATTTAAATTAAACTTTGAGTTGAACTTAATCATACTAATAAAATAAATGTTTTGAGTAAGGCCATTGATTCGTAAGTTATGTTGGGATTCAAGTAAAAATACATTGATTAAGTACTATTTATATATCCTAATTAATTGAATTAATTTATATTGTAAATTCTACTTTTTTAGTTTTCTTGAGCTTTAAGTAGAATGAAAAAAATAAAATTCCCTTTTATTATTATAAATAAATAAATAAATGGTTTAGTGAACCTTTAGGTTTGATACCAATTTTTATTATTTTAACAGCAATATTATAAAAAAAAATTTATCTTGTTATGCCTCTAATCATACTGGTTTTCTAAAGCCATGGTTGGGGGTTAAAGGTATATTTAATCTTTCAGTTGAAGCTAGAGGACAATGGATCTCTATTTAGAAATAGGAGGTGATGTTGACAGGCCTTGCATAAGTGACAGATAGGAGATAGGATAATTTGGCAATATGGTGGAGAAAGGTTGAATTACTTAGCTATCATATTATAATATTAGATATGACGTAAAATTCAATAAAAGAAGGTTATTCATGATTTTAATAAATAGTTAGCAGTGAATTATAAAAAAGGTCAACATAACTTCATTATGTGTTTTTTTAATTTTTTATTCAACCCCTACAACATAGATTTGCCATCTCTTGGATAATGATGACTGAGGAGTGGAGAGATACCGATCCATCTTTTCTTGATCTACTTATCACTGCCCAACAGTTCTACTGAACAATATAATAGTACTAACAATAAATTTTATTAAATATTTTGTATTATACTTATGCTGTTCCTAGTTATGAATCAAATAAGATAAATAAATAAATTTACTAATCAAAGAGCTTTTTTGATCAGTTCATAAGCAGATTGCTTATCTCTTAGACAAGAGCTGATGTGTCACAATAAGGATATTATGTAAGAAACTAGTTCAGATTGAATCCTGAAATTAAGCAATAAGTGAACAATAGTTGAAAGATGCAGTATGACAGAAGATTGTTAAATGGCAAAGAATAATATTCATTTATTTTAAGCCTTCAAATTTTATTTCATTCTTTAAGATTTGTGATATGTGAAAAAAGAGATTAGGTAGCAATAAATAAATCACTAATAATACATACACATTGTAAAAGAGTATAGTGCTTAAAAACGAGAATATTTTACCAAGGATTGGACCTAAGATAGTACCTTAAGAAAGTGGGTTTACACCTAAAAGCCACTGAAAGATACTGGTTTTAGATCTGCCAGGACAATTTGAAAATTTTTGATTGCTGAAGGACATCCTTGGCCACTCTTTCCTGACAAATAAGTTTTTGTCCTTTTGAAAGTTGATTAAATAGTTTTAATTTTACAAAGGATACTTTCTCTTCCTATTTAATTATTTCACAAATCTCTCATCTGTGTGAGCTTTATTATTATGTTCTAGTTCAGTATTTGAACAATAGGTAATAAAGAGCAGTTTGATACATATATTATTAGAATAGTACAAAGCTGATAAAAATAATATCTGATATGAATTTCCAAAAAAAAAAAAAAAAAAAATCTTTCCCCTACAACTCATGAAGTGTCTTAGGTTCAGTACTCTGGTAAGAACACACTGGGAGTACAGTATCATACTTAAGCTACTAAAGATAAATGAATAGTCACCATTACAATTGACTATGACAATGGAGGAAGTAGATAGGGTGTTAAATTTACAGAATTTGTGAAGATGTCTCTGGTGCAAGAAAAGTTCAATAGCTTGTGTAAAAAATCTTCTTCTTAATCATGCCTTCATTTACCACAGAGGAGTGTGAGGGGCCTGTCTTTGGAACCTCATCAATAAAACCTAATCCAATGAATACTAGCTGAATTTTTCTGTTCCAGTCTATTCTTCTCCTGTTGAATCCTTCTTCGACAGCACCTATCTTCCTCAGATACATCATTTCCAATATTTTAATGACTTATAAACTCTAGTGTTAAAACAATGAATTAAACACTGACATCTATCATTAAAATTCTTTTAGTGGATCAATAAAGATATAAATATTAAAATTTGAATAGCAATAATAATTATATTTTCCAATATCTAAATGTTATTTTGTAATAACTAACCATCTTTTTTTTTTTTTCAGTAATGGAACTAACAGTGAAAAACTATAGAGCATGTGTGGGAAATATATTTAATGTAGCTTTTTCGATCGGAATTATTTTTCTTTCACTTGCTGCATATTTGACTAATGACTGGAGGGAACTTCAATTATCGATCTCTCTCCCAATTTTTATACTCCTCATACATTGCTGGTATGAAAAACTATTATTTATTAACAAGTATCGCAAAATGATTACAATTTTATGCCACTTTTCTTGTTTTTTTTTCAAGCATACCTTTTTTATTTATTGAATCAGTAGGACATTTTTCATAGCAGAATTTTGGGGTTAAATCGATTATTTAAAATACAAGTTAATTTTGCCCTGCCGCAGTATGTTATAGCTTATGTCTTTTCAATAATGAAAATATAATTAGAAAAAGAAACTGTAAATTTTTTGTTTAGTTGGAGTTGGTCTGAAAATTAAATCTGTCAAAACAGTTCCAGGGTCTTTTGCACTTGTTCCCCGCATTTCATTTTGAGTTTATTATCATACAGTGGGTAAAAAAAGTATTCGTACACCACATTTTTATTCGGTAAAAGTACAAATAATAATTAATTGGACCCGGAAAAACTTATGATTAGTATAAAAATAGCACTGTGCATTAATTCTTGCCAGCAAGGAAATAAAAAGCCCATTCAATCTAATTTATGAAAAAAAAAAATCAATACTTTTAAGCAAAACAATTATTCGTACAGCAAAAGATTCATCTAATAATAACTTTTTAAGTTCATTATCAGATCAATGTTTTCATCTAAAAGTAATCCTTTGCTCTTATGTGAACAAAATGAGGTGGATGAACTTGTTTGATTGTGTACTAAACGATAATTCCTCAAAAATGGGACGCAGATCAAAAAAATTGAGCCCTGCTTGCTAAGGAAAAACAAGGTTTACAGCAAGGTTTACCAAGTCTTTGATCTATCGGTGTAAAGTCAGCATTGTCTCATACGACAGTGCAATACATTATTAAAGAGTTTAAAACCGGATTAATGGACAATCAAAACCTTCTGGACCCCTATCGATGAAAGAATCACGAGAAATTGTGAAATTAGCGTTAAAAATTCTAAAATAAGTACCTGCGAAATAGCGGCACACATCGCAACAAAATACAGTAAACATGTTGCTCTTCATACTGCCAAAAGTAAACTCCATGAAGCAGAGGAAGAGCGTCAAGGGAAGAACCCTTCATAAATGAAAAAAAAAAATAAAAATGGGATAAAAGATTTCAGTTCGTCCTGGGAACATTCCAACAAACCATTCTCATACAGATGAAAACTAATTTAATATTTTTGGATACGATGAAAGGAAATTTGTCTGGAAACAGGAGCAAAGCTTTTTTTTAAAAAAATTGCAACCAACTGTCAAGACGTCGGAGTTTAGGGTCGTCTGAGCACAAGTCGGGTTGGTGAACTCGTTATTTTTAATAGAATTTTTAACGTAGAAAAGTATGTGAACATGTTGCGAGGCAGTTGATAAAACGTGTACGAAATTTAGGGTTTGATGACAGTTATTTGTTCCATTAGGACAATGACTCTAAGAAAACTGCCAAAAAAAACGAGGATTGGGAGCTCTAAAATGTCCCTAGGATTTGTCTAACACCACCACAGTCACCAGACATTAATCTATTTGAAAATCTATCGGAATTAAGAAAAATCAAATGCTCATCATGGAACGACCTAATTTTCAATCTGAAGGGCAGAAATCGACCCTCAGAAGACCTACAAAATTGTTGAACTGATGCCTAGGAGGCCGTGATAAATGTGAAGGGTTATCCAACCAAATATTGACCTGTTAAAAAAAAAAATTGTTAGATTAATATAAATACCATCGTTGAATAATTTTCCTAAGATATGTATGAACACTTTTTTTGCCTGTTGGTTTTAAAATTTTCGTGTTATTCAAATTAAACTGTTATATAATTTTTGAGGCACATATGAATTAATGCATATATAGTTTATACAATGTTATCTCTAATTGTTACGTGTTTAAAAACTAATTAGGCGTACTTTACTCCTAAAAACTATGTGTACGAATACATTTTTTACCCACTGTATGTTTAGGTTACGAATAACCCAAATGTAATAATATGTAAATGAGAGATCGTTTGATTGTTCTTATTATTAAATAAAAAACAAAAAAATTACAACAAATTTTTTTTATTTAATTATTTATTTAAATATTTTATTAAGTGTTATTCGATGTAAAATACCTTTTTCCTGAAGAAATTCTATCGTTTTTTCTTTTGTATTTATTTGACGAACAAAGACGTCGCGTATAATAATATATTTTTTTTTTGTATTTTTTTTGTTTTTTATTTAATTATTAAATAATAGGAACAATTCAAACGATCTCTCATTGACATAACTCCATGGTTATTACCATGGAGTTATAGACAAGTGGAGGGGGCTTACCTCTCAATAGCCAGGGCAGGCAGCCATTTTGGTGTGAACAGTATTGTCAGTATATTAACCTCTTATCAGTTCAAATTTTGGTTTCCTAGGCTTTATACTGCTGTTATTTTATTTTAGTGATTTATTTACTGTAGTGATTTACTTATTTCATTTATTACGAACCCTTTCAATTGCCCTAGCCCATATGGAATGCAAGTCGCCAGTTGGGCATAGTGGGCGTGGCCGGTTAGTTTCTGGTCTCGCCTCTCACGGAAGGGCCTCTCCATAGTACTATAACTCCATGGTTATTACGTTTGGGAAGGTTTCTCGTAACCTAAACATATGATAACAAACTCAAAATGAAATGCGGGATAAAGACAAGTACTATAGTACTATAACTCCATGGCGGGGAACATGGAGTTATAGACAAGTACTATAGTGCCAGTGCTGCCGATCCCCCTAACACAAAATACCCGCCACCATGCATAAAAATTCCCGTTTTTGTCGAGAAATACCCGCTAATGCTTGAAGTAATACCCGTTTTCGGGAATTACCGAAATAGGAAATAGGAAACCCTATGCAGTTTTCATGATTTCAACAGAAAATCATAGATAAGGCTGAAAGTTCTAACTTCATTAGTTGTAATGCTAAATTAGTCCAGTAAAAATGTATTTTGAACTAGAAAGTTTATGGGTACTTGTTTTTGGGTGTAATTTTTGTAATTTTTTGGGGTGCTGAACACGAATCTGAAGTTGTCCAACAAAATTTCCGTCGGCAAATATGAGAAAAATTAAAAAAAAAAAAAAAAAAAAAAAAAAAAAAAAAAAAAAAAATATTTTTTTTTTTTTTTTTTTTGCTTGTAACTTGAAAAATAATCATTTTAAGCAAAATAGCTTTCTTTATTACAATAAAGAGGAGAAAATTACACACAATTTATATCCTTATGTTTTTTTTTGTCAGACGTAAGGTGTCCGTATAAAACAGCACTGAAACATTGGCATAACCCAGTAATTTGTAAACAAAATAACAAAAATAATTTGTCGTTAATTATTTTTCTTTAATATACGAAAAATTAGCATTCGATTACCGTGCATTTAAGTTGTCAGAAAAGCAGTATCAATAAAAAAAAACGATATCAGCTTAACCAAAGAAAGCTGCTAAATCAAGTACCAATTGTTTACAATTAAGATCGGTCTCTGTTAAGAGCTTTTCTTTTAAAACACATTGCTTTGTTTGTGGCTCACATATCACATATTCACACCTGAAGATTATTCTCGGTCACTACTACCTTCCTATCAACGTAATTTGGTGCATCAATATGCTAAAATAGAGATGAAAGATACAGTTTTAAAACAAGCTCAAATATGTGGAGATGATTTTGCTTCAAGGGTTATAGTCCAGTAAAAGTCCGTTTACAAGAAAAAACTGTCGAACTTTTATTCTAACCTGATCTTTTATGTTTTTTGGCGTGCTGAATCTTAATTTGAAGTTTGCTACCACGACAAACGTCGGCTTCATATCCATATGAATCGCAAAATACCGGCTATATTTGTATGAAGTTTTAATAATGTTCTTTAAATCTACGTTATTTTGCCCATCTTTCACTCCGAAACTGTTCGTCCGACTAAAAATTTCTTTTTTTTTTATCTAAAACCTTGTCAAATTTATTATGAGACTTTATATTTAAAGTTTTAATCAGGTCTCTGGAAATACTTATATATGTAATTTATATTAAATTCCGTTAAATACCCACACCAGCCCACTGAGCATGTCATAATTGTCAAAATATACACATTTAGCATGTTAGCGTGGATGTTACATGCTGTTTAATATTAATAACATATATGTGATCTAATAGGAAATATAACTACTTTTAGAAATACAAACTACCTTTGAGATGAAAACATGGAATTTTCTGATCGGACAAATAGTTTCGGAGTTTTAGCGAACAATATGACAAAAAAACGTAGATTTCATAAAAGTACGGGATCTTTAGCGTTCTGGCATGTGTATTTCCAGGGACCCGATTTAAACTTCATATAATAGTCTAATTTTAAATCGGACAAATAGTTTCGGAGTTATAGACAAAAAAGTACGACAAAATATGTTTTCGCGGGGAAGAGGGACTGACCGCCAGTTGGCCAATTTCTACATTGTTTCCCAAGACCATATCTTCGCGGTAAATGGTCCGATTTCGGAGAAGTTTTTTTATTTCGTAGGTTATAATTCTATTCCAGCTTCAATTAATATTGAAAGACTTTCTTCGAAAAAAGCTTCGTTTTCTTGCTATACTGTACCTTTTTAAATCCAAGGTTGATGATAAAAAAAAAAGTTGGTCCTTTTGCGAAATAAATAAATAAAGGAATGAACGTTTCCGGATTTTGCGCCATATTCAGTGTTTATTAGTATTGTTTAATTATACGGAAATAAGAGAATGTAAATAGGGAGATAAATCATACAAGAAAGAAAATCGTTCACTGCGACGGAAAACATTTTTGGAGAACAAAGGTGAGGAATGTCAGTTTTCATTAGATCATTTAATATCTCAGATAGAGGGTGAGTACATTCCTGAAAGAAAAACAATAATACACCATTTACTGGAGAGGTATGGGGAAGGTGTAATAGTATCTAATATTAAGCAGAAAACCATAGTTTGTTTCAAAAACATTGGTCATAAGATTTTGACAGATGCGTGGTACAACCAGAAGAACGTCTTCGATTAGTTGAGACCGCAGCAGATATAATTATTGAATTTAAAATACTTACTTTGTATAATACTGAAAAAATATTTTTGAAAAAAAAAACTTTTTTAATATTTTTTTACATAGTTGACATGCTATAATACTTGGGTACCTTACTTCTGACAAAAAAAACACACATGGACATAAATTGTAGGTAATTTTCTTCTCTTTATTTTAATATTGAAAGGTATTTTGCTTAAAATGATTACTTTGCTAGTTACAAGCAAAATAATGAAACAAATTAAAGATTTTTTACTTTTTTCTAATTTTTCTCATATTTGCCGTTGGAAATTTTGTTGGACAACTTCAGATTCATGTTCAGCACCCCAATAAATATAAAGTAAGCCATAACAAACAATTACCCATAAAATTTCCACTTCAAGTCCTATTTTAAAACCATTTCGACTGGACTAAATAGCAGCTGCTTCAGAAACTCTTTTGAGATCCTGGTTGTAGGGTAAAGCAGACAGTTATTGGCCCTGTTAAGGCAATATCATATAGTATAAAATCAAGACAAAATAGCAAAAATAGTTGAGTCAACATGAAATTTATTGAGACTATTCTTTAATCACCTTACTTTATAAAAAATATCGGTGGAGAGAGTTTTCAATGAATTAAGAATGATTAGTTCAAATTACAGTTATTGACACCAATCAGTAATTGACACCACAGTTATTTCACCCATTTATTCTTCATTATTCTATCTTTTCATTACAATTGGATTTATTAAATGGAAACTATAAGCAAGTTATGTTACAAAACAGACTTATAAAGATGTGCATTCCTGATCAGGACAATACAATCTTAACTCATATCGTGTTTTCTCTGTTTGTTCCTCATTTAAAGCATTGCATTTACTCATGAAAGGAATGAACGTTTCCAGATTTTGCGCCATATTCAGTGTTTATTAGTATTGTTTAATTATATGGAAATAAGAGAATGTAAATAGGGATATAAATCATACAAGAAAGAAAATCGTTCACTTAATATAACCAAAACATATTTATTATAAACTAAGTATATTGTTTTGATGTATCTATTTTACAATATCCATGAGGATATAAAATGTCCAGCTCAGAAACATAAAAATTAAACTGTTATAATTTTCAATTCCATTCACTAAAATCGTCTGTTTTCACACACTGGGCATAGTAACTCAACGGAGTTACCACTTCCAGGTAGATGCTCATACTCTTTAAGATACTTTTCAATTTCATATATATTTTTCGATCCTTTTTTTGGTAAAACTTTTGATTTTAGAGGAATCCGCGCTTATCAGCATTATATCTTCTTTCGGGATGTTGCAACACTTAAAGTAATTGTTCTTCCTTTCAAACACTTTCAACCTTGAACCCACCCTCTTACATCTCCCTCTGAAATGCATTTATTGGCTCTGATGAATGCCTCAGAAGTTCTTTCAGCTAGCGAAGGATGCCTGCAAAAGAAAGCTTTGAACTAGCCATCGTCAAAACTATTGTTTTTAAATGGATTTTTCATATTATTCAGAGTTAGGGACTCTTTCACAGACTGTAAAATGCCATCTTTTCTCTTCGGAAAAACTTTATTTACACAACGTTCGACCCATCTTACTAAAGTAGGAATGACGAGATGATTGGTTAATCTGAATAATAAATCAGATTAATTAATCTGAAATGAAGAGTTGTTCTGGAGATTCCAAATCTTTTTGAGGTGGATTAAATAGAGGATCCTTTCTTCAATGCCTTCAATGCGTTCTCCAAATCTTCTTTGGAATAATTTTGGTTCTTTGGCATATTTGGTATGTTATTAAAATGAAAAAATAGCAATGAATTTATAATGAAATAAATGTATTTCAACCCTACAACAAAATCATGACAGTGTCAATAGCTAGTGTCTCATTAGACATAAGATTCAGTTATTGTCACCCTTTGTCAATGACTATAAATGAGGTAAATAAAATTGTAAAAACTACTTTGGCATTGTTATACCAAAAAATTACTTTGATTTGCTGAAGAAATTTATTAATTTAATGAAAAAACAGCATTTCAGTTATTGGCGCGGGATGTCAATAATACATTTATGCAAAACTTTTTTCTTCTTTTTTTTAACATAATAATTTTATTCACAACTGTACACAATGGAGAACCTGTGAATGTGAAGTTACATTAAAATAACAGACATGATCAGGCATGAAGGTGTCAGCACCCAGTTATCTCCAGACATGTTACTAAATTACTAGGGATTAGATTAGGAGATTCTTCATCCACCTCTTTTTCAGCCTCCGTTGAGTTACGTCAGGAATTTGTACTGTTGCCATATTATGTATCTGTTTGTTAGTGTGTCCACGTAGTTTTTCATGAAAATGTCTATAAATTTTACGAATATAGGTCTTAACTGTCGGAATCCGTAAGTCTGTATGTACCGTATCGTTTGACTCATAAGGAGGGGAGTCTATTATCAGTCTTAGGAATTTGGATTGAAATGTTTGTATTTTCTGAATATGCGTTCTTTTGGCCGGTCAATAAATTTGCAATGCATACGTCCAAATGGGTTTTAACAAGTAACTGTAAATGTTAAGTTTCTGTTTTAAAGGTAGTTTTGAGCGTCTGTGAAGTATTGAGTATTGAAGTCCTAACAGTCTTAACTGTAATGTCTGTTTTTTTTTTTTTTTTGACATGTGAGAAAAGATTTGTCATAATAAGTTTTATTTTCCATTTCTTACACCAAGTTTGAATCTCGTTGAGGTTGTGTTGAAGTGTTAAGGTAGCTTGTGTAGGATCCGCGTCTCTAATCATCATTGTAGTGTCATCAGTAGCAGTTGATACGTTATTGTACGTCTGTAAGTCATAGGTATATACTAAATAAAGAAAAGGTGCTAGAATTGAGCCTTAAGGGACCCCTGCTCAAATAGGTTTGATGGAGGAGCTATCGAGCCCTGCCGAACAGAGAAAAAGCGGTCTGAAAAAAAGATTGTAAGATGTAAGGTAGTAAGTGTGTGGTAGCAACGGTTTCAATTTTACTAGTAACCCCTGGTGCCATACTCTATCAAAAGCCTGGGAAACGTCCAAAAACGACCCAGAAGTGTAAAGCTTTATTTCCAAAGAAGCGGATATATATTCTGTGACTCTATGTAACTGTTGTGTTGTTGAATGATGTGAGCGTAATCCAATTTGGTGGTCAGGTATTTAATTCAGTCAGTAATTTAGTATTAATTTAATACTTTAATTTAGTAGTAATTTTTCGAGTATTTTTGAACAGAGTGGTAAAAGACTAATAGATCCGTAAGAAGAAGGTGTTTATTTGTCTATGTTCGGCTTATGAATCATAATTATCAAGGAATGCTACCATTGTAAGGGAAATTTGGTTGTTCTGAGAACGGCATTATAAAGGGTGCTAAGAAAAACTAATGATTTTCTGGGTAATTTTCGGAATACCTCAGCTGTGACGAGATCATAACCAGGAGCTTTATTTTTTGGCAATTGCTTGATTTGGTTTTGCACTTCAGTAGGAGTGAAAGGTTTGGGAGGAAGTGACATTGGTGAGGGTAGGGTGAGTCTAAGATCATCTCTAAATATTCCTCACGCAGTGTGTCAGTAAAGTCATCTTGTGGTCTAAATACAGTCCAAAGATAATTGGCAAACGTTTCTGACTTTTCTCTGTCCGAGACAGCCAAGGAACCATCATATTTTTTCAGTGGAATCAATGATTCACGGTGCTTCGGACGAAGGCCTCTTTTCTTGAAGAAATGTGTCGACGCCCATTATCAGGTTTACAGGGAAATGATCAGAGCCAAGATCCGCTTCAGTTTTTACTGAACAGGGACTGAGTCCTTAGTCCTTTGCGTTCCAAATATATTTAATATGTCAGGCTTCTTGTGTCTAGAATTTGGTAAGTTGGTTGGTTGGGAGCAAGTACGTCTAATGACAGTCGATGAACAACAGATTTAAGGTTCTTACCTCTTGAAGTGCACAGTCACGAACCCCAGTACTAATGTATAGCATTATAGTCCCCTCCAGCTAAAAACGAACTACCAAGAACTTCAAAGATGTTTATAGACATCTTTTCTGTAATTATATACTTTGGGGGGGGGGGGGGGGCAATTAAGGGCAGCTATCGTTACGTTCTTGTGTTTGATTTGTAAGTGTATTCATGTAATTTGTATCTGAAGAGTAGAGTCAAGATGAATGGGAAAATGTTTTAATGTCGATTTGATTGCAATGGTAGTACCTCCGTGTGCAGTGTTGTCAGCTTGGTCTGTTCTGTATAAATTATGTCCAGCGATACTAAGTTTATTCCGAGGAGTCAGATGTGTTTCCGTCAGTAAGCCTATGTCTGTGTGTTTGTGATGGAGGTGTATTTCTAATTCAGTCTTTCGTTGTATAAGTCCGTTTACATTCCATATTAGGATTGATAAGGAGCTCACAGTCACAGAAATAGGGGCCACATTGATGGCATAAGGTCTGTTATTTAGTTGAATTTAGTAATGAGGCTGATAAGAGGTCGGACAAGGTTGTTGAAATAAGTTCTGATGGATCAAAATTAGCATGATTCATGCCTGACCAAGTCTGTTGTGGCTGTACCATAATATTTGAATGAACATGATCTTGATAGTTCGGTACTGGGACACTGGGCTGCAGTTGTAGAGGACGATTTTGCAAAGGTGGAAACTGCTTTGGCCCAGGAGGAGGCTCTACAACCACCGGCTGAGGACGATTTCTGTTGCTGCGTTGAGCTCATAATTCTCTGAAGGTCTGGCATCCTCTGTAATTATCAGGATGAGCTCCTTCGCAATTTGCACGTATTGCGGGTGTTTCTCTGTTTTTTTGACATACTGATGTCTCATGGGCTTGGGCACATCGCACGCACCGAGCCTGACGGTTACAATAGCTGTTCGTGTGACCAAACCTCTAACATCTTGTACATTGTGGAAAATCTCGTTTTTTTCTTGGTTCTTCTATATTGACATGAATATAATATAGAAATTCTATTTCATAAATTTTTTCATTGTATGAATTTTTAGAGAAGTAGATGAAATTATACAGTTTCTGATTACATCTGTCTCTGAAACCCTGATGAAGGCTTGCAATGCAAGTTGAAACGTTGGCATTACAAATTAAAAACTTATTTTTTAATTGCTGCGTATCTATTATGACTGCATACCCCAACGATCTACTTCTCTAAATACTTAACAGTCAACTATACGTTATCAATATGTATGAATTTTTGATATATTAACGAAAAACATTTGTAGTGGGGTTTTTGTTCATGTTGAAATAACATTTTTAATCTTTATTGCTTCGTATCTATTTCTCAACAGCTCATCTTTATTTTGGAAGGAGGAGTAGAGTGGTGTAAATCTTTTATAACTATTCGGGCATTTTTTTCTTCAGCCAGTTGAAATGTGTGTAAGTCCGCGTTCCCTTGTTTTAGGCTTCTGAAAGCACTCCTGCAGCAGTCAGCTATTTTCGGAAGTAATGTTACTACTGCCTGTAGCTGTAGCTGCTGGTCTTTTTTTTTTCCGATGACAACTTCCCATGAATCATAGTTAAGGGCACCAGTAAGAGTATCATCAATTGGCATCTCCATACCTCGGGATGCTTGTGCCATAGCCGAAATTTTAATTTACTTCTTCACTATGGTACACTACAGTTTTAAATTAACACTTTTTGCCTAAAAATTATCTGTTTTATCACTGAAAACTGTTATATTAGACGGACACAATTCAAAAACAATCACCTTTCACTAATTCTACCAGCTGATCTCTAATGCAAAATTTGATGACCAGTAATTAACACCCTTATTAAAAAATGTTAGAACTGGTGATTTTAATTTAAAACATGCATTAAAATGTTTAATAATAAATCATTATTATAATAAGTAACTTACCTTCAATTAGTTTGGACGATTAAAAGAAAATTAACCGTAAATCACTGAAGACGTTTCTTAAGGAAAGTAGAAGAAAACCTCTTTTAAATCTCTGAATTAATAGCCTTCTTGGTTATCATTACATTACCTTTGTTAGTGTTTATATTTTGAAAATATTTTAACATAGCTGATTTATATGATCCACAAGCAACATTTTCCCCATTTATTTGAGACTGAATATTAGCACAAAAGCTTATTTCTTTAAATTAAAGATTAGGGTGTCAATAACTATCTGAGGCGTCAATAACTGTCTGGTTAACCCAATGGTTAACTAAATACTTTATAACACTAATCATTAAATTTATTTACTTCTCTGATAGCTTAATTTTTTTTTTTTTTTTTTTTTTTTTTTTTTTTTAACTATAAACTTTTTTTTACTGCAGGTTCTTACCAGAATCACCAAGGTGGTTGATAACTTCTGGAAAGCTAGAAAAAGCATCTACAATCATTGGAAGTGTGAGTCGGTTAAATACTAAAGAATCTAATCTTTCTCCAGAAAAAAAATTGGCGGTATTATTAATCTCTCTTTTAATTATTTTTTCCTAGCAATAACTGTGACTACACAATCTAATTTTGTATATTTTTAGGGTAAATCTAATTCCAAATGCAGGAATGTGCTTTTTTTCTTCAAAGATTACTTAAAACTTTTTTCAACACTGGAACTTTGCAAAAGAACTTTGATTTGCTATTATTTATGGTTTATGGGAAATTTGTATTACTACACAATAGGTAAGACATTGCTGATTAATTTTCTTATTATTTAACTGCAATTCATAAATTATTACGTTTACATGATCTGTAGCTTTATTGAACTTCTACTGGAGGATGTGTAAAAATATACATAAAACTAATAATAAAAGGAAAAGTTATGGCTAACATTTTTTTTTTTTTCCATTCTGTTCTTAGCATTAAGCGGAGCAAACTTTGAAGTTAACCAATACTTGTATATGGCACTGAATGGAGTCGTTGAGCTTCCAGGATTTTTGCTTCCTCTCCTCTTTTTTGTATACTTCGGTAGGAAAAGTACTGGAATAGCATTGTGGATTGTTTCTGGCATTTTAATGCTAGTAATAGTAGTGGTACCACATGGTAATATATATTTTTTTAACTTTATTAAGAAATATCTCATTTTAATAATCAAGCTTTTTCTAGAACTAGATTTTAGATTACAGTCGACTCCGTTTCATCGGATAATCGAGACAACCGCTCCATTGATCTATTTCTGATAAAATGGAATCAAATACAGGTAAAATATGACCGCTTAAACGGGAAAAAACATCGGTTAATTGGTCTAGAATTTTGGGAACTTTCAGCTTTCCTAGAAACAGAAGGTAAACAATAATTAGCCCTGGCGTCTCAGTGAGTTTTTAGAATATGTGTAACTACACAGTACTTCTGAAACTCCTGATTTTATTAGTAACGAAATGTAAATATGAGTTCAGAACAGGGAAAATTCAAGTCAGTTCTTAGGTTGTGCTGTTAAAGTAACGTTCGCTTATAGTGTTTTACGTTTTATTCCAGTTACATTCTACGGCGTATTTTCATATCTCTCTCTCTCTCTTTTTTTTTTTTGGATGTGGATCCCAATGCAGTTTAAAAATCGACTGATATCTAGCCATTCTGCAACAGAGCTTGTAATACAGTAATAGTTTGTAAAACTATTTAACCCAACTGTACCATATTTTAACTACAGCATCTTCATAGTTCTATGAAAGTTTATAACTATCAATTTTACTATAAAAAAAATTAAAATGTATAGTCATGAGTGCCAGAAACAAGGTTTGCCGAACTATCATATAATTTTATGTTTAGAAATTGAAATCCAACCAGATGGATCGATAAAATTATTTTTGCCAAATTAGATGTCTAATCATGCTTTTCAAACACCTAATCAACCAGTTTAAAAATTATTGCTATGTGTAAAAATATCATTGAAGATATAATGCTGGATTCCATACTTCAGTACGAAATTTTGATCGATAAACAAATGAAATTCTTATTAGTAAAAATAATCCAAGTTCTCTATTTAGGAGAGCGGGCGAAGCTGCGAAGGGGTATGCTAGTAAAAATATATATTGCATGATTATCCTAGCTGTATAGCTATATAGTTATTGTTACTTTCTATACATAGTTTATATTTATTTTGTATAATTATATTTTATAAAGTTATCTATAAGATTGTATGAGTTTTACGTTTTCAAAAGCTTCTGGCTATTTTCAACAAAAAGTTTTATTACAAAAAAAAATTATAACTGGAGAATGGTGAAAATCGATTATACACAATGACCAAGGTAATTTTTTTCCATTCTCTATTTCCTTGGTCTTTCTCAAAATTAAAAGAAGTTAAATTAATTAATAATAATATTTTCATATTCCATTATAATGTAGTAAAAACGTTTGACTAATCTTTTTTCTTTTTTTTTTTCAATCAATTTTCATTGCTACAATATTTTTTGGATATCATTTATTTAATTTATTTAATACAGTCACTTTCCGGATGATTAGGTTGGCCTATCATGTGTGTGACTTTGGTCGGGCGACTCGCAGGGGCAGCCGCATATGGTACTATCATGTTCTACACTCTGGAATTATTTCCAACGGAAAGTCGCAATACTGCCATGGGTAGCTGCGTTACAATGTCACAACTAGGACCACTGCTGGCACCATACGTAGTGGATATATTGGTTAGTACAAATATATATATATATTGCTATGTCCGTCTATGTGCGAGTCCGGATCAGCATTAATCTAAACTAAGGGATGCCAGTCAGGACTTAATTTCCTGACAATTTATAAATATGTATTTTAAATAACTAATTAATTTAATTGAGTCTTCTCCACAAGGTGATCGTGGGGTTATATATATATAAATATTATAAATTATAAATATGAGTAAACAAAATATATTAATTAATTGAGTGGCATGCAAATGGTAAATGGATGACGGTTAAACTAAAAAACAACGTATAATCAATTAAGGGTTGACACATAACATTACAGTCAGGAGAAAGAATCATTCTTAAGTTTAAACTTATATGGTAACAAATAACTTAACCTAGACTTATCTTCTTAATACGAGGGTGATGCTATGTTGTGGGTGGAAGTGGCTTCATGGTGGTAAGCCGGGAGCTCTCGAGCTCCGGAGGAACAAGACCAGACTAGCCAGACTGCTCGACTCAAAGACTGATTTCCAAATATTTTTCCGGCCTTTTTTAAAGTATAGGTCCACCACTTGTACTCGGACACGCCCACCGACTTCCCAGATTTATGAAATTTAGAAAAACTCAAAATACAGCGTTTACCCCAAATATTACCCGGTAAGGGATAGGCAGGTAGAGAAAAAATTCCTCACACCAACAAAGGGTGTCTATTGCCGGACCACCCGTTAGAGGCTGTGACCCTAGTAGCTACTACTAGTAGCTACCCTATTACGCAACACGCGATATATACATAGGAATATATACATATCCTACGCAATCCTATATATACATAGGAATATATATATATATATATATATATATATATATATATATATATATATATATATATATATATATATATATTTAGTAAGGTTCTTGAGGTTCAGTCAATAAATAAAAAACAATTATTATAAAACAGTTTTTTTTTTTATTTATTGACTGAATCTCAAGAACCTTACTAAACATTTAATAGTGACAGTCAAGAAAATGTATCCACAGTTAGTTACAATATACATATATTAAAATTAGAATAATCAGTTACATATAATTACAAAATATGGAGGAGTAGGAAACTACTTCCAATGTTACTGGTGGATATGTTATTAGTACCTACTACTAAATTATAACAGTTCCAGTATACAACTGAACTGGTTAAAAGTAAAGAGGGTTTGTATTTGTTGAGGTTAGTATTTCCAAAACTGGTGGTATTCCCAGATACAGGTAGAAAGGATTTCCATATTCCTGTGTAATCTATACATGGATAAATGATTTAAATGATGTATATTAATGTAAATGTATATTATTCGTCAGAATTTATTAAATTAGAATAACATGTGTTGAGATTTAGGACGTCTGATTTTTTGTTTATTGCGCGATTTTTAAATTTTTTAATGGTTATCATTTCTTTAATATTTCGTTTAAAATTATTTTGTTCATAGTGAATTATTTTGGAGGAATCAAATTTAAAAGAATGTTTTATTTGCCTTTAATGTGTGGTGAGAGCTGTTTGGTATGGTTTATTCGGTTTTTTATTTATAGACGTGCAATTATTTTTATGTTGATAAACACGTCATTTGATATTTTCTTCCGATGTACCGAAATAATTATCAGTAAAATTAAAAAAGTTAAAGGAACAATCATAATCACTAGATACGATTTAGTGCAGTTTTATTTCAATTTTTAATACTTTTTGTTTATCTTAAACACAGCATTTTTATTACGTATTTCTGTAACACTCCCACATTTTCTTATTCCTAAGAGGTTAGAAGATGGTGCAAAGTGGTCGGGGATTGAAATAAAATAATTTTAATTTTTCGTACATGTCGGAGAATTCGTCCCACTGTGCGCCGTCCTTTACGTGCCCTTCTACTTCCTTCTGCCCTGTATAGGACAATTGTTAAACATTACTGCTTATTCTGTAACTATATGTAGCTCATTGAAAAGTTCAGTAATTTTTTATTTCTAATCATTTTCTTTTCTTTTAGTTTATGAAAAGTTTCGAGTTTTTCTTTCTTGTTTATGAAGTGCTGGATAAAATATAAATTCTTAAAAAGAGCCATTGAAATAAATTATAAAATATGTAACTAGTTTCTTTTAATTTACTGTTTTACAGGGAAAGAAAGCTTGGTGGATTCCCACAACCCTCTGTGGCTTGCTTGCACTCCTTGGTGCATTTTTGTTATTCTTTGTCCCAGAAACCAGAGACACTCCTATGCTGGATACCATCGATGAGATGAAACAAGCTGAAAGAGAAGCTCTTTGTGAAGATCTTGAACTAGCCAGTTGATATCTTGTTTCATTTGTATCTCAAATCAAATGTATTTATTTTTTATTTAAATTAGTATATAATCAAGATAATAAAATTTGGAGATACTTTAATAGATAATAGTCTATATTTATTTGAAGGTACCTATCATCATCACCTATCCTTTCTGTGCTAGTTAACTACAAATAATAATCTAACAAAAATCTTCTGATTTGATAATTTTAATTCTAAGTTTGAGGCATGTTTCAGTTTAAACTTTACTGATTTCCTTCCTAGTTTTAACTATGGAAGCATTGGACTAGACATGGGGAAGGTACATAATCTGAATGTGGTATAAACAGTATTAACAGTTATACACCCATTTTTTCTGTGTAAGGGTTTTGGTCTTATTCAGTGTTGTGCAATAGGACCAAATAATTTAGTATCACTAATAGTATGTATAGCCTTATTGCCAAGAGAAAGATGTTTAAAAGAAAGCATGTAGAATGGTAGCAATTGATTGTGTGCCGACCATTTGGTTATTGTTAATGGTTACTTTTTATGCCTTCTCTGTGGCTTTAAATAGAATATTTCTGTATTAAAATTGGGAATGGATAATATATCATGAATATTTAGTTCTAGGGAATTACTTGTAAACAAACCGAAAAAAGACTTTTAAATTACTCTATCTTCCTTATCAAAACAAATTTTCAACCCCTTTAATAGATGTCAGCAGTATGCATGTCCTAAGGAACTTTATCATGCTCTTCCTTTTCCCATCTAACGCCAGTATCCCAGTCAAATAGCAAGAATAGTGGAAAAAATCTCGAAGTGTTGAAACTTGGCATGGTTGTTGTTTGTTTAATGTTTAATAAGGCTTATCTTCCTTATTTACTTCAACTAGCCCAGGAATGGCGGGTTATCCTCCAGGTTACCAATCTATTTTATCCAGCGTGGGAGGGTCAAGATTCATTTTGAGGGTCAGCCTGACAGTCAATGGAGGCAGAGTGACAGCGCTTAAGTGGGAAGCCAATATTCCTGGAATGAAAGCAGAAGCCATCACCAAGACTCTATTGTCGAATTTCAAAATATAACTCGAGACCAGGCAAAAACTTTGAAGTGGATTTTTGTGGTGTATGGAACGGAATAGAGATTGAGCCCAAGAATTTGGATGATCTGAAAAATGTCACTTCTTATTTCATTGTTATTATTTTTATTGTTGTTTTTATTTATTTACTAGCTGTACACGGCGTGCGTTGCTACGCGCTTAGCAAAATTATAAAAAAAAAATTCAGTACAACAATCATTGTAGTATTGTTTGCATCCAAATTTACCATTCATAATATATATACACACACACACACACACACACACACACACACACACACATATATATATATATATATATATATATATATATATATATATATATATATATATATCGTTCTTATTTTTATTTGATTTGAAATAATTTTCAAAGAATTCAATTTTTTACTTTTATTCATTTTATTGAAGTTCTGATGCATATACAATATTATTCCTTTTTCCATCTGTTGCGTTTTCCAACGCGTGAGCAGGCCGTATACAACGGTGGATGGGAGAAGCATGGATTTTCGAAATTTAGTCCGCAAACTTCTAGTGATTGCCCCTGTGCCTTGGTGGTCATTGCAATGGCGACTCCTACTGGAAATTAATGGCACTCGTTTAAATTCGTAAGGAATATCATGTAATATGGAGAATCATTGGGATGCGCGGTACCAGTACATCCTCGCCCTTAAATTTACCATTCATAATATATATATATATATATATATATATCGTTCTCATTTTTAATCATCTGGTTTCTCGTTCTTTCATAATTATTCTTCGATTCTTACATATTGGTCCATAACTTGTCACCTATGCATCCAATCAATATACCAATAGTCCTATAATCATGCCGCCTCACTCGGAGCATTATATCTTACCGTTTCATATCCTATAAAGGGCACACACACATTGATTTATATATATAGAGAATATTTTTATTGTTATTATTTTTATATTTAATTCACTTTATTACAGCATTTACTCCTCTTTAAACAATCATCATTATGTGACATGTTTCGGGATCTTCCATCCCATCATCAGACTATCGATTCTTCTGGTGCTAACCACCAAGTCAATTTAACAGATACATTTTTAAAAAATAAATAATTAAAGTGAATTGAATATATTAATATAAAATTCTCCTTTACTGAAGAAATTAAGTTATTATTTTTGTTTCATCTGTATTTATTCATCTATCGCGGAAGCAGAAACGAAAATTATTTTTTCTTTAACGACTTCGAATATAAGTCGGACTCGAATAAAGGGTTGTCAGACTGTATGAAAACTTATTCTACGGGAGGAAATTAAAACTAAACAAATAAATGAAAATAAAAATAAAAAATCGACATATATACCGGCAATGATTTCTACGAAAATTTAAATAATGACTTACTCATGATTTGATCGTGCAGAAATAATTTTTAACTAAAATATGCTTCGTGAAACATATTGCTTAATTTTGTTATTCACTGTAAACTCTAAAAAGTACTGCACAAATTTCAATAATATTTTTGAACATTGGCCATTGTTTTATTTAGTTTATTTCCGATTTAAAACGATTAAAATAATAAAACTGTTTTGTAACACTTAAAACTAACCAAGACTATAGGTACTAGTATACAGGCGGTGGTGGGGAGAGTTTTGAAGGAGCCACCTCACCCCACCTAACTGCCCGTTCTAAGTTTAGTTCGCTATTTTGTAGTTGTAGAGGGCACTCGAATGAACAATTATGCCTAGTTTCAAAACATTGGGATTTCTTTTTTCTGTTTGGCAGTTTTGTGGCTAAGTTGACAGGGCTGTAACCTTTTTCGTGAAACTATAACTTACATCTCTACATCTTGTAAAACCGCAGTGACACTTGATGAGGTAAGGATTAATTGAAATTTTAAAAAAGTATTTCAAAATATGAGAATATCGTTTTCGATGAATAGAGAATCAGTTAAAAATTATAAATAATGATAAATGGCTGAGGAACTATTAGGTCGTCTTCAATGATTTGGAAACAGGAAATAAATTAAAAAAATTAACAAGCAAATCTATTTCATTCAATTTTTCAACGCTCTTTTCAATGCTAGATTTGAAAAAGTTTGAGTCAAGTGATGAAACGTACTAAGAAATTGTAAAAAATTTTCCTAGGATAAAGTTATCCAAGCTCCGAGAAACGTTGTAATCAGAAGAGGATAGATCAGGAGAATATGTAAGACGAGGAAGGACTTCATAACCCACATCCCTTTAGGTAATACATATAGATTAAAAATATAAAAACAAAAATACGTTTATAAAGAAATTAAAAATTTTACCAAAATAAAATGAGGCTGTAACAAAAAACCATGACAGTAGGTATTATGATTTACATATGGGTAGTAACAAAATAATCAGAATCAGCCCCGATTCGAAACTGGAAGGCTCAACTTTTATTTCATGATAGGCCCATGGAAGTATATTGAACTTCTCTATTGTGGCTAGGATAGATTTGTAAGCTGTTTGATAACACTTCCTTTCTACTCTAGGTGGAGTACATTAGTACGTTAAACTCTATAAAATAAATAGCAATAAAAGATAAGGTGTTGGTTCAACTCAATTTGTTTAAGATGAGTAGATAACCGTATATGTAAATAATAAGCAGTGTACATATAATGGAGGCATTGAACTCCTGGCAAATATGTGTGTTATGCAATGTGCCTGTCCACAGGTGAAGAGGCCAATCTAAAATTTTTGTTTTGTGTATTTTGGCTGCCTTTCTGCTTCTATTATTTGGAATTTTGGATAGTATGGCGGGTCACACTCCTGTGTCATGTCACATTGATGAATAAAGCAAGTTACTAATAAGGAAGATATTATTAATTTGTAAATATTTCTATTTTTTATATTTCTATGTTATTTTTATTATAAGCCTTAATTGCAGGACTAATAACTCTGCAGATCTTCCGATAAAGGGAATATCCTGTACTGCCGGGAAACAACCACCTACTAGTAGACACCCATTCTAAACATCTGTGGTAAAGTAGGGAGTCAGTCCAGTCCTGAAAAGCGTTAATTCATGGCTAATTTGAACTTCCACCTTTCTGAACCCCCAATTTCGGAGTCCGAGTCTCTAATTACTGGCCACCCCTTATTTATGTATAATATTTTTGTAAACATGAGTTCTTTAGTTGATGTTCTTTAATGGTTATTCTATTTTATGTAAAATAAAGATTTAGTAAATCTATTCATATAACAATTTAGTATAATTTTATACCACTTTAATATCTTTCAATAATCAGTTCATTTTGTTCATAAATGATAATTTTTTTTTTTTTACACGTAACGGCCTTAGAGATCACGCGAATATCATTCACTTCTTACTACTTCTCTCCTTCCTTCTCTCTTCCCACCTTTTCTTCATTCTTTCCAATTGCTCCTTCCTTCTTTCTTCGGTCCACGCTATTCCTTTTCTCGCATCTTTCCTTCCCACAAGAACCTTGATTACATTTAGTTTTTTCCTATATTCATCCCTATCAAAACAGTCCTGGTCTCTTATTCCCAGTTTCTCAGTTTCCTCTTTCATCTGTTTGACATATCCCCCAGAACTCTTGTATCCTCTGATTTTATAGAAGATGTCTCTATTTAATCTTTCTGGGCCCATCCTCACCATATGCCCATAGAACTTATGCCTTCTTATTCTTATGTCTGTTTCCAGATCATTTATATCTTTGTAAATTTCTTAATTAGGTCTCAACCTAAAACCTTCTTCTGTCGTCTTTGGTCCGTGAATTCTTTTAAGTATCCTTCTTTCTATGGCTAACATTTTCCTTAGGCTAGAGAGGGAAAATTTTCCATTCCATATAGTATAACAGGTTTGACGACTGTATTATAGTGCCTTATCTTAGCGTTTATTGAAAGGCTTCTTTTATTATAAAGATTGCTTGTCGCGAAGCTTAGTCTTTCCAGTTTGCTAAGTTTTTCTTTTACACTTTCCTTCTCAGACCCATTGCTACTTATAATTTCCCCAAGGTACTTGAATTTATTTGTGACTTTAATGCTCCCGTACTTTGTCTCTACTATTTTCTTTTGAAAATTTCTGTCGGTAGTATTCTGTTTTCTCAAACGATATTTGTAAGCCTGCCTTTTCAGCAATTTCCTTTAAAGTGTTCAATTGGTCAATTGCTTCGCTTTCAGTCTCCGCCATTAAGGCAAGATCGTCCGCATATGCATATCTTACTTTGATGTGCTTGTTTTTTGTTCCTATCTTTGCACCAGTGTCGTTTCTCTTCCACATTTCCTTCATGACTTTGTCTAAGACTATGTTAAACAGTACCGGAGAGAGGCTGTCACCCTGTCTGAGCCCTGTCCTTATTTGGAACGGTTTACTGATGGATCCCTGAAGCTTCACCCTTGATTCCGTATCTGTCAGTGTCAGTCCTATCACTCTTCTTGTTTTCCCATCCACTCCATACTCCTCCAACACTGCGAGCAATGTTTTTCTGTCCACCGAGTCATATGCTTTTTTGAAGTCAACAAAAAGTATGTAGAGGTTTTTCTTTCCTTTTGATCTGTAGTAATTAATTTACAGTTTTAGGCTCAGAATTTGTTCGGAACATGATCTACCCCTCCTGAAGCCCCCTTGATATTCTCCTATTTGTGGATCTATTTGTGGGTTCAGTCTGTTAAGTAGCGCTTTTGAGAATATCTTATAACTGACAGATAGCAGGGAAATTCTTCTGTAGTTGTTAGTATCATTGTTGATCCTTTTTTATGCAGGGGATGAATTAGAGCGGTTTTCGATTCTTTTGGGATTTTTTCTTCTATCCAAATATCCATCATTAGTTCTGAGATTCTTTTTCTGAAATCATCTCCTGTTAATTTCCACATTTCCACTATTACCCCATCTTCCCTTGATGCTTTGTTGTTCTTTAGTGCTAATATAATATCGTCTATTTCTTCATCATCAGGTGGATCTGAATCATTTTTTTCGGTGGTATTTCTTTGTATTGCCAGTCTATCTTTGGGCTCCTCACAGTTGAGTAGTTTTTCAAAATATTCTGCTAAGATATTACTGTTCTCCTCACTAGTCTGTGCCAGTGTGCCATCTTCCCTTTTCAGTACTATACCAGTGGGAGTGTATCCTTTAATTTTTTGTTTGAAGGATTTGTAAAATAGTCTTGTTTCGTTCTTTTTGAAACTTTCTTCCATCTCTTCTATCTGCTTATTGAAGAATTCTCTTCTCTTTTTTCTTAGTACTCCATGTGCTATTTTTCTTTCCAACATATATTTCTGGTATCTTTCTGATGTTTTGTTTTGGTTCCAGTCCTTCCATACTTTCAATCTATTCCTTATTGCTTCTTCGCATTCCGTATCCCACCATTCCTTCCTTTTGTTTTTCCTTTGGGAGGCTAATCTTTCTGCAAGTTCCACCATATCTGAAAATTATAGATCTACGGCCAAGTAAAGGTGGGTGAAGTCTGGAGAATAAGGAAAAATAGAGAACTTAGTAAGTAAGTACTATGTGGACATTAATTTCAGAGCAAAGGCCAGTAGGAAAAAAAAACATGGGTATCTCCAAATAATCTTCTGGGAGAATTTCAACTAGAATTCCAGAATTTCAATGTTTTTTTCCTACTGGCCTTTGCTCTGAAATATGTGGACATTAATTTCATTCCTGCTCTTTGGCATAGTTTGATTAGTCTTTCCCCGTTCCTGTTTGTCCTATTGTGTGCTGGATATTCCCCCACTATTTTCTTAAAAGATAATTTTATTGTTGAATATTTTACTTTTTTCAATTCAAATTTCTATCCACATCCACATCCACACCAAAAATATAATTGAAAATTAACGGATAAACGGAGAAGAGCGCCGTACCCTAAAGACAGCACAGAACGGTAATTCTTCCAGGTCTTGATTCACTTAGTAAATTCCGCACCCACATTTTTCTATCTATGCCAAGAGTTCCCTTATATAAGGGTGAAGGCTATATATTTTATTGAACAGTTTTGGCTTCCCAGAATGTACATGTCGAAGCATTTATAGTAGGATTCCATTAAACAGAATATGTAAGTTTTGTTATTAACATAAAATGGTGCTTGAGTGGTAAGACATGATGTTTTTGAAACATTTGTAATCGTTGATGTGAGTTTCATTGTAATGTGTATGCCCATACTGTTTTAAGTATAAGGACGTGCTTAATGTTTCTCCTATTTTTTTACTTGGAGTTTTCTCTGAACAATAAATGCATACAGTTTCAGCTTTAAAAATTAACATTTTTTTTTTTTTTTAATATGTGAACAAATATTGAGCAAAAAGGTAAATAATAGGTTTATAATGTTCTCGTAGTCAGTTAAAATTTTTGTTGCTATTGTACGTCCTGAGTGATATAAGAGAAATATTCCTTGTAAAATATATTTTACTGAGAATATTTCATTACATTTATTTCATTATTTTGGTTACGGCTATTTGGTTATTTGATAAGAATGAAGGAGGGAACACTAAATTTTCTGTATTGAGTTTTCGAAGTGTTTAGTTATTCTAAATAATTTTTTTAAATATTTTATGTAGTTATTCCACATAATTCTATCAAATATTTTATGAGGTTATTCCACATAATTCTTTCAAATATATTATGTATTTATTCCACATAATTCTTTCAAATATTTTATGTAGTTATTCCACATAAACCTTCTTTACGCATCAGAAATAAATTCCTTGGAGCGGGGTGAAAGTATATAAAAATAAAAAAATTACTCCTTACGAAATAAAAATTATTTTGACAAGTGAACTTTTATCTAAGAGCTGTACCAATACTAGATACAAATTTTATTGACGATGTCGAGGTTGGCAAACAGAGTACTAAGTTCTCTATTTTTCCTTATTCTCCAGACTTCACCCACCTTTACTTGGCCGTAGATCCTCCTGAGGACTCCACGCTCAAACACATTCAGCTTCATATCATCACTGTTTGTCATAGTCCAAGCCTCTGACCCATATGATAAAACTGGCCCTATGAGAGTCTTATATATATTCAGCTTGGTTTTCTTTGAGAGATATCTGCTTCTAAAGTGTCGGCCAAGCCCAAAGAAACATCTATTGGCAGCAGTGATCCTCCTCTTATATCTCTTGAGTCATATCGTTCCTTGTATTCACTTCAGACCCAAGGTATATGAAGCTCTTGACTCTCCCAAACTTGAACAACCCAACTTCAAACGGAGAGCTCAGATCGTCCTCCCCACCACCAACTCTCATGTACTTGGTTTTTCTTTCATTGACTACCAGACCAAGTCGTCTTGCAGCTGTTTCAAGGGCTGTAAACGGTTATGTCTATATCGTCTGTATATCCTAAAAGCTGGGTCAGGCGAGTGAAGATAGTTCCGCTTGTCTGAATGCTGGCCTCTCGCACAGCTCTCTCTTCTGCCATGTTGAACAGTAGGCAGGCAAGTGCATCCCCTTGCCGTACCTCACCGTTCACCTCAAACTCTTCAGAAACATCAGGACCAACACGTACTAAGCATTTTTAGCTTTGCATGGTCATCAAAATCAATCTTATGAGCTTCTCTGGAATGCTTAACTCCTCTGGAGCAAGGCGGAGTTGGGTCCTGTCAATGCTGTCGTACGCTGCTTTGAAGTCAATGAATAAGTGGTGGGTTACTATATTGTGCTCCATGGTCCTCTCCAGGATCATTCGGAGAGAGAACAGCTGATCAATTGTAGAACGTCCTCTGAGAAACCCAGCCTGATAACTGCCTAATTCTTTTTCAGCATACGGGAGGATCCTCTCAAACAGAATGTTAGAAAGGGCCTTGTAGGCACTTGAAACGAGAGAGATCCCTCTATAGTTATTGCAATCTGTCAGATCTCCCTTCTTATGTATTGGGCATATAATGGCTGTTGCCCATTCCATAGGCATAGCATAATAGAATTAAGAATAATAAAGAAATCTCAATATCTGGTACCCTCTTTACGGTAAATAAAGCAATAAATAAATTAAATGAAAGATGAAATACAAAAAGTAATGTGATAAATGCATAAATAAATAATATAATGCTATAACAGTATATAAGAAAAATGCATTTAAAATTACAAATAATGTTATATGAGCAGTTCGGGGAATGATATAAAATAAAAATTCTAAAAGCATTGAGTTTTTTTTTTTTTTTTCATTTTTTTCAAAGATAAACTCCTAACATAATTTTTCTATTAAACATATAAAACTTATTACAATTATTATAATTATTTCTTCGATAATTATAGTGATTATTAACAAAATTATTTTCCTTTTTATCACTTAAAGGTAAACGCAAATAAATAGCGTTGAAATGGATCCAGCATCAATCGAAAATGCTCTCGAACAAAAATGTAAAAACCACGCTTGGTTAGTTTGGATATTGTTTCTAACCGCTAGTCCATCGCTTATTATTGGATCCCACTTAGCTTCATATGTATTTCTTGGAGGAAATCCTTCTTTCTTCTGCAATATTCCTGAGCTAATTGAAGCTAACTGGACAAAAGAACAAATAAGAGAAATTAGCAGTCCTGGGTAGGTAGTTGTTGATTTTGTTTATAGTTCTTATATTCTATAATTATTTTCACAATGATGTATATTTAATGCACTATTTGTGTTGAATGTGAAGTTTAGAAAAGCAAAGCTGTTTTCATTATGCCTGGAATTACTCATTATTGAAGGATTTTAGTTTTGAAGAAGCTCTTAATTATTGCAAAACAAGGCGGAAACCAGACCTGATTAAGTGTAAAAATTATATGTATAATGAAGAGACTGTTCATCAGAGTATAGTCAGCGAGGTTTGTATCAATAATATTATATTCTAACAGAAAACTTCATTTTGATTTAAAATATTATATTTATTCTTTTAATTTTATGTTGATAGTGGGATCTTGTTTGCGATGATTTACCCCTCAGATCGACCGCTCAGGGCAGTGTTGCACTAGGAAAAGTTTGTGGAGCTCTGTTATTTGGCATGATAAGTGACAGGTGAACGTAAAGAATATCTTTTATCATTTATTTTTTGTACAGACTAAATTATATTATTAATTTATTTTTACTTTATCATTTAGTATTCAAATTAGCATAATATGTATGTTTTCAAATTATTATTTTTTTTTTTACTGTAACAATGAAATTAGACGCTTAGGAATATAAATCAAATTAAAACGTTTCATCTCAAAAGGGAGTTTTAAAGGTGTTTGTATATATTAGTTTCTGTCGAGATCGCGTTATTTTAGGAAATTAGCAGGGAATCGAGAAGAAAATAAAGAATATTTCTGACATTTCCTGGTTTATTACCGTGAAGCGAAATCTGCAGTGAAAATCCTTAAAAAAAATTTCTATAGCATACGGTGATAACATGTTTAGACAAATTGCTTCGATATATTTACGAAAAGCCAACAAATAACTTTTTGTTGGCTCCCTAAGCGCTAATTTTGAGTTGGAAGCAGTGAGTATAGAATGCCAGTGAGAATGGAAGAGTATGGTATTCTATACACAGTTCTTGAAAGATGCTCTCTGCTCTGGTCGTTTTTCATTTGTTAATGAGAAAGAAATGAAAGCATTGGTTGCTAAACATATACCAATATAAGGGTCCCCAAACATTGAAATCCAGTAAAAACACAATGAACTTATTTTAACACGTAACCGTAACCAAAATATTCATCATAATAAATCATACTATTTTGTTATTAATTACATTATTTAATAATTAAATACAGGCTTTTAATAATTTAGGTAAATATTTATTGATAAACATCATTTAGGTATGGAAGGAAGAAGACATTCATAGTTTCATGTGTACTCTTTCTTGTAGCTGGTCCTTCTGCTGCTTTCGTAAATAGTTATGCATTGTTTATAACATTCAGACTTCTGATAGGAATCGCTGGTGCAGGAATCTATGAAACTGGTTATACAATCTGTAAGTATTAACAAAATATCCATGAAATATTAAGAAAAAATATGATAATTTACTAAGGATAAATAATTTATTAACTACAAATGATTGTTTTAACCAAGGTATTACTTAAATATCAAGGAAGGTTTTAAGGTCTAGTATATTGTTCATCAAATCAAGGTTATTTACTAACTGAAGACGATTATTAAAATCAAATCATTTGGATGAATATAATTCAATCTTTATCTACAATAAAAATGCAAGGACAAGGCTGAAGAATATTGCATGCCTTTAATGCATAATTGGCTAATTGGTTTGCTTTAACTTAAAGAAAATGCCTCTTTTTTCAGAATGAAAGGTTTTTATAAAAGCCATTTTGAATTATTCAAATATTCTAACATTGTTTAAGCAGCTTGAGGGTAAAAATGCAAACCCGCTCAAATCTTACATGTTTAAGTAATTAAATACGTGTGTATATATCTTTCTCAAGAATATTTTTTGCATAATTAAAGGACGGGCTGCTTAATTAATTAAAGAATGATCACAAGTATCCTTAAAAAATCATAGAGTTCTAGATATAGGGCTCAACCAGGAATCATTATTATCTGATAGCCTTGATGTTAACCTTATAATACCTTCAGAACTATGCTCTTTCTTGGCTATTTGGTATCATATAGATATTCTGTTAGTTGAAGTTATTAAAAATCACTTATAATTAAACAATCCACCATATAGAAGCTGTATTTCTACAACTAACCCATTATTTTTCAGTGTTGGAACTTACAGTAAAAAGGTATAGAGCATATTTAGCAAACATATTCAACATAACTTTTTCATTTGGACTTTTACAACTTTCACTGTCTGCTTATTTGACCAATGACTGGAGGCAACTTCAATTAGCAATATCTGTCCCGATGGTTATGCTCGCCATCCATTGTTGGTAACAATTATTATTTCATTATTATTAAGTATTTAGAATTCTTAAGTTTTAACTTATCTTGTAATATTTTATTAATCCAAACTCATTTTTTTTTTTTTTAATTGAGGGACTAGAGAATTCAAGTGAATATGGATATATATGGAAAATTTCTCGACTGTTACTATTAAATGTTTAGTAAGGTTCTGGAGGTTCAATCAATAAATAAAAACAACGATTTTGGTGACGTTTCGAGACTATAATGTTCTCATAATCATGCCAATATTACTGGTGGATATGGTATCAATACCATATATATTCTTAAAAATCATAGAGTTCTAGATATAGGGCTCAACCAGGAATCATTATTATCTGATAGCATATATATATATATATATATATATATTTGATAAAGTGATGAAATTGAAAAATATAAAAGGTTATCCAGAGCAAATGAAAGAGGAAGTTAAAAAATTGGGTATCACGGAGGGAGACTACAAAGATAAGGATAAATTCGGAAAAATGGTTAAAAATATAAAGGTTCTTGTAGCGGAGAAGAAGAAGCATGAAAGTAAGAAATGGACGGAGGAAAGAAAGAGGGAAATGGGCGAAAAAATGAAAAGAATTTGGGCAGAAAGGAAGAAAACCTGAAAATGATATACGCGTGGTCCACCGTTGGCCTGTATCGCGATAAATAAATAAATAAATAAATAAATAAAATATATATATATATATATATATATATATATATATATATATATATATATATATATATATATATATAGAATAGAATAGAATAGAATAGAAAGAAAACTTTATTCTGGGACAAAGTCCCTTAAGAATAACATTAAATAATACAAAGTAAGATCGTAACTGGCCGAGAGGCTGTTGAAAATAAAACAACAGAGGTAAAATTAAATACAAATATGTATGAAAAAAATACAGAGAAAAACTAGAAAAAGAAAAAACTATTAATAAAAAGAGAGTGAAAAAATAAATGTACAAATAAAGAGGTTAATATTGTAAACAAAATTGCAGAAGAGAAAAAAACCAAAAAAAAAACCAGAAACGTAAAAAAAAATAAAAGATAGAAACTCAAAAATTAGCATTACAAGAAATTAAAAAACATTATCATAGTCAAACTATAATTTTGACTGACTAATGTTTTATGTCTGACGGTCTTAATAAATAAATTAGACGATCACATACATAGTACATACATCCTTATAATTAGAGAGCGTCGGGTTGGAGGGAAAGAAGATGGTGAAAGAGTAGTGTTTTGAATGTTCCAAGGGAAGAAGCATTGCGGATACAGGGGGGGAGGGAATTCCAAAGAGTAGAGGATAGGACAAGGAAGGAACGTTGGAATGCAGTACTTCTGTGGAATGGAGTATAGAGATCGGAAAGACGAAATATTGTATGCAGTGATTTGATAGCAGACTTGAATTTCAGGTTACTGTAAATAAAGGGAGGGTGACGGGTGTTGATAACTTGGAATAGGTAGGAGCCTAGGAAGTACTTTCTGCGGAAGGAGGGGAAAAGCCAATTTAAATCCGTGTAGAGATGCGAAACATGGGAACGTCTCGATGTTCCGAAGACAAACCTGATGAAGCAATTCATGATGCGTTTTAATCTGTCTTCAAGAACCGTCGAGAGCACGCCATATATCACGCTACCATAGTCAAATTGGGGGAAGATAAGGGAGGATACTAGAAGTTTGCGTGTGGGTAGGGGAAGGAGGTGACGGGATCGGTGAAATAGTTTTAGGATACCGATTGACCTTCGGGAGATTTGTGCAATATGGGATTTCCAGGAGAGGGTTTGATCAATGGTTAAGCCTAGATTTTTAACAGAGGAATGGAAAGTTATTGGATGACCATTAAGGAATAATGTGGGAAAGTTGGCATTTGAATGGAGAAGGTAATGTGATCCTATGGCAATTGCTTGAGTTTAAGCTGCGTTTCAAATGTTCATTTGTTCAGATTTGCCCAGGCACAGGTTTCGTCTAGGTCTTCCTGAATTTTGGCAAACGCAGCTGACATTTCGGATGGAGGAAAGGAGAAGTAAATTTGGAAGTCATCGGCATAAAGATGGTGGGAACAATGGTGAATTGAATGGGGAAGATCATTGATGTAGGAATTAAACAGTAGATGAGATATGCTCGAACCTTGAGCTACTCCTGACTGTGGAGTGAGGAAAGAGGATAGGCCTTGGTTAGGAGTGGCAACTGCTTGGGTGCGGTGGGAAAGGAAAGATTGAAACCAAAGGAGGGAGCTGTGGTAAAAGTTCAATGATTTCAATTTGGAAAAAAGGATATTATGGTCTAAGGAATCGAATGCTTTAGAGAAATCAAGGAGGATCAGGATGGTCAGTTCTTTTTTGTCCATCACTGCTTGGGTGTCAGTGATAATTTTAATGAGTGCGGATTGTGTTGAGAAGCCGGGACGGAAACCAGATTGGAAGGGATCAAGTACCTTGGAATCTTCTAGGAAATTGGAAATTTGGGATTGCACGAATCTTTCTAGGGGCTTAGAAAGGTTGGAAAGTATGGATATAGGGCGGTAGTCCTTTGGGGATATAGGGTTTGGGTTCTTGTTGATGGGATGAATTAAGGCCTTTTTCCAGGAAGTGGGAAATACAGAGTTTTGGAGGGAAAAAATTATATATGAAGAGGAGAGCCGGAAGGATTATATATATATATATATATATATATATATATATATATATATATATATATAATTCCAGTATACCAGGTCATCATTAATTATTCATGTAATTATTGATAGTGATTAGTTTGTTTGTTAATTTTTCTTTATTTTACAAACAATTTTTAATGTTTTTAAAGATTAGAATAAGTACTATGTAATATCCACATTGTAACGTACTACTTATATCCTATATTACTTTCCTAAACTGTTTGAACCTTAATTTATAAAATTTGTTTTTATCATTCATTAATTTTTAGAAATCTGTATATTTTCATTTTTATCTTTGTCTTGAATATCTGTTTAAATTAAAAAAAAAATGATTGTCATCATTAGGACTATAATGATGACAATCATTTTTTTTTTTATTATTATTTTTTTTTTTTTACCACAGGTTCTTGCCAGAATCACCTAGGTGGTTGATAACTGCTGGAAAACTAAGAAAAGCTAAAAATATCATAGGCAGTGCTTGGCAGTTAGTTCCAACTGAGCCTTATCAAACTCCCCATTCAGTTTCAAAGGTTTCCTTTTTCACTTCTCTTATAACAATTATTTTCTTTGCAATAAATGAAATTTCATTTAATTTTATTTTTGAATTTGATTTATAGCATCAGTCTGATTCATGCTGCAAGAATGTTTCTAATTTCTTGAAGGATTATTTCAAACTATTCTCAACACTGGAACTCACTAAAAGAACTTTAATATCTAATTATTTGTGGTTCATGGGGAATTTTTATTACTTTGTAATAAGTAAGTCTCTATTAATTTCATTAATTCAATTTAGCTGTAGTCATGCAAGGATGGTATAAAGTCATATATAATTTCACACAGAAACATAATAAAATTTTCATAACTAACCACCTTCTTATAAAGCAGTTTAGGTTTAGATAAAATAAAATATTTTTCAATAATAGTATTATAAACAGCATTCAACTCCTCTTTATTAAAAGTAAAAACTTGTTACATGTTTCGGGAAACAAGGTCCCATCATCTGACTGAAAACAGTATTTATCAATTTACTATAATCACATTATTTTCAACATCTAAACAATACTATTCTAATTTCAATCTATCACAATATATCTATCATAAATTGCCTTTAAATCAATCTCTTGGTGTTAACACACCGTGTCTGTTTCTCTTTTACATAGTCAATAGAATAATTCTTCTACTTTATGGGTACAAGGGTCAATTTTAATCTCTACTATTGTTTTTAGTACTAAGTTGGCCAATCTTATATTATTAAATACTGTTTTCAGTCTGATGATGGGACCTTGTTTCCCGAAACATGTAACAAGTTTTTACTTTTAATAAAGAGGAGTTGAATGCTGTTTATAATTCTATTATTGACCAATAAAAGTAACTCCTTCATTGAAGAATTTATAAAATATTTTTATTATCTATGATATTGTTTCTTGAGGCTCAATAGGTGTTTTTTTTACCACTTTCTAATGCTAGTTGCTTAATTTATTGATTTGGTTATAATACTCAAGCTAATAGCTGAAAATATTTTTTATAACTCAAAATTTTCTGATATTGAGATATATATATATATTCACATAAATTTATTTTTATCTACACAATAAATTAAAGCCTAACAACTAACAATTATACATAATTGATATACATAATAATTAATATACATAATTGACTTTACAATAAAATGAATAATATATATTTTTCTGTAACAATACTTTATATTTTACTACCATTACCTTATTGTTCTGTTTTCAGCCCTAAGTGGAACAAATTTCAATGTTAATCAATACCTCTATATTGCATTGAATGGAATTGTAGAAATCCCAGGGTACTTGCTTCCTCTCCTCTTCCTGACATACTTTGGTAGGAAGAGTTCTTCAATAGCATTGTGTATTATTGCTGGAATCGCAATGTTAGTACTGATAGTGTTGCCACAGGGTAATGTTTTCTTTTAACAATATTTTGAATTCAAAGGGTTCATTCCTTTAATTCCCTGTTACTTATGATAATCCCTGTTTCCTTATGGGAAAATTAAATTGTATTTGACTTGAATATATTTATATATACATATATAAACATAAATAAATATATATATATATATATATATATATATATATATATATATATATATATATATATATATTTTTTTTTTTTTTTTTTTTTTATTACAATTATTTCTTTAATTATCAGGTTGGCCAATCATGTGTGTATCTCTGGTTGGTAGGCTTGTGGTCGCAGCTGGATATGGTATTATTATGTTTCACACAATTGAACTATTTCCAACAGAAAATCGTAACACTGCAATGGGTTGCTGCCTTACAACCTCACAATTGGGTCCTCTACTAGCACCATATATAGTGGACATATGGGTAAGGATAATTACAAAACATGTTTGGGGTTTTCGGCCTTGCCCAAAATTAAAATTAAAAAAAAAAATTGTTGAAAGACAAATCTATAAACGATCAGAATTAACTGTTGTAGTTAGAGATTACATGGGGTGAATGTGTGGCATGTTTGTCTGATTTTGTAATAAAGCTGTAATGATGATACAAGTGTATTAAACAATTTACTAAGATGCATATCAGGATATTTCCAGATACAGGAAGGATACAGCTGAAATATGAATATATACTTAATAGTTATCAATGGTAACACAAACTATGATTTATATGTGGGGATCCCAGGTATAAAAAGAAAGGTGTTCTGTATCAGATTTTTCCTTCACAATATAAAACAAATATATGATTGAAAACAGATTTAATAATTTACAGCATGCTATTATTACACTATGGATTCTTTTTAGTCTCCAAGTTTATTTGAGCTTCTATTAAGTAACTGCTTTTGAACATCTCTAGTGACATAAGCTGTTATCCGAGGCACAGAGCTGTGGCATTTATGATATCAATTGAAAAATCACTATCATCTATATCAAATCAGATATAAATAACATTGATACTATTCTTGACACCATTACTACTTCTCAATCCATATTTCAAACAAATACATTTATTCACTAAGTGCCATCTTTTTAATTTTGTTTTGGTCTTCTGTGGACCATGTTATTTTAACTGTTTTCGGAGTTTTACATTCACCAGTATTCCCCCATTCTCTGTCGGTGAGCTTCCATTCATCTTCAGTCAATATCCTGCCAATTTTCATTTTGGGTTTTAGTTGAAAACTGTGTGCTTTTTCCAGTTGAAGTCCTCGCGTGAGATACCCAGTTCCAGTAAATCTTTGTCCACCTCTGTAAACCAGTTTCCTATGGATTTATTTCTGTCAAAATATGCACAGATTCGATTGGACCATCTTCCAGGTTTCTTTTGTCTCAAGTGATTATAGAAGGAGATTCTTCTTGACATGGAGATATAGTTTCTCAATGTGTCACATTCTGTACTCCACCTGATTTTTGACTTGGCCCATGATCTTTCTCAAGATCTCCCATAAAAACTTTATTGCAATATTTTTTTATATTAAATAGCATACCTATACAGGTTGTCCCGAATTTAAATGGCAAAACTTCAGGAACTTATAGGGATTGAAAAATTAAGACAAATAGTCCTTAAGAGATTTGCTCGTTTTTCCTTAATTTTAGAGAAAATCGCAAAAAAAGAAACAAAACAAAAATGTTACAGGTAGCGATTATCACCTTTCAAAGTTCGTCAGGCTAGGCAGTAAGATATGTTTACACTTAATGTTATCCTTTACATTCTTTTATTTGTTTACATTTTGGCTTCCTTCTAGGATTATAATTCCTAAATCAGTCTTCAGTCAGTTACTCAGATATTTTTGTGTGAATAGCATCAGCCACAATGCCGCATACACATTCTAATGTTGAATACGCTGATATGGTTTTTGTGTATGGTTTCTGTAACGGTAATGCTTTAGAAGCGGTGCGGGAGTATGCACACCGATTTCCAAATAGAAGAGTGCCTACTTGACAAGTTTTTTCGTTAACTTTTAATAGACTACGAGAGACTGGGTCATTCATAATACATAATGAAGGCGACCAAATCCAGGCATAATCTGCATAAGAGCAGATTATCGGAGAAGAAATTGTGTCCAACGACACTTAGATAACAATCCTGAGACTAGGATCCGAAGAGCATCTGCTGCATTAGCAATATCGCGGCAAGCAATATGGCGAATCACTTTGAAAGGTGATAATCGCACATTTTTTGGAGAATGACTTTTCTAATTATTTAGATGACATTCCCTTATAGTATATAGCAGAGTTGCTCGAGCTTGGCTGGATATAAATTATCCACAACGATGGATTGGACGTGGAGGAGTAGTACCTTGGCCACCCAGATCATGATGATATTATGGGGAACCTTGAAGCAGAAAGTTTATTCGGTGTCAATCAACTCAAGAGAGCAATTAAGAGACCGAATCATAGATGCAGTAAACCAAATATCATCAGAACAATGTTTAGCTGCAATTTATCAAGTGAGTGCTAGATGTAATGCTTGTATTGGTGCAAGAGAACAGCATTTTGAGCAATATTTACATTAAAAAGAACATAACATAAATATAAATGTAAATAAATAAGTATAAAAATGAAAACTTGTTTTGTTTCTTTTTTTGCGATTTTCTGTAAAACTAAGCAGAAATGAGCAAATCTCTAAAGGACTTTTTTTCTTAGTTTTTCGGTCCCTATAAGTTCCTGAAGTTTTGCCATTTAGATTCGGGACACCCTGTATATGTATATGCATATATTGTTAATTGTAACTTTTTACAGGGTAAGAAGATTTGGTGGCTTCCCACAGCACTAAGTGGTTCACTTGCACTTTTTGGAGCATTCTTGTTGATCTTTGTCCCAGAGACAAAAGACACTCCAATGCTGGATACGATATCTGAGATGAAGCAGCTTTAAATAGAGGATCTTCAAAGACATACAAGCCAGTTAATACATTCTTCAGGTCTACTTGCAATTTATTTGAAGAGAGAATAACAAATTTTATTTATTTTTTCATATATTTAGGCATTACCTATTAATATATTAAACAGCAGGAGAGAGCCTTACAGGAAAATAGGAGCTGATACTAGAACAAACAATCTTCATCTAATCAATGTTTTCTCAAGCTAGCTATACTCCATTTAGACAGCGATTAATTCTGAAAAGAATTAAGAAATATTTATAAAAATATGCTATTCCGTATTTTTAATATAACTAAAATAGATGATTGTATATCCTGCCAACTAAGTATGGGTATTCTATAACACCCCATACCAATGATCTGCACAGCAAGAGGCTTAGCAGGTTGTTCCTTCGATCTCATTCTAACAACATGATCTGCCTATCATTGCCTGAAGAACTTTAAATGGCTTATATCCATATCATATATAAAGTGTTTAAATTTTGGTGTTGGATCTTCTCTTCAACTATTATAAAAAAAAAAATAATGAAAAAAAAAAAAGATCAATTTACTACCCAGTGTTACCAAAATATGGTATAAAAAGAGGTGGAGCCATCATATCTAAAAGTTTAAAAAAAAAAAACCAAAATCATAAAGATAAAATCCAAATAAATATTTTAATAAAGTTGATTAAGGGATGCTGAAATGGCAGATTAAAAAACTGATTTAGGGCTTTTGATAGCAATTGAGAAACATAATTTAAAAGCTGTATATTTCATAATTTAGAGAGTATTTAAGTAAAAACTACTTTTTCTGAGCCAGTTAGTCATATTGAAAATGATACTATTTATTGTGATATTAGTTTATTTAGATTAATTGCCAATGACATCTTTTACCATCTGAATAAGAAGTATCTTAGTTAACTGAAAGTAAAATTTGTGTCTTTTTAATTTTAAAAATAACCAGTAACCATCAGTGATATAAATTAGTTCTAATGGCAGGTTTTCCCTAGTATTGTATTCAAGTATTACTTTACATTAAAAAAAAAAAAAAAAAAAAAAAAAAATCTGTTTATGTTTACCATTGTTAATATAATATCATAACTGAATACTCCTCAGACAGCTTTAATTATTTGATGCTAAAAGAGAGAAATGGCAATATTTTTTTTTTTTTAAACAGCCCTTTACTCTATATGTTTATTTACATACTCATACTTTACTTTTCATTAATGTAACAATATTATATTACATTTTCATACCAATAAGTAATGATAGTTATAGTTTCGCAAATGTTAATAATGTAAGAACACAAATCCAACCAAATTTAAGAATTTGTAGGAAGGATAGGACCTTATCAGTGTCATTAAATACTTTAACAAGATGCTAGATGTTAAAAAATTAAAATTACAGACTGGGGCAATAACAAAAAATTATACATTCATAAATTATATTATATTCATATTGCTGTCTTTATATTTGTATTTAAAATAAAAAAAAATAAAAAATATTGTATAGAAAATATCAGATGATATCTGAACAATCGATTCTATCAGGATCACTAGACAATTTTTTTCATTTATTAATTATTACATGTGAATAAAATAAATACAGTAAGTTAATGTGTATAAAGATGATTATAATAACATGACATTGACTTATAAAGCAACTACACATTGGTAGCACTTAGATCAAGTTCTATATTAAATGGTCCCTAGACCATCCTCTTTTCAGATGCTTCAGAGGTTTATCGAGAATCAAACAGGAAGCAAATTGGGAGACTAGAGTATACTAGTGGATATTATGCAAAATTAGAAACATAGAGAGCAGGGTTTCCCAACAAAAAATTTTCAAGGACCTTCATATATGTATATATACATTTATATAAACAAGCTCTCAGTAGTCTTTGTTGGCTTTCAACCAAAACTCAGCAATATCTTCATTACTTGGTCTTGTTCCTAGCCTAGCCCCAACTAGTACCTAAGTATTACACTAGGGTGCGTTAGCGTCGCGTTTTGTTTCTTGCCTATTTTTGTTTCTCATGGGGAAATCTTGATAACACTGATTTACTCTTAAATACAAACTGTAGCTTAAGTGAAATTTCTTATTGAAATATTTTTTGATGACAGCTCGTAGACCACCTGTTGGGAACCTCTGATACAGAGCATTAAAATCATAAAGGATAATTTTCTATATGAAGATGAGGATTTTATAGGTGATTTTTGATTGTAAGGGTTAGACAAGACATGAATTGGATGAATGAATGAGATGAATCACTAGCTCACAAAGGTATTAATTCAAATAAAACCTTACACATGACATATGACATATGTGTGTCTTCAGTTAAAAGTTACTTAGAGTACAAATGCAAGATAATATGGTACATCCATTCAATATAATAAAAATAAAAATAAAAACAATTTAAATTTTTTCAAACTAGAATAAATCGTATATTTTTTAGTAATAACTAATTATTTGTATTAATATAAGAAAATAAATAATTAATAGTAATAATTGCTTATTTTTCACCAACTAAGAAAGGTGTGTTGAATGAACTGTATTATGGTAATTGATTTCGAAGAGTGATTTTCAACATTTTAGTTTGGTAGACTTTTTAAACCATAACCTAGGTCAAGTTCTTGTACGATAAAATGTACCCTAAATTATTAAAGGAAAATTTCTATTTTAATTTCAGAAATATAAGAAATGTTAACTAAAACAACGACTGTCCAGGTAAGTAAAGGCTTTAAATATATAATAATTATTTGTATTTCATTATAATTTAATAATAAATAAATTATGTTTTTTAATATTATTAATGTATGAACATTTTATAATTTCATAATTTTTTTATTATCTTATTTACATTTATATAGGTTATCCTATATAGGAATCTATCGTCACTAACACAATTACCAGGTATGCAAGTTTAAAATGTCGTTTATTTCTTAAAACATATACACAGTAATTTAAAAAAAAGTATAATATATTTTATTCAAAGTACTGACCCTCGCTTTCTACACATTTTGCCCATCTCTCGGGCAATATATGGATACCATTCCAAAAGAATGCTTCATCTTTATTTGAAATCCATTCATCGAGCCATTTTCGTACGTTTTCGAAATTGTTGAAGTGTTGCTCCGCCAATGAGTGTCCCATCGATGAGAAGAGGTGATAATCAGAAGGCGCCAGGTCAGGTGAAAACGGCGGGTGGGGTAGGAGTTCCCAACCAAGCGAAGAAATCGTTTCCTTAGTCAATCTGGCTGAATGTGCAGGAGCGTTATCATGCTGAAGAATGACTTTGGCGTGCCTGTGAGCCCATTCTGGGCGTTTTTCGATCAATGCGTGACTCAAATTGATCATTTGTTGTCGGTAGCGCTCGGTATTGACTGTTTCGCCGGGTTTGAGAAGCTCGTAGTAGACTACTCCCTTCTGATCCCACCACACACACACAGCATTGTCTTCTTCCCAAAACGATCCGGTCTTGCACTCGATGTGGATCGTTGTCCTGGCGTTACCCATGATTTTTTTCGTTTGGGATTCTGAAAATAAATCCATTTTTCATCGCCAGTTACAACTCGATGCAAAAAACCCTTTCTTTCGTGGCGTAAAAGCAGCATTTCGCACACAGTTTTTCGTTTTTCCATCTGTCGTTCGTCCAATTCATGTGGAACCCATTTTCCAACCTTTTGAATCTTTCCCATAGCTCTCAGGCGATCGGAAATGGCTTTCCTAGTGACATTCAACTGTTCAGCCATCATTTGTTGGGTTTGGGTATTGTCTTCGTCTAATAAAGATTGCAATTCGAAGTCCTCAAACTTTTTTGGTCGATTTTCTCGTTTTTGATCAGTAACATCAAAATCACCACGTTTGAAACTTTGAAACCAACGTTCACATGTCCTGACGGTTGGAGCAACATCGCCATAAGTCTCAACAAGAATTCGATGACATTCAGATGCCTTTTTCTTTTGATTAAATAAGAAAATCATGACATGCCGCAAATGATTATTTGGCTTAAAATTAGACATTTTTAACACCAAAGAAAGGTATGATACGTCCACGTAAACGACTTAAAAACAACTGACTTTTGTAAACAAATGACTAACAAACAAAATAGCGTTTAGAGATAAGCAAATCCTTCAATAGGCTAAGAGCGCATTCTATTGGAATTAAAACGACATTTTAAACTTGCATACCTGGTATTAATGATTAAGACAACTGAGGTAAATTTTTCAATGACAGTTTATTAAAATAATCATACTACAGACGTGTCGTAAGAGGTAGTTATTTTTTTACTGGCCCCGTTCTTAGGCTGAAGCTTATACTCCTGAACCGCCTCATGTAACAGGGTAAATAGTTCTTATTAACAGCACATATCCGTTAAACCATTAAACGCCATACTTACCCATATTGGTATATTGCTCTGCCATAAGAAGTTCGAGTTCACGTAACATCTTGTATAATCTAATGATGATCGCCCGTGACGACAAATTCTTTGGGCTATCACACGTTGTTCGTGTATTCTTTTTACAAGTTTTTAACTTTTGCTTCTTCTTCTTCAGGAATACATTTGAATTTTCGGTCTAACTTTTGAACGTCAATTATTGGTCATTAAAAGTGACTGAATACTTCTTTGTTCAAAATGTGTTAATTATTAGCGTTTTTATATTAACAAAAGTGACAATATTGGAAAAAAAAAAAGTACTAATATAAAATATCTACCAAAAAATGTAGAAAGGTATTGTAAAAGTTACTCTTAAATTAAAAAAAAAAAAAAAAAAAAAAAAAAAAAAAAAAAAAAAAAAAAAAAGTACAACACTAAATTGTTATTTCTATTAAGGGAAAAAATAGTTATGTATTTAATAAGTAAATATTTTACTTATTTGATACGATTAACTTTTTTAAGTTCCTTATCAGTTCCCTGTTACCTTGACAGGTAATAACTATAAACTGCTCATGAATTGAAGTGGATCACTTAAGGAATTTAAGATAAATTTTTACTTTATTGATAATATGGATCCAATTGAACATGTTTGGGACAAGCTCCAACGCCAAATACATATGCGTTGGCCTGGCTCAGATAACTTGGATGAACTTGCTGACACTTAAATTGAGGAACTGGCTTCTTTACCTCAACATTACATTTTGAGCCTAAGGAGTATGAACCGCCTAGGTGAAGCAACAATTCAAAGTAGAGGGGGTTCAACAACCTATTGAAGAAGATTAAAGTAAAAAAAACACACAATATATATTAAAATTTGTAAAAATAAAAATGTTTATATTGTAAAATTGCTTGATTTAATTTTTAAAAAATACATTTTTCTCAAATTTTGTTAGGTGCATTTCTTTTTTTTTTTTTTTTTTTTGTTAAGCAAACTATCACAAATGTATAAGTAAGATACTATACACACACATAAAAAAAAAAGAATAACCAGAATTATGGTTAAAAAAGAGTGTAACCTAACTTGTGATGTAGTGGTCGTCCACTTCGATTTGTGAGCTGTTTAGTAGTTAGACGTATACAATCATAAAAACCTTACAAAATTAAAATACGTCTCATGGTACGTCAGAAAATAACGTGCCAGTTAAAGTTTGTTGGACGTTTCTGTTATCTATTAGTAAGAAGAGAATTTGATTTCAGCGATTCATTCAACGAAACTTTTTTAGATAATACTAAGCTGATCATTGTAAATTTTATTTCAATGTTAAGTTGGTGATATTGGGCTCCATCAAAATTTAAATAAATTTTATTCGTTATAATACTCTTCAATTTTTTTATTAAAATACACTAATGTGCTCCAGGTCGCTCTCCCTTGTTATGCAGTGTCCCACCCCTCACGGTAGTGTTTTTTACTCCACTGATAGGACATTCTTAGCCCAGAATAGAAGTTAGTGAATAACTGATGTCTATAAAGCAAAAACCTCATATAGGAATTTATTAATCTCCTTAGACTAATTTCTAGCTCATCTGACGATCTTCCGCACACTTGGCATCTGTAACAAAACTGTTGAAAAACTAGGGAGGATTCTAGAATTTGATGGTTACTTTGTGGGAATGAATCAGGAAAAATTATGACTTTTTTGTGACTTACAGGTGAGCTTAAAAAATAACATAAACATATAGTACTATTCAGCCACATGTCGATGATGCGATGGCCCTTATATATCAGATGAATATTAGTTGAAAAGAAATTGTTAGTAAATGAACGCCAATTACTATGTGTCCAAAAAAAAAAAAAACCTCCCTCCAATGACCTGAATTTCTATGACAATTTCAGACCAGGCCTGAAACCTTAAACCTTTTTAATCATCTATATCCTTTTATTTAGTATTCGTCTAGTTATTCCCATCCATATAGATCTCTTCACTGATTAAAAAAGCAGTAGCCGATAGAACTATTGCGAAATTTGATAATGGAGTTCTAGCATCGGCCAGGATCTCCTATGTCCGGAATGTTTACGTTCTCACTCGGCCACTACTTGTTCTCGAGAAACTAGTGCAACAAAGAAGAAGAGCTGAGATCTCCTGGAGCTTTGCTCGACCCCTCATATGATGGAAGGAAAGCTGGTCTGAGAATCTTCAGTCAGAATATAAATACCGTAAATAACAATGAATGTGTTTTAAAGTATTTTATTCATTTATATTTCTATTTTCCTATTGTATCGTAATTATATTTTATTCTAATTGATTATTTCATTACTTTATGACTCATTTCCCTTTATTGTAGCAGGTTGAAATTTTGTCAAAGTGAAAGCTTGAAAAAAATTCTATTTCTATTTCTGACCAGGAAAACAATAGATCGTGGATATTTCTTTTTACAACTTACTGCTTCTAACTGTCGTCAAATGTATAGAAATTCTAACATAGCTGGAGCTGTCAAAATGTTATGTTTTTGAGGGTGAAAAAAACCTTACAGCAGTATTACCATAGCGTCGCTTTACGGTACAAAAAAAAAAAAAATAAAAAAATAAAACTATGGATCCCAGCTAAATGACATGCTCACGCCAAAAAATAGTAAATACAAGCTAAATGAAATATATTAACTAATTGTGAGATTAGACTATTCAGCTATAAACTATTCTTGATGGAATACTCCAAAAGTATTAGATTTTCATTAATCAACTTTTTGAACGCATAAATACAAATGTAACGTTTTCATCAGGATCGACAGAAAATCCTTTGTAATCACCATTAAGTGTGTTTTATGTGTGCGTGCGTATGTGAGTGCGTATTTAAAACCTAAACATTTCCTTGATTAGTGTTGCTGGTTCGGTTGCTCCTTTCCCTTCGCTGCTCGATATGCAAGAGAGATCCCAATCAGCCTGGTTGTAAGTGGTTCTGAAAGCAAAATCGTTCGGGAAATGTAGCAGTCTACCAGTTTTCCACCATTAGACGTTCGTCATTTTACTTAACTTATTAATATTTTTTTTTTCGCTTAGCAGATAAATACATTTACGTTATTACTTGCAGTTGCTAAACGTTTTCCGGTAAAAATTTTCTTTGATATAACCTAAATGCGGCTTGTACAGCGTAATAGTATAAAAATATTTTTTCTATTAAATAAGATATTTAGCTGTAAATAAGAATAATTAGATGAACTGTATGTATTTATTTAGTTATTTTGGTATTTGCTCATGTTGGAGATGTTCAGAAAAATTTCGATTTTATTCGAGAAACGTTATTAATTTATACAAGCACACAACTTTGTCTAAATACAGCTTTTTGTCTGTAAGAAAACACACACAAATACATACCGACACAGAGAAAAACGGATAGATAGTAAGATAGATTGATAGATAAAAACAATCGCAGAAGACACAGACGGTCACTGCCAAATACATTCAGAAAAGACAAACGTGGGCATAAATAATCAGAAGAAAACAAATACAACAGATTCAGACAGTGATAGACAGACACAGAGAAAAACGGGAACAGAGAGACATACAAAGACAAAAGCAAGCATAGAAAGGAACTGGGAGTCAAAGATGGACAAAGTCTGTCACAAAGAGCAATCATAGATAGTCACTGACAGACACAGAGACATAGACAGATACAGATAGGCATTGACAGACACACACAGACATAGAACGGCACCGGCAGATACTGACACAAAAAAACAGAATCAGACATGGACAGGCACAGGCAGACTAAGAAAGAGATTATTAATTTTATTTGCGAATAACTCTCCTCATGATAAGTGTAATGCACTAAATGCAGCAGCAAAAAACTAAAAATGTATTTATTATTATATTTTTTCAAGAAAAAAAAAAGACAAATAATTATTTTTGCAATCTTTAGTACCAAATCTTTTCTCATTCACAAGTTGTTTATCCTTAACAGTTCATTATAAACCCTCAAGCTCGTTGACAAAATACATGAAAAAGCGCTCTTTCAATTCTTTACCTCCAAACAAAACAATGGTTTCCATCAGATGCTAGATGAAGATCTACCAGATTGCAATACCATGTAGAGCTATTTCTATAAATATACTATATTTCTATATAATTAATTGATAAGGCAGTTTTGAAGTTCTAATCAGCACTTAATTCCTTTTTAGGTAATGTCACATAATACGCCTTGTGTGTTTAGACGTATTTAAAAAAGTCTAATATTCTCACCTACCGAATGTTCTGTGATTCAGAGGTGACAGTATGGAAAATTATTGCGGTTAGGGACCATACATCATTACTCGCCCTGAGATATGACGTAAGAGAACATTCCTGCTCAAGTCGTTGTAACATTAGTCATGCTTAGAGCTTGTGAACGGCGGAAACTGTCTTTATGGCAGCTTGCTCCTGGCGGCTACAATGGCAGGCGTTCGTCCACAGTCGCCTGCCAGTCATCTCCCCGTCGTATCCGTATAAAGAAAACAATTGACACACGAGATTTTTTCCTTATTAGGGTTCGAGGAACCTAATCTTTTACGATATTAACTTTCTTTCTAGAGCAATATGTTATCGATATTGCTGAAACGGATAAATCTCCTGTTTTTTATTATTATCTTTCTTTAAGAATATCGCTTATGAGATCTATCAGATTCTTTCTGGTTCATATGCAAACCGTTGCCAAAACTTAAAGCCTACAGCTTGAAAAATCTGAAATAAAATTGTGGACTCAGAAATAACTATTACCGATGACAAAGCACTGAAGACCCATTTCTAGATCCACTTCCCCATTTCATTTTGCCATTTTCTGTGTTGTCCAGTCAGCGATATCAAAAATAGATTCCAAATGGAGAATAATTCAAAATAATTGAAAATTCAGGCTCATCTTTATAATCTTCATTGGGCAAATATTATAAAAATCTAGATAATCGAAAACAAGTTTTTTTTCGTTAATATCCTAAAGATTATTTATTAGTGCTAAAATCGTACCAAATGACTGATTAAAACCAACAAATTTTATAGGATCTTACACCAGACTCAAAAGGACACATCAGACTTATGTGATTATGTTTCAGCCAATTCGGACCTCTGTATACCATGTGGAGGAAAGTTCCACCTTATTCATAAATTAATTTTCAAAATTTAATAAAAACTTTCCAATCATCCCAACCCACTGAATTAATCATTATCAATCGAAACACTTCCAAATAACCCTTCCCAAGATTAAAGACAATGCAGGAGAGCTTCCTTAATGGCAGATGCCTCTCCAGTGAAAAAGGAACAGATTCGAGGTTTCTTCTAAGTTTTCGCTCTCCACCGCACTGCCCACTACATAGTCTTTGCGTCTTCTTGTACAATATGTGACGACAAAAACCTTTTTTGTGAATCAATCAGAATCATTAAGTTTCAATGAAGGAAATCATTGACATATCTAACCAAAGAGGGCCAAGGTGGTTTTGTAATCTTATGATATAATTTATATCAGTACTGAAGTGTGAGTCGACTGTTCTCTTTTGGAGCTGTTAGTAATTGTATTGTGTTGTCTCGAAACCAGACAAGATTACATTTAATTTATGGGTTTCCAATGAAGCTAATTTAGCTGCATATTTTGCGAAAGTATATGTTATTCTTAATTTCAATGAATATTCTGCACTTTCTGTTTGTATGCTAAGAACTGGTGATTACTGGCGAACTATCATCTCCTCAACTTGAAGACCAACTCCTCAACTCCTGTCTGCTTCTCAGCCTACATCCCTCGCCCGTCTTCATTTTATTTTATTATTATTATTTTGTTTTTTAGATCATTTTAAAATTGTTTATTTACCTTATTATTTATTCTCTGTATCTGACTTATTTTTTTGTTTATAGTCCCAATGATGGCCACCAACGTTAGCTGAAATGTTGGCTAATAAATATGTTTCTTTTAAACATGGGTTTTTTTTTTTCTAAATGATCCAATAATTCATCTACTCAACCAACATAGCACCTCTTTAAGATATATTGGTCCTGGATAGGAAATAATATAATATATTATTATATAACGTTTGTTTGTGTGTCAATTTTTTTTTTTTTTTTTTTTTTTTTTTTTTTTTCAATTCTGCCTTAATTATTCATTGAAGAAAGAGGATAAGTATTCAGCTCGTCTAACAATGATTCAGCCATTCAACATTTTATAACTATAGTTTAAAAAGTACTATATAGGCTTTCTTTACTACTTTTTAAACTTTCATTAAATATGCTACAAATGGCTGGGTAAGAGTAAATAAAGAAATGGTTCGAAAATGGATTATTAAAGAGACAAGACGTTATGAATACATTTACTAAAAGCTTTCTTAAAATGGCAAGTAAATGCAACTTTAAGTTTCCTAACAGGTCTTGCTGCATTTTTCTTAAACAAATATTATCCCCGAGGCAACAGAAATAGCTTTGACATTAAATTTACATTAACCAATTTTAAAAACAGGTGTCACTCAACCTGAAAACTACGACTGTGGTTTTGAAACAATATCCACTAAAAAAACAAACAATTATAAGAGATATTTTAATTAAAGTAAATGAGTTGAGATATAGGATAATGAAACAATGCACGACAGTGCAATCACTAATTGCACGTGCTCACTCAACACGTCTCCTTCGCGATGCGGTTCTCGCTTGTGTTTAACGGCCTTCTTGGCTTTTACTAATTAAATTGAAAGTACTTTAATAAATCATGCTTTGGTTGTCAGCATATTTAATATACTTAAATAATTAATTTTGCTGAAGTTTAATAGTTATAAAAAATTAACACTTTTTAAGACATATTTTTTTTAAAAACTGGATACAATAAATTCATAAAAAAAGGATTATTCCTGTTTAAAATGGTATGCCTATGGCAATAGTAGCCATAGGTTACTACTAGGTCGTCAAAGACTTATAAGGAAAGGAACCGACGAAAATGTCAAAATTAGTCGTCCGAGAGTTCATATTCATATACAAAATTTTTTGGAGGCCAGTTTAATATAAAAATTTTAACTTTTTTTTACATGGATCATGTTTTACCGGTAAACCGGTGAAAGTGATACGTTTTTGGGGAACGCGGGGATTTATGCTGCTCCTATTCTCATAATATGAAACTATCATATCATATTATGAGAGTAGGAGCAGTTGGGATCTCAACTCTTCATAAACTAAATAACACTTGGCATAATATATTGACTAGGAAGCAGTTTCTAAAGAGTGAACTCCTTTTGTCTCTGTTTCTCCTAATACGAAATACAAAATTTAATGTGGATTTGACCGATCTTTATTAGTTCGGTCATAAAGAAATTTATCTCCTACAGGAAACTGAATTGATTGATGGTCAATGGGGCAACCTCTAAAACATATTCCATGTTATTCTTTCTTTACCGATAGATTCAAGGGGGCCAGTTTTTAGTATTTATTTATTTTTTTTTTTTTTAACTATTTATTGGCAACTGTATACATTATAAGCAAGTAAATTTAAAAAAAATTATTACAATGACATGTCAATAACAAATACACAACTACTCACTTCTTTTAAGACGCCTTAGAAGATTATCGGGAATGGAGTGTGAGGTTCGTTGGTAGACTAGTGGATTCGAGTAGGTATAGAGTTTACTATGAAAGGGTAGGTATCCAGTTTGGGCCATATCAGTAACAAATAGTACATTAAGATCTTTATGGATAAGTTTATTTTGTGGCATAATAAGGAGCACAGAGGATTTTAAGAAGGATTTCGAATTGTATTGAATATGTATCTTAACTTTATGATCGTAAATATCTAATGTACCTAAGCTGAAATTAATCTTTATGCCCAAACATTTGGAAACTCCCCATAAAATTGGTATCGATCTTAAATAAATTAGATAGAACACAACTAGAGCTCCGTTATTTTTTTTTTTTTTTTTTTTTTTTTTTTTTTTTTTTTTTTTTTTTTTTTTTTTTTTTTTTTTTTTTTTTTTTTTTTTTTTTTTTTTTTTTTTTTTTTTTTTTTTTAAACTTGACTTTAAGATATTTAGTGATTATAAAACTATTAAAAAAAAAAAGTGTTCATCTTCAGCCATCTGTTAGCCGCTGATAGTGTAGTGCTCTGAAGAGGATTAAATCAGCTAAGTTTTCTTTTATAGTTTAAAGAATGTTGGAGATTGGGGATCCTCGTGATGTCCCTCCAGATAAACATGAGGTCGAAAATATAGTAGAAATGACAGAAATTGTGCCACAAGTTTTACAAGTTAGGAGTTTAGATAAACCATTTATTCCACTCAAATATAATAAGTACGATTCAGGTCCTTTTTATGTATTTGTCGAATCTATTCTAGAGGGGCGTAATATTGGCAAACTTCATCCAATCAGTTTTGGAAGTAAGCTATTCAAACATTTTCCCCAGTTTAACAAATCTATTCTAAATATAAAATCCATTGGCAGAAATAGAGTAAAAATTGAAGTAAGAGATAAGGAAAATGCAAATTTAATGATTTCCGAAATTAATAATAATAAAACTGAAAATTTAAGAGCGTATGCCCCTAGATTCATAGTTGAAAAAAAAGGTATTATGAGAGGAGTATCAAAAGATATATTGGATGAAGAAATTAAAAATAATATAGAATCAATTGAATATGAACAAAAATTTTGTATAGTATCGGTGCAAAGGTTATTGCGAAAAATTGTAAAAGAAGACAAAAGCGTTTACCGAGTACCTACAGAATCTGTAGTGATAACTATTAGAGGTCCCGAATTACCTAAGTTTCTTTCAATATATAAAGTTATTTGTAGAATAGATAATTTTGTACCGCGAACAATTCAATGTTATAAATGCCTTCGTTGGGGTCACATAGGGAAAAACTGTAAAAATTCTTTACGTTGCAGTAAATGTGGTGAAGGCCATAAAGTGGAGGACTGCCCTCCAGAAAATATAACTAAATGCGTGCATTGTGAACAAAATCACCCGTCTGTGGGTTATGAGCAATGTCCAGAATTTATTAAACAGCGCTCAATTAGGAATCTAATGGTCAATGAAAATATAACCTTTATCGAAGCTAAAGAATTAGTCGTTGGAAAATCCTTTAAATCAGCTCTAACAGATAAAACGCCTAATTTTAAAAATAATAGTTTATTTCCAGATTTAAAACAGGTAAATCGGGTACCTCCTAAGAGGACTAGACATTCTTCGCCTATTAAATCACCGCCAAGTGAAGATCGTTTATTAACAGAATATAAAGATATTATTTCTAACCCTATAATTACAAATAATCCAATAACAAACAACCCCCATAAAAATGAAGATAAAAACTCCGTGAATGAGAGACTAAGCTTAAACGTTGATACGATTTCAGATATTATAATTTTGATTTTAAAAACTTTAAAAGATACAGAAAATATAAATATTAACAGTACTGATATTAAGGCTTTAGTTTTGGATAGAGTTAAATCCCTATCTGAATGATTATAACTCTATTATTTATTTCAGATACATAATACCATATGTTATTACGTCTATATTTTTCTTTAATAAAAAAAACATATGATAAAAATCATGCAATGGAACGCTAGGTCAGCTATCTCAAACAAAGGAAATTTAGAGATATTTTTAACAGAACATAATATAGACGTAGCAATATTAAGCGAAACTTGGTTTCGTCCAAATACTTACGTGAACTTTCCGGGATACAATAACATACGATTTGATCGCCAAGATGGAATTACTGGTGTAGCTATATTAATTAAATCTCACTTTGAGTATAGTGAACTTACTAACATACATAAACCTAGCAATGAATTTCAGGTAGTGGGAATTAAAATAAATTATAACGGTAAGAATCTATCGTTAGTATCTATTTATAACCCGATTCCAAATAACATCTCTGTTGATGAATGGGAAAAATTTTTCAATAGTGTCTCCTGGCCATGTTTTATTGCTGGTGATGTTAATTGTTATCACTCGTCCTGGGGCAGTATTAAATCAGATTATAGAGGTAATAAATTATCTGAGGCAATCGCTAATGCAGGTTTGGTCTTGCTAAATGATGGCTCGCCTACTAGAGTTAAAAATATTTATCAAAGAAATGAAAGTGCAATAGATATCACTTTAACAACTCCTGACCTCGCACTGTTATATGATTGGTGCACTGAGGACCCAATAGGTTCGGATCATCTCCCAATTATTGTATCCCCAATATGCTCTAAAAATGCAAAACATATCTCTAAATCAAATGACCACCCTGAGCTTCCAGCTGATAAATGTTTACAGTGGCAATGGAATCTTAAATTTGCAGACTGGGGAAAATTTAGAAATTTAATGGAAAAATATTCAATCGAACAGGCAAATTCTAACCAAAAATACGATTATCAAAAATTTATTTTCAATTTAAATCTAGCAGCTGAAAATTCTATCCCTAAATCATTTCTCCGTACTAGAAATGTAATTAGTAATTCATGGTGGACCAAAGAATGCCTAACCTTCATCAACGATAGAAAAAATGCCTATAATATTTATAAACAAAACAGCAATTACGAATCATATTTAAACTACAAAATCGCTACCGCTAAAACGAAAAGATTTATTAAGCAATGTAAATCAAACTCATGGCGTGAATTTTGTAATTCGCTAAATAAAGACACCAATCCATCAGTCATTTGGAAACGATTAAAACAATTAAAAAACCGAAAAACCACAAACAAACAACCTACTGGCAAAGGTGAATGGGTAGAGGAATTTTTTAATGAAATCTGCCCTCCAATAGCTTCAGAAAAATTAAATTTAAATAATAATATAGTTGAACATGTTCTCTTTAAGAAAATGGACATTAATGAATTAAATATCGTGCTACAATCAAAACGCAATACCACTCCTGGGTTAGACCGAATTCACTATCAAATGCTAGATCAATTACCAAAAATGGCTAAAGAATTACTTATCGACATATTTAATGAAATATGGAAAAATGCTAGTTTTCCCGACTCATGGGGTGAATATCTTGTCGTTCCTATTTTAAAGCCGGGTAAGGATAATAAAGTCGCCTCTTCATATCGTCCAATTTCATTATCTTCGTGCGTCCTTAAGACATTTGAAAGAATAATTAAAATGAGGCTAGAGTGGTATTTGGAAACAAATAATATTCTGCCTTCAAACCAATATGGCTTCAGAAAAGGTAAATCTGTTCAGCAGGCTCAATCCCAACTTCTATTTGACATCTACTCAGCATTTACAAAAAGCAAAACGGTCACTGCTGTATTTATAGATATTTCCAAAGCATATGACAGCATTATATTCAGTGAATTAAGTAGGGCTATGTCTAATGTACAACTTCCTGAAGGCTTTATTTATAGAATTTTAGAATTATACAAAGACAGGAAAATTTTTTTGAGAGTAAACCGACAAATTACAGAATCGCGTATAGCTCGAATCGGTTTGCCTCAGGGAGGCATTTTAAGTTGTCTTCTCTACGCCGTTTACGTAGCTGATATAAATAAAAATATAACAGACAATGCTCACCTGATTCAGTACGCCGATGACAACTGTTTGTATACCATAGGTAAAGATACTAATGATTGTTTTCAATCCTTATCACCAAAAATAGACAATTTACTTACATGGGCGACAAAGAAAGGCCTGTCAATATCAACTGAAAAATCAACAGTCTGCATTTTTAATAAAAAAAGAAAACAAATAGAACAGGAATTTCTCACCATCAACAATCATAATTTTCCAATTAATAAGGAGGTAAAATTTTTAGGTCTCGTCTTGGATCAGAAATTAAACTGGAACCAACATATTGTTAAAATACTCCAGAAATGTGAAAAATACAACAATATATTAAGAGCTATCTGTTCAACTAAATGGGGGGGCTGCCCCTAAAATATGTATTGATTTCTATAAGTCAACAATTAGGGCTATAATAGATTTTGGTTGCGTATTTTATGGGAACGCGGCAAAATCTAAATTACTCACTCTCGATAGAGTGCAGTATAGATCTATCAAAACAAGCTTAGGCCTACTTAATAGCAGTCCGAATAATAATATTTTAGTCGAAGCTGGAGAACCTCCATTAATAATCAGAAGGGAAATTTTGACCGGGAAATTTGTCATAAAATTGCTAGCAGAGGACAGCGAGTTAAATAATAAACTGGTTCAACTAACAACAGAAACCCTAACTCACAGATATTGGAAAAGCAAAACACCTCCCCCATTGGTAGCAGCTTTTTTAAACTTATCCAGCTATAAAGATACGATTTATAGTATGAAAAAACCTCCTATATTCAATTGTATATACGATATATTTTCAATAAACATAGAAATAATTCCGATTCCCGACCTTGTTACAATTCCAGAAACCCAACGCGATTCATATTTCAACGAATACATTAAATCAAATTTTCCATCTTTTTATCTAATATTCACAGACGGATCTAAGAGTCCAGAAGGAGTAGGCGCTGCTGTCTATATTCCTACATACAACAAAAGTATACTTATTAGTTTACACAAAAAGGCTTCGGTTTACACAGCCGAACTAACAGCGATATTAACTGCTCTAGATCACATAAAAGATAGCCACTTCAATAAAAGTCTAATTTTAACTGACAGTTTAAGTGCCATAAAAAAACTAGAAAATCTAAATTTCAACTCCAAAACATCCTCTTTAATAATCTCGATTTTGGAAAAAGTTCATACAATTAAAAACTAGGTAAAACTATTAAATTTGCATGGATTAGGGGCCATGCAGGTATTAAAGGCAATACAGCAGTCGATAGCTTTGCCAAAGAAGCAACAAAAAAAACCGATCGATAAATGTCATGTTCCATTTTCAGATATATTTCACGAATTAAAAATTTCCATGAAGGTTGAATGGCAGAAAAGGTATGCAAAAGAAGATAAGGGATTGTTTTATAAATCTCACTGCCCACTGGTATCAATGGAACCATGGTTTGGTAACAGCAATGCTCCCAGATCATGGATAAGATCAATGTGCAGATTGAGAATTAATCATGCTATCTGTGGTTCGTACTTATACAAAATTAAAAGAAAAGATATGGATTACTGTGAATTGTGCGAAGTTAAAGACGATCCGAAACATATAATAATGTCATGCAAACTAGAGCTCTTCATAGGTTTTATGTGTAGTCATATTAATAGATGCCACATACTTATCGCTTGGATCTTAGGTAATTCGTTATGTCATTATCACTTACGATTCCGTCTTAAATCGATTCGGCAACATTCCAATTGAAAGTACTAAAACCTTTGCCGCCCATATCAAGATTTTTTCATGTATTATGTGTTTCAATAAAAAAATAGATTCTATAAAGTATGGGGAAAAAATGGATCGAGCATAAAAGTAAATATTCTCAAATAAAAATTCATGTTTCAAATAAGAAGCTAATATGGAATAGGCAATTATATTGTAATATTTTTAAATACTTTATATTTCATACTCAGCCTGTGACACTAAGCGAACATATTATAGTTTTGCACCTATCGATACCTACTCCTAGTTTTCTAAAATTTTATTATGGTATAAGTTTATATTGGTATAAGTATAATCTTGTTGAGTTTTTTGTGATATATTTTTCAGCACCCCAAAAAACATAAAGATCCGTTGAGAATAAAAGTTCGGCAGCTTTTTCTTAAACACTTTTGGAACCTTATTTCATTGGACTAAATCTATTTAACCTTTCCTAAGGTTTAGTCTAAGCCTAACAAGGTTAGAATCAATGAATGGTATTTTGGGCGCGTGGGGGAGGCTGAAGAGCCTCGTCAATATATTCACCATGTTTTCTCTAATTTGGTTCATTTTAATAATAATGGAAATTTATTCTATATTATTTTATTTTCATGATGATAAATGTATGGTTCACTGGATGATGAATGGAGAAGAAGATAGTCAGGCATGCAGTCAAAGTCTTTGACTGCATCCCTGACTATCTTCTTCTCCATTTTATTTTCATATTCTTATTTCTTTCAACAAAATTCTTGAATGGACTTTAATTACAACAGAGCAACACCTTCCGATTTCCCAAAACACAAAAGGACCCTAGGAAAGTTTTCTTTTACTTAACATTTCATTCATCGAGATTCCTCAGCTAACAGAACCAAAGAGGCTTTCCTAGAACCTAAGGAAAATAATAGAAATGATTCCCGGGGAAAAACAATTTAAAGGAGAAGCGAAAGTGAAGCGATCTGCTCCTGTACCTTTATGAATGGGTCATTGTCCTTGAGATAAGGAAGGGAGGGGAAGGGGGGGGGGGGTTACCGCCTCCTAGATTCCGGGTCTGGCTAGATTTTCTGCTAATTAACTTTTTTTCCGGTTATCATTTTTTTATTTTTTTAAAAATATATAATAATCCTGACAGCTGAACCTCAATATTCCCTAAATTAGAACCACAACAGTACATTCGTCCTTTTCTCGCTTTCACTATTGTATTATTAAACAGTACCGTGCACTTAACTTCCCTAGGCCTTCACGGTCATGTCAATATAAATTAGTAACCCCTAATCACTGCCATAGCCTTGGATAATTTTAATTCCCAATGGTATTACCAAGAACTGTGGATTGGCTAATAGTCTTAAAATTAAAAATGGATCTGAATACACTAACACACTTGTAAAATTATTTATTGTTTACAAGCTTTTGAAAGATTGATAAATAAATAGATGTCCAAATAAATAGTGTTTTAAAGAAATGAGTTAGGAAGACTCATGGAGATGGGTTTTTACGAATTCCAGAGAGGTATTAGCAGAAAGGATGATGAAAGGTTTTTGAAAGAACAGTTGCAAAAGATAAGTTCGTTGATGTAAATCAATATCATTTGCAACAAAATATTTCTTATAAACTATGGCTTCATTCACATCTGTTTTATATATATTTTTAATTTGATGTCTTTTTTTTTTCAAGAAATTACTACTTTTTGATATAGATAAATAAAACATAATAAAATATTGAACACTGCTGTATATTCTCTCAGTATTTCCCATAATGCCTATTTACCCAGATTGTTTGTAATTTATAAGTTATTTCAGTATCAATTTTAAAAATTATAATGGTTTTTTCTTAAGTTTGGACCCCAGAGTTAAATGGAGCTATTCCGAAGTCTAAATTATAAAATTTCAAAAGAATTTAATCTTCTTTCTGCTGAACATATTGAAATTGCTCTAGTTTTAGTAGTTTGAAAAATAGAAATTATTAATCAAAAGGTAATTATTTCTTGAAAATCGTAATATTAAAAATATTTATTAAACGTACAATAATCGCCACATTATTTATATGGAAATGTATATGCAAATGATGCCTAGATCCCCTAAGTTACTTCTTCCAGGGTCTTATGAAAACCCTACAGAATGTTTTTTAGGGGCTTCAAAGATTGTAACAAATGTATAATTGGTAGCGGTCTTAAAGCGTATTTATAACCAAAAAATTAATCTAATGAAAGAATTCATTAGTTTGGTCAATCAGTGGCTACTGAGAAATTGGTCTAGCTACCAGATATCGTATGTTACTTCTTATTTATTGTATACACAACCAAGAATGTTTTTTGCTTCACCGAAATAGTGCAGAAAGCGGCCGACTAGGAGGAATGAGATTGAGAGATTAAGGGAGACCTAGGTAAGGTAGAGGATGACCTGAGGTGCTGCACAGCGGGGTCATTCTTGAATCTAGCGGGACAAAAGTCTGAAAGCGATCGTATGGATAATGTAATATTTTTTTCTGATTTAGAATAACTTGAAATGATTAAAACAAGGTTATTGAAAGATTGATAAAACATTTAAAATTTTATTTGTGGCGTGTTGTTTTACTAAGAAAAAAAAACTTCACAAAACCATTTATTGATTTATCAATGATTATATAAATTGAATTTAAAAAAATGAATATACCTACTTTATGATAATAATGTCAATATTATGATTGGAAAAAACTCCTGTGTAACAACTAATAATTTCTCTGAAATTTTGCACAGTAATAAATAAATAGAATTTATAATGTATATAAATCATGGCAATGTGTTATCAAACTATAACCTTTAACACTTAGACTTAATTTCTATCATAAAACGAGCAGAACTCAAAAACATTATATTATTTTAAACTGAAAAAAAAATTATATTTTATAATGACAAATCACTTAGATCGAGATTATCAGTATCCTCACTATCTTGTCCACTAAGTAAGGGTATCATACTCGTATCTGCGTCTGGTATTACAAGCAAATTGAGAAAACTATTACCGAAATAGTCTGTATGAACTAATTAAAGTATCAGTAACGGGCAAAAACGGGCAGTAAAATGGAGTTTCGTTAAGGTAGATGGGAATAGATATCAATCCTTGTCGATGTCAAGGCCCAACTAAGTCTGCGGTAAACACCTTTCTTAAAAAATAAAATCATTAAAAAAACTATAGTATATGATTTTATTAAGAAGCTTTTGTTTTGTAGTATTGGCTCACTGATAAGCACTCATGCTTTTTTCTATTATCCATGACTGACAATACAAAAATTAAGAGCTCTGAAAACTGAACGAAATCAAACTATTTAATTTCGATACTCACATAATTATTTCATATGACTTTAGTGGGTCCTTTTTACTAATTAAATGTAACTAAATCGTTTTTTTTCTTGTTTTTTTTTAGTGGTTACATGGCAATATTATACACGTGAAATACAATTTTTAAATAATAAAACAATAAAAGAGTGGATAATTAGATGTTTTTTTTATTTTTCTGACTAACGAACCTTTAAAAAATAGTGCAGAATTGTAATTTTTTTTTCTCGAAAATTTGGCTGTTGCATTAAGATGCTAGGTCACCAAGGTTTCAGAAAATACTTTGAACATATTGAAGAAAAATCTAATTTGTAGATTGCTATTGAAAAAATCAAGTTATTAAACAAAGTTAATAAGTTTATTAAACTTTACACATACAAGTATTTAATAATGAAAACAAATATTTATTTAGCAATAAATATTGTTAAATACCTATTTCCTATCGAATACCAGTATAATAAAACCGTTCGATGTTTGCTGATAGTAGACATACAAACTACATATTAACATATCATATCATTCAGCAAACCTATATTGTCAGTCATGAAAGACACTAAAATTACGCTGCAGAAAGAGACATGCAATACAGGTACTATTTTCTCAACAACCAAATACCGATTATGTTGTTATAAAAACTTTCTACAGAAGGTTATATTATCATAACTTTTTTTATTGATCTAAGACATATTTTTTATTTATATTTTCAAAAATTACATTTTCTCAAAATGTTACTTCACTTTTTATCTCCAATTTTTATTTAAACATTTTCTGTAACCACATGCAGCTCTTTAAGTTACTAATGAAACATTGAGCTGGACATGATTCTTTTTATTATTTTGTGAGGTATAAACAAATAATAAAGACATATCGCACATGTATTTCTAAAGTGACACAACTCAAAAATCTGTTTTTGATTTATCATCATGCATAAGTTGAATACTGTTCTATGAAATGTAAAAATTGTACTAAATTAAAACAAATCACACATGATACATCTCACTTGCGGTTGTGATTAAAATGTACTCTTTCGATATTTGTGTGGAATTGCACTTTTTAAAAACGTGTGCGATTAAGATGATTAAGATACTGCACAGGGAGGAACAGGATCAATGATTTTCTTTTTTATATCAAATAAAATTCAGGAAAATGTTTTTCTATTGAAAAAATATTGATTGCAAAGTTACAAAAGTGTAGTAATAAACAAACCATCAACATTCGTAATAATAATTATCAGTAATATTCGCATACTACCCAGCATCTGATTGCTGTTTATAGAATGTATTAGTTTATTAGCGTGACTTACCAGCTCCAAGTAGCCAGCCAGTCACTCGCGTCAAGGGAAATCTCACTTTTTCTTCACAGCTTAAGATGAGAGTTAGCCTGGCTGTTAAGACTATCTCCTGCATTAGAAGCCATCGGTGTCCCATACCATTTGTCGGTGTCAGTAATTTCACTTTTCTTTACTACCAAATAGTTAATACGAATTTAATTTTTTGTACCGTATTTTTTTAACTCTACTTAGTCGTGATCAGATAATGACATTTTCTATACCTCGCTGTAATTTAGTGGATAAAATCCTCTATCTCCACACCAATAATTCTCCATTTTATAGTAAATTATAAATTATGATAGTACGATAAAAACAAAATACACCAACATTGATGGTGAACTTTGCTAAATTTAACCAGCAACATGTTCCGTCGTTAATGAACGGCATGAAAATTTCTTAAAATCTTAGAATGTAAAATACATTTTTTTTTTTTTTTTTTAAATAACTTCTGCATTTAAGAATAATGTTTTCAAACACTATAAATTCTTAATGTTTAATTTTTCTATGAATGTATTTATGTTGAGTAATTAACATCTTACTTACTTCTTTATTCATGAAGCCTCATGAAATAATTTTTTTCATTCATATATACATATATCCAAATTCATACATATACATATGAAGAACTAAAAGGGTAAATCTTCGGTAACCATAGTTATTTATTTTAAAATAAAAAAAAAAAAATTGTATACATATATATTAGTAGTAAATACCAATAGCATATCCACCAGTAGCATTGTAAGTAGTTTCCTACTCCTCCATGTTTTTTATATATTCTAACGCATGTTGTTATATATTTATATTGTAGCAAACTTTATGTTTTGAAATAACATGTATAACTTATATAATTTTATTGTAACCTGTTTTTTCACTGTAGTGCATGATTAAGAGACCAATATAGTCTCGAAATGTCGCCTAAATAGTTGTTCTTATTTATTGACTGAACCCCAAGAACCTTACTAAACATTCAAATACACACACACACACAATATATATATATTCCAATAGTATCCATGTTTTTATATGTACCCATAGTAACCCTATGGTTACTGGTTTATATTGTACCCATTGTACCCTATGGTTACAAGACAAAGATCGTGTATTTTGATATTTTACTGGTTCCATACTACCTGTAGTATATATACATATAGATATGAAAGGCTAGAAGGTAAATGTTCGGTTACCATAGTTATTTATTTTTTTTATTTTTAAATCTTCCAAATTAATTAATACAGAAATAAAACAAAAACAAAATAATAATCTTATATTATATCTTGCCTTCTCGGCATTTTAAGATTTTTTTTCTCTCCTGATTCTATGACTTAATGCCTTTCCTTTTCATGCCGAGTGAGGAGGAGTCAGTTTGCTGGCTAACTATATTTCTATATTTTACTAATTTAGTAAAAACTTTCGACGAAATGGTATTGATATGGTCGAGAGACTTATCACCAAACTCCCAACGAGTGGGTTATGCTATGATCAAAAGGACTAAAATTCAAAGGATTATACGGGAAGAAATTATGTCCTTAATGAAACACGTAATAATTAACTCAATTTTCGAATAGGACAACCAGGACTATCTTGTGACTGTTAAAGAGTGACTAAGAATCTCCTTCGGCCGTCAAAAATCGTGAGATCCTGGCAGACCTGAAACCAGTATCCTTCACTGGCTTTAGGCAGAATGCAGTAACCATAGTTTTAATCTTCTTTCAAGCTTCCATGAGACCACTTTAAGTATATCGGAGAAACTAATAGGTGACAACGAAATATCAGTCTTATTTCTTTTTGGACATTTCCCCCTCTAGCCTAATACGCTTTATTTATTCTAATACTTAACACAATACATCGAATAATTAATTAAACCAATAATTTATAATTTTTTATCAATTAAACAAATATTACAAGTGTAATATCAAAGATAGAATGATGGGGGGACTGTGCTAATATGGGTTCCCTCACATTGTGGCATCTCCGGAAATGAAGCTACAGACAGTGCAGCAAATCTCGCGAGACTAAACCAAACCGGAACCATAATTACTGACATTACAACAACTCCTGTCTTGAAAACATACATTGGAAAATAAAATAAAACCAAATCCGCAGCAAACTTCAAGAAATTAAACAAGACACCCGGCCTTTGACAACATCTTTTAGAAAATCAAGAATAGAAGAAATAATCTTGACGAGGCTAAGAATAGGACATTCAGCTTTCACCCTCGGTTACCTGATGAGAAGCCTAGAACCACCGATTTGTACAACTTGCATGACAACACTGACATTGAAACACATTGTAACAACATGTACACTATACTCTGACACCAGAACAAAGTACAATATACCCTCAAGTATAGATAAAGCACTGGGAGACACAGAAGACAAAATCAAAGACATTTTTGAATTTCTGAAATTTTGTAAATTGCTTGACAAAATTTAATATGCCGGTAAAGACTCATGTGAGTAGATGCGGAAAGTAATTAAATAAATAAATAAGGATAGAATGAGACCCTCAATAATTAAATACTATGTTTTTCTTTAGAAACCATAAACGAGCTTCAGGCAGTTAAATGTTTATCAACATTTATTCCATTTAATTAATAAAAGACAAATCAGAAGTCCGAATTTAATTTATATTAACAAAAAAAATAAATATAACAACTAAATGCCAAATATTAAAGATAAAACAACAATTAATTTTTTTTTTAAATAATAATAATCGGCAAAATTACTTAATAGCTACAGTTACCCTGTAAAAAATAATTACGAAGAAAATAATATTGACAATAAAAAATGATGAATAAATATAATATATGAACATTTAAAACAAAAAAGATTCGAATAATTATTCGTCAATGAATTATATTTTATAATGTTAAGTAGTTATCGAAATTATAATAAAATAATATAACTTGCCAATTAATAAAGAATGAAAATAATCATTGAATTGAGGACTAGGAAAACCGCATTGTAGTAATAATAATAATCATTTGATAACATTATGATTATGACAATAAATTGAAATACGTAAAAACTAAAGAAACTACCTTGGTATTTCCCCAAAACTGTTGAAATAAGGATGTGTCCGCTTAGGGATATCGTGATTTTTATGTATTGAAAAGAAAAAAAAAATACAATAGAAATTACCTCCTCTTCTACTTTCTATGTATTAAAAAGGCAGTTTTTTTCCACACCATTTACGTTCAAGAATGCCTCTAGAAAATCGATTGAATTTATAAAAAAACAAAACACAACGATTAAGGTTTTTATGAAGTGATAAAGGCACATCATTGACGTTTTCATCCTGTCACTGAAAAGAACATGGGCAGCGAAGTGAAACAGTGTTCAAATAAAATTGTATGCATCTCGGAATTGTAAGTACAAATGGGAATTAAGCTTAGCATTTTTTTTCAATTCAAAATCAGGGGTTAATATTTTGTACCTGTACATTCTCCCATGATCAATTAATATTAACAAAGTATAATAATGATTTAGAAAATTTAAATTAAAAATTAATTACATTATCATTATATTGTCTCTTATAAATATCATGAATCTCTGAGTCGAACCTCTCACAGTGGAGCCATCCGTGAATCTAGCGGGACAAAAGTCTGAATGCGATCATATGGATAATTTAATTTTTTTTTTTATGAACCAGAACAACTTGAAATGATTAAAAAAAGGTTGTTGAAAGATTGATAAAGCATTTAAAATTTTATTTGGGACATATTGTTTTATTAAGAAAAAAAAAACTTCACAAAAGCATTTATTGATTAATCGAAATTAATATAAATTGAATTTTTAAAAAATGATTATGCCTACTTTACGATAATAATGTCAATATTATAATTGGAAAAAACTCCTCTTTAACAACTAACAATTTCTCTGAAATTTTGTACAGTAATAAATAAATAGAATTTATAATATATATAAATCCGGGCAATCTGTTATCAAACTATTACCTTCAACCCTTTAATACATATTTTTACCTTAAAACGAACAGAACTCATACACCTCACATTTTTTTTTAAACTGAATAGAAAATTATAGTCAATAATGAAAAATAACTTAGATCGAGATTGTCACTATCATCACTATCTTGTCCACTAAGTAAGGGTATCTGTGTCAGGTATTACAAGCAAATTGAGAACACTATTACCGATATTATATTATTTTTCTCAGGTAGTGGCCTGTATGAGCTCATCAGGATCAGACGAAATCAACAAATTATTCATAATGTTAGTGTTGGTTACTGTGCGAGACATTTTCCGAGGAAAATGTTCCCTTTATCTTTTTATCTCTTTGTGTCAGCTTTTTTGGACATTCTCTGTGAGTTGCCCAATTGCAAATTTTTGAATTATGTAACTGACCAGATATATTTTTTCTTCCTGGGAATTAATAAAACTGAAACCTCCAGCACATAACACTACAGCCAATTCCAATCGCGCAACTGAGAGTACTCCGCCTAAAACAAAATTTTTGGTGCTACTGATAAACGGGCAAAAACGGGCAGTAAAATGCAATATATACACTAAAATTAAAGGTTCCCAGACCCACAGAACAATAATTTAAGATCTACGTTTACCTACGTAAAAAGTTTAAGATTAAAACATGAATGTTTTTTTCACTTTTGAACTTTTTAATTGGTGTACCGAGTATCTAAAATGCCACAAAATTAAAAAAAAAATTGTACTAATACTTACTGTTTTGAATGAAATTCATCGTGAAGTGTAAAAAAATAAGAAAACGTATTACGATGTTTAATGTCGAGTGCTGGAAAAAATACTAACTTATTTCAAAATCGTACAGAATTAAAGTGGTATTAGTTTGTTATTAATTGAATTGATTTATTCCCATTGCCTCAGCCTGATACACTTCGTTTCATGTCTTCCAACATTTATCCTGTTAGATCAACCACTTTCTGCTTCAAAAAATCAAACTTCATTTTTGGACTTTTGTCCTGCAAGATTCACGAATCGCCCCACTGTGCGGCGGCACCCATAATCCCAGACATGTGAGTAAAATTACAATTTTATTTTATTTCAATCCTTGACCTTACCAATATCTTATGGTCTCGATTGTTCCTAAAATTTAATTTTACTAGTAATTAATGAGATATAATCTCAAATAATCGATTACTTTATGATTCGTACAAGTGTATTCTAACTAAATGGTGTAATGGTTTTATTATATGGGAAAAAAAGCTACATATAAAACAAGAATATTTATAGTAAATTATTGCGTGTTAAAATAAAAAATCACATTTCACTAAAAAATGAACTTCACAATTTTTTATCTAAGGTATTAAATGAGAGAAATAATGGCAATTGCTCAATCGTTCTTTCGGACCACGTTGGACAATGTTGGACATCCTATTGGGAACCTATTTCTCTCATTAAATACTTTATTAAGTCCACATTTGGAGGAATGTGGAGCTTTTTTTTTAACACGCAATAATGTATGCAAAAAGTTACTTGAAATATCCTTGTTTTATCAGAACCTAATATTTTCTAATTATAAAACCATCGCAATCAATTTTTACTTAGTTTTGATACACATGCGAACTGAAAAGTAATTGTGTACATAAGGATAGTTGACTGTGAAACATAACTGATGTAGATAGTTGGGGTAGGCAGTCATAGATACACATCAGATCAAAATAAAATTGTTTTTATTTTAATTGTGAAAAAAAAAGTAATTGATTATTTGAGATTATATAGCATAAATTATATAATTAAAACCTTGTAAGAACAGTCAAAATCATAAGATACGATTTCGGGCATTTTTTATGTCAATTTTCATTTTTTTTTTCACGAACACAACGTTTTCGCTTCGTATTTCTGAAACATTCCCACAATTTCTTATTCCTAATAGGTTAGATGGTGCATAGTGGTCGTGATTGAAATAAAAAAAATTGAATTATTTTTACCTGTCGGGGATTTTGGGCCGATCGAATCACTGTGCGCCATCGGATTAACCTGTCCTTTGATCAACAGGCAAACAAAAAAACAAATTACTTTCGTATTACTAATGAAAATTATCGTTATTTTTGTTATTATTTATTATTTGGAAGAATAATAGATGATTATTAATTAAACATTAATTTAATTAATTAATTAATTTAATTTAATTAAATATCGATTCGCAACTCTAATTCTTCCTTAAGAATCAATGGAATCGAGAATCGATTTAGATACGTATTAGGTAAGTGTGGGAGATAATTGAACTATTTTAAACTATTGAAAAAACTATTGAATAGGATTAGACGAAAACAATATCAAATAGCATTGGGGTTTAGTAACTTTTATTACAATTGATTATGTCCAGAAAACGGCCGTGTGTTGTACGTGAATACGTTTATGTAACGGGTTATATTTTCTGAATAAAATATTTTTATTTATGTATTTAGAATAAAAGCAAGGAAACTAATAATTCTTGTGTTGCAATATAACTTTACTATTTATAGGTATGTGATACGAAAAGTATGACACAAATGGAAAACAAGATACATCAAGATTTCTGGCTCTGCGACTTGATGATGATGATACCGCTACCGTTGATATAGTTGCGATTTGTCTGTTCTTAGCGGTATTACAATATAATCTCATTTCAAAGCTAGGGATATTCACTGGGATAAAATTTTCCATCCAAGTTTCGCTGATTGCCAAATAATCAGATCGGTTGATGATTGTATCAGTAGAGATGTCCTCTGAGTGCGCGACTAAGCTTTGTGCATTAATTGCGGTAATAAGTATAAAACAATAGCTGATCAGTAACACCATCACAAAATTTTTGATAATATTTTTTTATTCTAACACCTTCTTATACTCACTGTCACTACTTTAAACTAATGTTTTATATAAAATCGGTAGATTTTGACGACAGCTGACGATTAAAAATTAAACGAATATCGTAGCTTCTCCGACTCAAAAGTTATACTGATTGCAAATCTCGATACGCAGCAAAATACCACAAAATGTACGTTCCCGGCACTGTTTGACTCGGTCATATGGAGTTTTATTATTACCATTCGATTGCTCTTGAGAAGCTCTTTCCAACGGTATACGATCTCTGTATTTGGTTTTGGCTTTTAGACTCGTATAGGCCGACTTTATATATTTTTGATAATATTTTTTTATTTTAACACCTTATTATATTCACTGCCACTACTTTAAACTATTATTTTATATACAGCCGATAGATGTTGACGACATCTCACGATTAAATCTTAAACGAACATCGTAGCTTCTCCGAGTCAAAAGTTATACTAATTTCAAATCCCTAAATGCAGGAAAATAACCTCAAAACTGCGGCGCTTCTCCTTCCACCGCGCGCTGGGCGTCACTGTTCTCGCTTATCGTGATGAATTCTTTGATCCTTCAGCTATCCAGTGGTATAATTTAATTTTGGATGTAGAGGATAGATTCGGAACTACGACGCTAAACTGTATCCCCCGATTTTGTTATCATTAGGTTTTTTGAATTGCCCCATATGGTAGCAAATTTAAAGATGTATTCACGTCAAAACCTCTGATTTAAAAGACAAGTAACTGCTTGTCGTTTCTGACTACTCCAACATTTACTAGTTAAGCGTTCAAAGCTCCCCAATTACAAGACTTCTTTATGTGACAATTGGACATACGGAGTCGAGCTTCGTAAAATCCTCAATGCTCCTAGTCACAAACAAACTTAACCATAAAGATCTTAAAGATCGATATGTTGCTGATTTAAACCAAATTGGACATACGGAGTCGAGCTTCATACGACGAAGCTAAAAATGGGAAGATAGGATTTGCCTATCCTATCGTAGCAAACTCCAAATCCACTACTCTTCCAACTTACCTCACACTTAACTCCCGATAATCCTCCGAGTTCTCTGAAAAAAAGATGACCAAGAGACCTTCTAATGTAAAACGTTTATTGAAGTGCTACTAGAATGAAGATCTTTACATGTTATTGATATGTCGTAATAATTTTCCTTTAATTTACTGGTCGTATATAATGTATACAGTAGTAGATATCCATAAATAAGGTTTAAAATAATAACGCTTATATCAGCCCTTGCGTTCATGTTATATTTGAATAAGTCTTATAAGCTTGATATTAAAAAAATAATAACCCTAGTTAATGGTTATACATTTTTTTTTTATATTTACCTTCATTGAAGGTGTTTCGATATTTCTCTGAAAGCAATGTTCTATCGACAACTTTCTGATTATTCTATTTCGAATTGATTACAAAGGTTTAATATTAACCAGATGATAATAACGTTGACATTTGAAGATTTCCATAAAAAATTACCTGCCTGAGGAAACATTTACAAATCATTTGCAAGAAGATAGAAGCTATTTTGCACTGACTACAGGGCTGGTTCTGCTTTAATTAAAATAACTAACTCACCTAAAAGAATTTTCCAAACAATCGCGTGCTCTGCAACAGATCATAACTTATTTTTTCGTTGCTGATTATAGCTTTCGTTGTCTAATCATTATTGTTGCTTCCGCATTTTTAAAACATTTACATTTGTAATTATTGCTGATATTATGGTAATTATTATGCTTAAATATAGCCTGTATTAATTAGTTACCTTATGACCCAGCATAAGCAATTTTCCTAATCTCCCTAAGCCCTGAAAATTACCATTGTCCTTGGAATTCCCCCAGTGTATAGTTTGTGACAGTTGCGGAAAAAGTAAAAAGCTGATTAAGTAACCATAGTACCCTAATACTATGACAAATAAAGTGGAAGAAACCGAAGGAAGGAAGGAAACGTTAGTAGAGCTAGAGCCATGGCCATTTACATATTATTACACTCCTCTCTAATTTGTTAAGCTTCATTTCTTGTTAGACTGTTGTAAAATATTAAATCAACTTTTACTCTGATTCGTACCTATATAGAGAATGTTATATTAGAATCTAAACAATGATATAATTTATATATATTTTTTCTTATTAAAATATTAATTTTATTAAATATTGAAATGATACTCAATGCTAATTGAAGATTCGTCGATGAATTTTAGCTTCTACGAAGTTGCAGACAATACTGTGCAATTACTAGAAAAAGTGATGGGTGGAACCAGGATAAAAAATACATATTTACAATTATTTTTCAATCGCTTTTGAGCGGAAAAAGAAAGACCAAGAATTGATATTTTAAAAATGTCTATCCTCCAAAAGTAAAAAGTCGCATTTCTATAAAAATGAATAAATAAATAAAAATCTTTGATAAAAAATCTCTTAGAAACTATTTTTCAAACGTTTATTTTTGTCCTTATTCATTAATCTTCTTTCAACGAAAAATGTTAGTTTGTTTCCTTAGCACTCCACTGCTTCGATAAAATATAATAAGCACTAAGGTGTCGAAGCGTGATTTTCATCTAATTTTTTTTATACGTTTAATCTCGTTCGGAACGAGATACCAGAAATCCAGAAACATCAACGAAGTCTAGGAAGACGGCAGTGTGAGTTTACCGTTCTACATTGTTTTTAAAAATTTCTGGAGTGAGATTTCAGCCACCGTCGCTAACCACTTCAAGACAATCGAAAAGGTAAAAAAACCGGAAGGTAAAATCTTGGATACCTCATACATCAACTGTCCACCAATGTTTCACGTATGAAATAACAAGAGTTTTTTAAGCTTAGTTATGAGACTTTTTTAAGATATAAAAATATATATAATCGAAATCCGATTAAAGTTATGTTTTTAGAATTTGTTAATACCTAAGAAACAAACAGTCTATTCACAGACACATTCGTGTTATAGCTCTCGCTGTATACAGACGTATTATAACCTAGTGCGCTACATAGTAAATCTTTTTCAAACTTTAAAACAGTAATTAATACTTTAGAATTCTTTATCGGTGTGTAAATCGAAGTGAATTTTAATATCATTGAACTTAGTCACAAAAAGAATGCCCCATCGGGGAATATAGCAAATATGGAGGATGCTATTCCTTGCACTTCAAAATCAAAAGAAGATACTGCCGCTCCTTAACGCAAAAGAGGTGAGTACACTATCTATAATGTACCTATCAAAAATGCGAACTCTATATTCTCGGACGAGGAAGACGAAGAAGAATATATAACAGGTGAAAATAATGTTTCAAAAATTAAATTTCCTCCAGTGGTAGCCAATACTACATTTGAAGACCACAAACACATTTTGGACTATTTAAAAACTAAATTAACTAAAGTAAATATCAAGTATGCTGGAAAGAAAACCATATTTTATGTGCAAAATAATGAAGATTTTTTGAAAATTAAAAATGAACTGATATCTCTGAAGATAACTTTTCATAGTTACACTCCAAAACACGATGTTAAGCCAAAAGTTGTACTTAAAGGCGTGCCCTCCGAACATCCAACCGAGGACATTTTAAATGATCTAAAAAACCAGGGTTTAGAAATCCATAAAATGTTCCAAATGATAAAAAAAACAGACGGAATCGAAATTAAACTCCCTTTATCTATTGTTATGCTAGAAAATAAACAACAGCTGTCTAAATTAAAAAATATAAAATATTGTGAAAGCGTACATATCACATATAACAGGAAAAAATACAACAGTAAAAAATCGTTAACTCAATGTTATCTCTGCCAAGAGTTTAATCACGTGGCAAGAAATTGCTTTAAAAAAACAAAATGTTTAAAATGTTCAGAAGAACATTTATCAAAAGATTGTCCAAATATCCTAGCAGACGGATTTAAACTAAAATGCTGTAACTGTCAAGAAGAACATTTTGCCAATTATGAAAAATGCCCCAAACTGATAAGAAACTTACAGATTCAGCAGAGTAAACAGAGGCCAAGGTTAAACCCCTCCGACTGGATAATTTACAAAGCGAAGCCTACTGAATACCCAGCTCTACCAAAATCAGATACAAAATGGTTTGAAAAAACGTTTGTAAACCAAAATGAACCAAAAAAGAATTATAAAGAACCTTCAATTATGGAATGTTTCAAAGAAATCATGGAATGTTCTCTATGTTTAATCTTAATAACATAAAAGTACAGTTTCAGATGTAAAAAACGCTGAAGACAGCATGTCAAAAATGTTTATAATAATAGAAGGTCTGTTATCATTCTTTGATTAATGGTTAATTTTAAAATATTCCATAACATTAAGTGTTTATCCCATATCCAATGTTTATTATATTCCAATGTACTATATAACAGATTTATGCACGGTTGCTAGACTATGACCTTATCGAACCAATAACTGACAAACCGATAACTTTATTCATTCGCCAAGTACCTAACTGCTAGCTAATATTATTAGTTATAGGTTCGCTAAGTAGCTTCTTTATAAATCCAACAGATAGAGCTAGTATAGTAGTTACATTATAGAGCCTCTTCTGCGGTTAATATCGTATGTTATTTTGTCGTCTGGTGCTCCTCACAGCCAAATTTAAAAATTCAAGCTTCAGTGTTGGAATTGATCATTATTTTATCATTTCTAGAAAGTCAGTTATCTTATCAATATCCCTAACCTCAGAAAAGCGTTGCCTGGATACTAATTAACTAATACGTTTGCTAACTTTAGCGGCTTGTTAACTTATTGTTTCGGTAACTTAGCGGTTTGTTAACGTATTGGCTTGTTAAAGTTAAACGATTGAATTTGATGAGATATCTCATTCTGTATTGGATAACTTATAAGTCGTTTATCACAAGGTGAACTTAGGATTATTTTTATTTATTTTTTTCATTTTACTTGATTCATTGCGTGAAGAGCATGGCCGCTGCTGCTATGCAGCCAAATATAACAGCTCCGTATTTACTCTAGTGATATTAGTAGTGTTGGGAAGAGGGGCTTACCTTTATTGGCTGCCTACCATTATCCCCTTTCCAGCCGGTTCTGCAGCGTCCTTAATTATTAAAACATATGAAACTAACAAGAAATTGGGGAAATATAAAACAAAATAAAATAATCCTTTCCAATCATGTAACAGATTAATTATATATGTATTTACAAAAAAAACAACAAAAAAATCCAATGGAAAATATTCAATTAAAACAAATTTTACAATTAAGAAAGAATTTAGAACTATAAATAGTTTATAGCAAGATAAATAAATTTTGTAACTAAAGAAAATCGTTTAACCTTAATATATTGAAAAATGGTAAATTAAAATAAATTAAATGTTTTAAAATAAAGTTCAACCAACTCACGAAGTGAAGAACAATTATCTCCAGATGACCTTCTTTAAACGATGAAAGGAGCGAAGTTCAATGCGATTATTCCACTTCAATGCGTTTGCTCTAACTGTAGCGGGTGGTGCACACTTTGCTATTCCAGGATCCAAATACCATTGTTCACACGAGGTGCTCTCTTCTAGCGTTAGAAGCCAAGACTGTGCAAACCAATAATATGAGGTGCGATCTTCATAACATCAAAATCCAGACAATCAATGTAAGCAATTAAAACGAGATGCGATCTTCTTGCGATCAGATGCTAGACTGATGATGTAAGCGGTTGAAACGAGATGCGATCAGATGCCAGACTGTCCTATTTTATTAGTATTGTGACTGGACGTCATAAAAACATATGTTTTATTTTTAAACAAATGACTAACTACAATAAATGAAACTTATCACCTAAAATTGACAAAATAATATTTCTTAACTATAAATTCATTTTTGGTTTTCATAATTGGAAAGGTGAAGACAAAATCAGTAATTAAAATTAAAGTTGACTCTTTTTGAAACTATTAAAATGATATACTTTTACACCGCGCCTAAACAAGTAGTATTAGCTCAGGTATCAGCTTGAGACTTTGTATATGGCGTTTGTATACATAATTGAACAACTTGTCAAGTTGTCGAATTATTGGTATTTTGGTTTTTGTTCGTGACTAAAATAAAATAAGTTATATAGCAAATCAACTAGTAAACAATACGTCCTCCGGTTTGCTTACTTTCAAAATTTTAATCCGTTTCATATCAGGGCTTTCCAGATAAGTGCAATGCACTGCACTACGTAAACAATTTTTTTCATAAAAACTTTTCTATTTCCAGTCACACTATAGGGTGTTCAAGTTAAGGTATCTAATGTCAAATACTAATAAATAAAATCTTAAGGATGAAATTAAAAATAAGTTTATTATTTAAAATAAATTTATAAAACGAAAAAACTGACTTCTGGAGTTTTGAGCGCGATCGCCCTATTTAAGACCCCCGTGTGCCTAGTGAACTAGGCGCTAGACCGCTGATCTTACGAAGCCTAGGTCGTAACTCCGATGGGAGGGACTTCCGAAAATATGGTAAAAATGTGTTGTTTTTTTTTATATCTGCAAAGGATTGAAATAGAAAGGTGCGGTAAGTGGCATTTTTTGATTTTTGGTCTAGTTACACTGCCTTTTTTTTTACACAAAGAGGGAATCACCCTGTGTGTGTGTGTGTGTGTGTGTGTGTGTGTGTGTGTGTGTGTGTGTGTGTGTGTGTGTGTGTGTGTGTGTGTGTGTGTGTACATTATAAGAATCATATTTGGAATTTAGGATTGTGTGAAGAATAATTTTGAGCTAAAGGCAACGTCACGAATAACCTATTAGGAATATCTGGTGGTTTAAAGAAGAGGGGAAGTTAAAGGTTGTAAAGTGCAATTTTTATTTCCTTTAGTTCATAAACTTATTTAAAAAAATAAATAAAATTGAATTACGTATAAATTTAATTTAATTTTTGTGTTCAATATATTCTGTTTGGGCACAGTAATTGAGTAATTTTAAAATATTTTTTTAAAACTGTATACAAAAATAAAAAGCACCACTCAGATGTTTGTTATAACAACATAACATTTTTTTATATATCCTATCTGATTAATTGAACATTTCATATTTTAAATTTTATTTTCATTATAATGAAATTATAATTTTCGGGACTTCCGAAAATATGGTAAAAATGTGTTGTTTTTTTTATATCTGCAAAGGATTGAAATAGAAAGGTGCGGTAAGTGGCATTTTTTGATTTTTGGTCTAGTTACACTGCCTTTTTTTTTTTTTTTTTTTTCACAAAGAGGGAATCACCCTGTGTGTGTGTGTGTGTGTGTGTGTGTGTACATTATAAGAATCATATTTGGAATTTAGGATTGTGTGGAGAATAATTTTGAGCTAAAGGCAACGTCACGAATAACCTATTAGGAATATCTGGTGGTTTAAAGAAGAGGGGAAGTTAAAGGTTGTAAAGTGCAATTTTTATTTCCTTTAGTTCATAAACTTATTTAAAAAAATAAATAAAATTGAATTACGTATAAATTTAATTTAATTTTTGTGTTCAATATATTCTGTTTGGGCACAGTAATTGAGTAATTTTAAAATATTTTTTAAAACTGTATACAAAAATAAAAAGCACCACTCAGATGTTTGTTATAACAACATAACATTTTTTTATATATCCTATCTGATTAATTGAACATTTCATATTTTAAATTTTATTTTCATTTAACCCAATACAAGTTTTCCCGTTTAAAGTTTTTCTTTGTCTTATTTTCAGTTATTGTTTGTTTATAAAAAATGGCGTTTTCTTCATCTTCTGATGAGGAGATCATTGATTTTCTGCAGAGTGTGGAACTACCATGACTCCTGAGAACTCGTACTGACTGGTTTTCATTATTACCAGACGGAGAATTTGAAGAAAGATATAGAATGTCTAAAGATACTGTGATGGTTTTGGTTAATGAGTTTGGGGATGCCTTACAACCGAAGTCGACAAACCGAAGTCACCCTTTAACTCCAATGGAGGAAATCTTGCTCAGCTTCAGATTTTATGCTACTGGCTCTTTTCAAATTCTATTTGGTGATTGTGGAGGAGTCCACAAAAGCACCAAAGAGTCGTGTTGCTAAAAGAGTCAGTAGTATGATTGCAAGTTATTAAAATGCCAACAACCATAGAGGAAATTCGAGCCAAGAAAGCAGGATTATTTGCAATGTCTGGATTTCCTGGAGTTGTAGGTTGTCTTGACGGGTCACATATTCACATACAATCTCCAAGCCAGAATATAGAAGAAATTTACAGAAATAGAAAAGCTTACTTTTCAATAAATATTCAAGCGGTGTGTGACCACTCAAGAAAATTTACTGTTATCGTTGTACGGTGGCCTGGATCAGTACACGACAGTACTGTATTTAAAAACTCTTTATTAAGAGCCAAACTAGAAGCTGGTGAAATCAGGGGCCATCTATTGGGGGATAGCGCATATCCTTGCCGCCCTTACCTCTTGCCTCCTATATTGAACCCAGTCAATGAAATGCAGGCAAGATACAACGCGGCACACTTAAGGACTAGGATTTATGTAGAGCAAACATTTGGTTTATGGAAATGAAGATTTCCTTGCTTGTCACCTGGATTGAGAGTAAATTTAAAAACAGCATTGGCAGTAATTGTGGCCGTAGAACCGTAGAAGAAGAAGCTCCATAAATGCAATCAACAATACTAGCTCTATCTGTTTGATTTATACAGAAGCTTTTTATTGTATCAACACTAAAAGAATGTACAGTATCAATCGTCATGTTATAACAACAACGTATAGCGTTGTCAAATCAATAAAGATATTGCTCAGTTAGCTATTGGTTCTATAAGTCCACTTTTTTTTTATAGCAACGACGTAGGTATAATTTTCGTCGAGTTTTGGAGCTCATTGAGAGCGGAAGTATGATTACTTTATGTTGGCTTTGATAATTTTTGTTGTTTTCGAAGCAGAAGGTTTGCAGGACTGTTACAACATTTTGCTGAGATATCTGATGGTCTAGAACCGGGCGCTAAGAGAAATCTCATAAATTATCGATCATATAACTTTATTGGACGATTTAACAAACCTTAACTGGTATCCAGGCAACGCTTTTCATAGGTTATGGATATTGATAAAATACCTTACGTTCTAGAAATGATAAATTCCAACACTCAAGCTCATATTTTTAAATATGGTTAAGAGAAGCATCATACGATAATAAGATATAAGACATTAACCGTAGAAGAGGCTCCATAAATGTAACAACAACACTAGCTCTATCTGTTGGATTTATGCAGAACCTACTTAGCGAATCGCTAAGTTAACAAACGAAGTTAACAAATCACTAATGCCCGGTTGCTAGAGCATTGGATATCTCATCAATAACTAACAGTCTGCTAACTGTGAGAAGCATTGCTAGAACACTAGCTAGCTAACTTTTTGCTTTGTCAAATCGTTTGCTAACTTAGCGATTCGCTAAGTAGATTCTGCATTAATTAATTATAAATACATATAAATTCAAGCTTCAGTGTTAGAATTGATCATTATTTTATCATTTCTAGAACGTTAGGTATCTTATCAATATCCATAACCTATGAAAAGCGTTGCCTGGATACTAGTTAAGGTTTGTTAAATCGTCCGATAAAGTTATAGGATCGATAATTTATGAGATTTCTCTTAGCGCCCGGTTCAAGACCATCAGATATCTCAGCAAAATGTTGTGACAGTCCTACAAACCTTTTGCTTCGAAAACTAAAATTATCAAAACCAAATTAAAGTAATCATACTTCCGCTCTCAATGAGCTCCAAAACTTAACGATAATTATACCTAGGTCGTTGCTATGAAATAAAAAAGTGGACTTATAGAACCAATAGCTAACTGAGAAATATGATTATTGATTTGACAATTACATACGTTGTTGTTATAACATGACGATCGATACGATACATTCTTTTAGTGTTGATACAATAAAAAGCTTCTGTATAAATCAAACCGATAGAGCAAGTGTTGTTGATTGCATTTATGGAGCTTCTTCTTCTACGGTTCTACGGCCACAATTACTGCCAATGCTGTTTTTAAATTTACTCTCAATATAAGTGACAAGCAAGAAAATCTTCATTTCCATAAACCAAATGTTTGCTCTAATATAATATCCCCCAATGGATGGCCCCTGATTTCACCAGCTTCTAGTTTGGCTCTTAATAAAGAGTTTTTAAATACAGTACTGTCGTGTACTGATTCAGGCCACCATATATATATATATATAATTATTCTGCTACAGCTATTAATTTAAATCATTTACAATTAATACAGTATAATCAATTCAATGGGTGACTAAGAAAAAAAGAACATTTCATTTGTCTCTTATTCACGTTCTTTAGAAAGGTATGAAATCTAATGGACCGAAGAAACTGTTCAAATGCTTGACGAACAAGGAAAAAATTAAAGAGTATTAGTAACACGTTAACTGAAACTTCGCTATGTGTCAAAACAAACCTTGAAGAATTTTCTTCGTAACCTAGATTAAGTTTAACACCGAAAAATCTGAAAATTACATGACTGTTTGCATCAATTCTTCCTTGTTCTGACTGACCATATCATTCATTAATGAACGTTTTGCTTGGAAACTACGGCAAATAACAAGTTGAGTTGTTCTGTGTAATTGAACGTCTTGAATATTTATAATACTTCAACACATTAATATTCTATTATACAGACAAAAATTAAGAAATTCGCCGTTCTAACGATCATATTGCCATTGTAACACTAGCCATACCTAAAAAATAAAATCAGTCAAAATCAAAAATGAAGCAAGCATTGATATCTGTAGAATAGTAAGAATTATATCAGTATTTACTGAATAATTATCAATTCTTCAATTTAAGACCTTTTTATTATGTATAGACAATCGATACATTAAATATAATGCTAATAACACTCCTATAAAGTGTATGGTTGTTGAGAATTTTATATTTGTAAGAGATTATAGTAAATTTATTTTCTTACTTTTTTTAATTGAGTGAATATCACTATTTAGAGGTAGTATAAACTGATTATTTAATTAAATATTTAAAATTTAATAACAAAAATATTAATTAAACATAAACATAATGAACAGTATGCATTAATGAAAGGATACAAATAAAAAATTATGCCTGACTTAAACAAATTACAATAACTATAGAATTTATTTATAATGAGTCTAAATAAAGAATATTGATTAATATATTTTCTGGTGCCGGGTACTATTACATTTGGTTAGAGTAATAATAATATAATATAAGGATAGGAACACAGAAAGAATAAATACAACAACTAATAAAACAAAAAAAATCAAAAATGTAATATTAAATAAATTGTTCAATAGGAGGTAAGTAATGTTCGTTCTCTGGTTTTAAGGTCCGGCGATAAACTAGGAGTCGTAATCAAGTCCTGGATGTTAATAGTCGCCAATACTTTTCCATCAAGAGTTGAGTTGTCACTGGCAGTTAATGTAGGAACAGTGCAAAAAGGCAAAGCACAATATTGTTTTAAAAATAAATAAAATTATTATTGAAATTATTTCATTATTCATGGCATTCACTCCTCTTTATTATTAATAAATCATGTTACATGTTTCGGGAACAACAATGTCCCATCCTCAGACTTTTTACTGTATCAATTTCTATTCTGACTACTATTTCACGAAAATTCTTACAAGTGGTTATAATATGCCATCCACTATATTTAATAAAGAGGAGTGAATGCCATGAATAATGAAATAATTTCAATATATGTAACTCCTTCATTGAAGAATTGATTAAATATAGTGGATGGCATATTATAACCACTTGTAAGAATTTTCGTGAAATAGTAGTCAGAATAGAAATGGATACAGTAAAAAGTCTGAGGATGGGACATTGTTGTTCCCGAAACATGTAACATGATTTATTAATAATAAAGAGGAGTGAATGCCATGAATAATGAAATAATTTCAATATATGTAACTCCTTCATTGAAGAATTGATTAAAATTATTATTTTAACAACTTATTGTATATAAAACGATTTCACCCCAAAGTTGAATAAGAGGCATGCATACGAATTATTTTGAGGAATACTACATATTTTATTATGAAAAATTTTTTCTTGTTCTAATCGATGAGGATTTTATTGTTGAATAACCTATATTCATACATATATATTCAAAAGATAAATAAGTTGTATCAAATCGAAGTCTATTTTAAGAGAATTTATAAATTTGCTAGGTGTCGCCGTTCCCACATTATTTTAAATACATGTAAATTATGTTTATGGATTGTATTTTTTTTTTTTTTTTTTTTTTTACAACTAAAGTGATTCTACTGCAGATTTAATTTTCATCCTTTTAATCCTATTTATTGATTTTATCTCACAGCACTATACGACAACATCTTTTTCGGATAATATGGTTACTTTTATGATTCGTATTTCTGTCATACCCTAACTTGGTCAGACCACCTTCCTGTAATTTTTTATTCCAGACATATATTTCTTCGACATTTTGAGAAAACACTATAAAGTAAGCTTTTAAAAAAAAAAAAAAAAAAAAAAAAAAAAAAAAAAAAAAAAACTTCTTTCATTGAACCCTAAGGATTTATCATATATATTTCATCTTATATTTAAAATTCTAGTGTATATATATATATAAATAACTATTTTACTATATTCGGGTTATAGGTCCTTTATATTTAACAATATTTTGTTTAAAAAATATATTCTTTTTTACATTTTTATTTATCTATTTTATATATATATTTCCTTTTTTTCCCTATTCTCAATGGGATCCTCTTCAGGATAAAAATTGGTACCCCGAAACTCCAGGCCAGTACAAAAATAAAAAATTACGAAAAGACAAGAAGATAAAAAGGTACTGCTGGTGTCTGAGGAGTCAGTGGGCTTACTAGCCTGGAGTTTCGGGGTACCAATTTTTATTCTGAAGAGGATCCCATTGAATAAGGGGTCGAAACGTAAATAAAGAGAGGAGAGAGGAGAGGGAAAAAAGGAAATGTATATATATATATATATATATATATATATATATATATATAAAATAAATAAATAAAAATGTAAAAAGAATATATAATTTAAACAAAATATTGTTAAATATAAAGGACCTATAACCCGAATATTGTAAAATAGTTATTTTTATAATTTCTAAGGGTCGACAAAATATAATTTTAATATTATACACACACACACACACATATAAATATTTGTATACATACATATATTTAAATTTAAGATACTACTGGATAGATAAAAAACTATGTAGCACATTTTGTTTCAATCGGCAATTAGAATCAGCAAGGAATTTAAACCCGAATTAAAATTTTTGATAATTAAAAAGAAATATTTCTTAAGTAGGAGGATACATTCGTTTTGAAATTGAAACTATTGTCACTAATATTATACGTTAATATTAATATTACGCCTTCTTTTTATATATGCACCTAAATGATTCACATTTAGTGTTGCACTAACATTCGAAAAATCCTCGCCCACTTCCAAATGACTGAAGTAGCAACAGTCCTCACTGTGGTTGTTTTATCCAAAGCGGCTTCATTTTCTTGAATAATATTAATGGGACATTTGCTGATTTGAGACCTGAAAAAATATTATCATTTAACTCTGAACAATTGAACACTAAGTGCATGGAAACAGATGAGAGAAATCTCTAATTATCTCGAGAAAAGCGCTTTAAAATTTCATTTCTTGTGGCATTAATTTGCTTTAGAAGCCAAGCGTTCCTGTTGCAGTTTTTTAAAATAAACCAGCAAATAAAATAATTTTAATAAACTTTCTAGTGGATCAACTTTAATTAAGCCTCGGCAAGCATTATTAGTTCTTCCTAGGAAAGGTATGTTTACTCATTTTCAAACAACTGTTACTGATGTTTTTAGTTTTTACTTGGTCTAGGAAAAGTCAACTCTTACTAACAAGCGACTTTTCCTGGAACATATATATCCCGAACACCATAATGTTAAAAAAGCTTATTGAATATCCAGAAAGTAGCACCTCAGCGTCTATCCTGCTTATAATATGTTTGTTTTTTGAATTTGAGCAGCTTTAGATTTATCTTTTCAAAATTAATTGACAACTTGCAGATAAATACCTGAGAATCTATCAGAAAAACTAAATGAAAATTGTTATCAATTTCAACCCTATGGTTTCTTTCTCCTTCCTAAGGATATATGATAGATTATTATTACCTGAGGACGACAAGCACGTTAGTGCAATCATTAAGTTGTTACGGGCATTGAATAATTTTAATTAAGGTGCACAAAAAGGCATTGTTTGGCCGGAGATGGAGATGCACCCTTATGACGACCCCTTACATAAGGACAGCGGGCGAGGGGGGCCTAGAGAAGGGATGTGCTATATAAGGTTAGCGTCGGGCCGGCGGCGGCAGTGCTACTCGGCAAGATGGCGACACTCCATCACATCACGCTGGTCACTTCAGCTGTAAGTTATCACGTACTTCGCTCAATGATTCAAATATTTTGGATAAGTATATGAATATTTTAATGGTCATGTGTAATATTTACATTTGAAATTCAAAGTCGTCGATTAAAAAAAGATAATTTAAAAAAATCTGTAAATTTAAATAATTAACATAAGTAAAGTTAATTTAAAGAGAAAAAAAAAACGACAAGACTGACAGTCACTGCCGGAATTTATCAGTTGTGTTTAAATGTATAAAATTTTTGATCCTCTTTTTTATATTTATCATCTTCCTTCCGATTTCAGTTTGTTTTAGTTTCCACCGACTTCAAAAATAACTGATCCTAAATTGTGAATAATCAATAACAGTAATAAGTATCGACAATTTCGTTGATTTTCCTTTAGTTCTCTATGTTGTGAAGTAATTAAAATATTATTTATTACATATGGGTTTAATCGTTTATTGTTCATTTCGTTTAACGTCACTTTATGCTGCTATGGTTAATCGGACGATGCTACAGTGGGAGTCCTAAATATTAGGTTTAATCATGAGGTCGGGTTTAATTTTTTTTTCTAAAAATTAACTTTATTTTTCTATTTTTTAGTGGTAAGTGGGTTTTTTACTTCTTAATTCGATTTTGTACGTGTAGGTTTAATCTTGAAGTCGGTTTTTGTTTTCTTTTAAATGAAAACGCTGTGTCGATTACAATGCAATTTTATGGAACCACCTCTGAAGTATGACATACCGATCAAAAAAAGAATCATCAAAATCGATTCATATTTGACGAAATAATCGCTTAGTAAAAAAACAAAAAAATAATTTATTTTTATGAATAAAATTTAAATAATTTTTATGAACCAAAAGTTCACATTAAATATTGTTAATCTCAACTGCTGCTATATTATACTGTTTATTGACCTTATAGATCTTTTGGATATTTTTTCCATTTTAAATTGCTGATTATTAACATTTTTACTAACTTTTTGTTGTTAGGTACTTTTTGAAACCAATACTGAGGTATTTTCTTTAGAATAGTTTGGGTTGTTTTTCGTTCTGTGTTAGATAAAAGAAACATCAAAATAGTTTTTTACATTCATTTTTTGAGTTAGTACTTAAAATTTTAATCTTATCAATTATAAGATTTAGAAATTTTTCTCAATTCCGAGTTTACTAATTCAATACTTAAGATTACAAACATTTTACCGTACAGCCACAAAATTTTTAATTATTCTTGTATACTAAAACTTCATTTTTTTTTTTTTTTTTTTTTTTTTTTTTGGGCCCAAGACTTCCATTGAAGATCTATACTGGCTTGGGTGGGAAGGTTAGGATTCATTTCGTGGGTCCGCCACGAAATAAATTTTAATCCCCCCAGATGGGATTCGAACCCTCGCTTCGACCTTCTGGTTACGAGCGCGCAGAGACCCTCGCCCCAACTCACTCGACCATTGAGTCCCCAAAAAAGTTCATTTAAGAATCTAGTATCGATAAAATATTTTTATAAAATTAGTTTTTAAATTAAATATTTGGTTAATCAGTAGGAACATTAATATCTTGTTTTTTATCATTCATAAAGAATTTGATGTAGAAAAATTGACTTGTAGGTCTCTACATTATCATTCTATACAGAAAACGCTTGTAAAAACATAGAAACTATAAAAAACAATTTTCTGTGAACAAATTGGTTATTTTAGGTAAACAATTAAATACAATAAATAAATTAAATCGGTTCAGAACTATATACAAAAATGAAAAGAATAAAAAAATATATATTCACCAATGTAAAATCGCAATTGTTAAGGGATATCTTATACTAGTATACGTTGATGCAACTATGCAAATTTTATTTCAAAAATCCACTAGGTATATGCGCCAATAATTCTAGTGAGAAGGTACTGGAAATATATTGTTCTAAAACATTAAAACGACTGTTGTTCGTTCTTCATCACATTAACAAGAGAAAAGTGCCAAAAGCAACAAACAAACAAAATGTAACAATATAGGAAAAATCGAATTTATAAGTATTTGATTATTATTATTTGTGGTTTCAATATTGAAGAAATGGAGCTCTTTATGTATTATTTATTTTCTTTTGTAGATACAGAATATTGTATTATTACTATAAATCAAACTAACTAATTAAAATTTTGAATTGTTACATAGCTAGGATAACAAAAAAAAGAATGAGGAAAGATATAGCGTTTTGTATTATTGTACCGTATTATTATCATAGTTAAAATATTTTTTTAAAAACAACAGGTTTAGGAGATTACATTAAAAGCAATAACAATGAAACAAACGAAAAGGACAAATATAAAATAGACCAATAATTTTAATAATTTATAAAAGAAGATGAAACATAAAGCATCCCATAGGATTATAGAGATAAAAATAATGGAAATCATTAATCAATTATGTTGATTTGTTGAATGTTGAATATCCTACAGGTGAATAACAAAATTTGTGTCATTACAGTTGCTTAGTTTTCACACTTTACCATAAATTGAAAAGCCTATTGATTTCACTCTTAACTTAATTCCAGTAATTATAGTAATTAGTACCATTAATTTTACAATCTGTTAGCATTGGTTTACATTTAAATATCATCATCTCACAGTCAGTATTTTTACAGTCCATTAGGGCATCAGTTCTAAACGAATTTAGAATTGTACTGTTGAATAAATCATTACCCTTACTATGTAATATTAATGATGTTTTATCGTTCTGCTAAAAGTGCTGTATTAAAGATACTAGTGGTAAGCTATGTACTTCCTTCAGTTGGGACATTTCAATTAAAAATAAAGCATAAAGTTTAGTATTTAAGAAGCGATCGTAATACTATTTCCACACAGTGTCATAATAGCAACATTAACCTAACTACCGTCAACTAAAACCTCATTTTGCACATTTTACAATAAAAAAAAAATCACATAATGGAAAACTTCTGATATAATACGCGTACATTTCATTGCATTCACAATTTATGAGCTGAAATTTGGGTTATATATTATATATATATATATATATATATATATATATATATATATATATATATATATATATATATATATATATATATATATATATAATAATTTCAGCAGTTAAAGTTGTTTTTTTTTTGTTTAAATTACAATCAATATATGTGGATAGTTATGAATCCACTCACTCATACCCTAGCAGTAAAAACAATTTTTAATTTTTGCTTGATCGTTTTTAACAGCTTGATTATTCGGAGTGGAAAACTATAATAATAATAAAGGGGATAAAGGGACTGTATCATGGCGTAATTTTGAATTTATTATTTAATTACTGACAGCTAGAAATAGTCAATGGCGACTATTGAGTTCCTAATAAAGATTTGACATCCCTATCGAACCTATGCTCTTTATATTATGTAAAGAAGAAAATTTATTTTAAATAAATACACCCAGTATTTACTTACTTTATTGTTGATATATGTTCCATAAACATCGCTTAATTATTTTAAAATAAGCATATCTTACTTTTCCAACCACCACCAAAATAATGACTCAACAGTCAACGTTGCTCGAAACAGCCTGTTTTGTTACAAAATCGTTAAAGTTTTCCTTTTTCTATCCTTATGTTCTTTAGATAGTTGCAAAACTGAAAAAAAGTGCGTAAAATTGTCGATTGGTATTCTCATGTCGTAGATGAAATGAAATTTGAATTCAGCATCCCAAGTATCATATAAAGAAAAAACCCTGTAGTTCTGTAACGAAGAAATTAAAATTTGGCAAGACTTTTAATATTCGTAATGGTGTTAACCTTGTGATATTTACATTTTTTTAGATTTCTGCAGGACTTAAATAACTTTTTATTTAAAAAGGTACCTTCAGGTTCATTAGCGATGACATTTTAGTTATATTATCTTACTGTAGTTGATTACTTTTAGGAACATAAACAAATTATATTCTAGCTAACACCTCTTCGTCATCCTTGTTTTTCACAAGTTGAATTATGTAAATTATTTAGACAAACGTTATTCGTGAGTAAACTCAGAATGAACATTACGTAATTTGTTTAATGTCGTTTCTTCATTTTTTGAAATTCGAAAACTTATTGTCATCTTTTAATTGTATCTTTGATTACGGACAATTTTTCGTTTGTTTCCTATTTAGTACATTTACATTAACTTAACTGAGTAGATTTGTACAAATGTTAAAATAATGCAACAGTGAAAGTCCGCCAAGAAACATAACAACTACGTCCCTAAGTGGTGAAGGCAAAGTTCTTCCTTCAATTGTTGGAACATCGTTGCTTCAGTAAGCTGTACTTGCGAAAAGATATGCACTCGCCGATTGGGCAATTCGGTTCCAAGACACTTACTACAATAGAGTATTCTGAAAACAAACCATTGTCATGTCATTCTCTAGACTACAAAGAATTTTTTTTGAACTATTTGTATTATAATTCTGATAAGCGATTTAATAATGTAAAAAAATAATATATATGATTAACTAAGATCAAATGTTGGGTAATGAATATCAAAGGTTGGGTTTTAAACATGTTTAGGTATATGTGTGTGTGTGTGTGTGTGTGTGTGTGTGTGCGTGTGTGTGTGTGTGTGTGTTTTTTTTTTTTTTTTTTTTTTTTTTTTTTTTTTACGAGGGTAGGGGAAATCTTCAAAAGACATTGTTAGGCCCGTACCTAACCATGTGTGGGATTCCTACCCACTAAAACCACCTCCCTACACCTGTTTTCCCTCTCCACGGAACCGCCGTTAGGCATTACATCATGGAGAGGAATGGCTGGGTGCCGCCTCATGGTAGTAGGCTACATCCTGCTGCGCCTATCTCTCTCTTCTTGCCTGAGCCGCTTGATAGTCTCAACCGCTAACTTCTGGCCCGCCATCCAGTACTCCTCAGAAGCCAGCATCAATTGCACCAGACCATCAACAGTCGGCAAAACTCCACAGACCTGTCGGAACTCTTCTCTTTCTTGCTGAAAGCGAGGGCATATGAAAAACACGTGCTCTGCACTCTCATCCACCGCCGGGCAGGCTGGGCATTTCCCTGTCACATCTAGTTTGAACCTATACTGATATGCTCGGAAGGCTCCATGTCCAGTGAGCAACTGAGTTAAGTAGTAGTCTACCTCACCGTGCTTCCGGTCCACCCAGTGTTGAATACGAGGGACCAGCCTGTGTGTCCATCTCCCACTTAAAGCAATGTCCCAACGCTGCTGCCAAGCTACAATAGTTTCTTTCCTCTCATTGGCTCTGGGAATGCGTTCACTTCTTTGATATGACCTCTTCCTTTCTTCAGCTATTAGTTCGATAGGTGGCATCCTGGCTACCACGCATGCTGCCTCATAGGATACAGTTCTAAATGCACTAATAACTCTAAGGACGCTTCGGCGGTACACAGAGATCATAGGCCTTCCGTACGCATGTATGTCTAAAGCATCCCTCCATATCACTGCAGCGTAAAGGACAATGGATGTTACGACACTTGACAGCAGTAGTCTTCGGGTCTGCCGGGGACCTCCTATGTTAGGCATCAGTCGAGACAGTGCAGTGTTCACTCCAGCTGCTTTCTCTGACACCTTCATTATGTGCTCTTTGAAGGTTAGGCGTTCATCAATTTTCACTCCTAGGTAAGTCAAGGAGGATTTGGACAGAATCGCCTCTCTACCAACTGTTACTCTGATTTGTTCAATTTTTTTCCTGCTGCTAATTAGGAGCACCTCAGTCTCCTCAGGGAAACACTCCGGTTGGCTCTTAAAGTTACCTCCTCTAAATATTTCGCAACTACCACCACTGCGATGTCATCAGCATATCCTACTATTTTGACGTCTCCTGGAAAGCTCAGTCTGAGAACTCCATCGTACATTATATTCCACAGCAAGGGTCCCAGCACTGATCCCTGGGGCACTCCCCTAGTTATTCCATAATTCTTCTGCCCATCGTCAGTTGTAAATACCAGGACCCTGTCTTTGAAATAATCCGCGATTATCTTCCTGAGGTACACAGGAATTCCCATATTTCTTAGAGCATCAAGAATACAGCACCATCTCGCTGTGTTAAAGGCATTTTTCACATTCAGCGTAATGATGGCACAGTACCTCTTCGCACCTCTCCTCCATCTCTTTCCAGCAATTGCATCGCGTGCCGTGTCTACAACGAGGTTGTGTGTGTGTGTGTGTGTGTGTGTGTGTGTGTGTGTGTATAAAATAATAAATAAATTGATTCTAAACCTGAAGGTTCGATGCCGACACCACCAACCGTCGACCGCACACTTCCCTCCAAAACCTAAATCCCCCAGGTCGGCTCTGACGCAATCCTCCCATCTTCGTCTCGGTCTACCCCTCGGTCATTTACCCGACGGCTCATAACTGATTAATTTTTTCGGAATTCGATCATTATTAAACCCAACGACTTTACATGCCCATTTTAAGCGTCGCGCTGCTATTACTTTAACTATATTTACCGGATATAATTCGCGCAGTTCCGCATTGTGAAGCCTTCTAAATTCTCCTGTTTCTTCGTCCTTTTTTGGGCCAAATATTCTACGCAGAACTTCATTTTCGAAAACTTTAAGGCGTTGTTCCTCCCTTAACGTCAGCGGCCATGTTACACATCCGATGAGAACTGTTGGTAGTATAATAGTTTTTTATAGCCTAATTTTTAAATTTTTGGAGAGTAAGCGCGAACTGAGTAATTTTGCGACCGAGAAATAACAAGCATTACCGGCTTTTAACCTTGCCTTTATTTCTTCTTGAATTTCATTTTTCCTCGATATAATAGACCCTAGATATTTGACTTGCTCAACGTGTTCAAACTTTATCCCGGAAATTATATATATATATATATATATATATATATATATACACAGGGTGAGTATCTCTTAGTGTTAAAAAAAAATTGGGTTAGACTAGATCAAAAGTGTAGAAAAATGCCGTAGACCTCACCTTTCTATTCAAATCCGTTGCAGATATACGATAAATCAAAGAATTTTTTGAGGAAACCACGTTTTTTACGATAAAAGCTGTAATAGCCATTTTGTTTGATTATTTTTCAACCTTTGACCACATTTTCGGATTTAGCATTAAATGTTCATTATCATTGGGCTTTAAACCTTACATTGATAATAAAATAAATCCTAAATAATAATAATAAATAAATAATTGTATCAACATAAAATCCGTTGATCTGGTGTCGCTTTACTGACACTTTTCCATTCTTTTGTATTAAACAATAATTTTTTCCTTTGCTTTTTTTCCAATGAAGAGTTAATTATGTTTAAAATGCACATTATGCATTAAGGAATTATCATAATGTTTTATTTACATAAGTAACTGATTTGTATGCCAAATGAGAACACCAAGTTTTTTCGATTTTAAAACTAAATTTCTCCATGGAATCGAAACAGAATCATTACTTTTAACATATCATTCGAAAGCTAATTAAATTTGCAAGTTTTTGTGAGATTTGCAGTTTTGTATTTGCAGATTCGTAGATATCATATCGATCGTCAAAGTAGGCAGATTAAGGTGGCTCGGTTATGTGCAAAGGATGAAGGAAGATAGACTTCCAAAAAATATGTTGAACCGCATGCCGGGAGGAAAAAGATTGAGAGGAAGACCAAGACTGAGATGGCTGGACAACGTTTAGGATGACCTACGAAGACTGGGAGTGAATGTTTGGAGGAGAAAGGCAGAAGATAGACAGGAATGGCTGTATGTACTTAGTGAAGCCAAGGTCCGGCTAGGACTGTAGCACTCAATAATAATTTTTTTAAAAATACTGCGGCCTCTTAACTACTACCAATCTTTATGACCTTGCCACATTTTACTTCTAACCCAATGGATATACCAAAAATATTAATTATATGTAATGGTATTTGACTTCTTAATAAATGATAAAATCGCAATAGATTAGCTAAGGTATAAAAGAAATGCATTGGTTATTTTGAATTTATATATTTGTCGTGTTTATGTCAATGTGAGCAATTGCTAAGGTTACAAAATTTAAATGCTTAAAGATAGTTAATATCTAAGAGATACATATTTAGAAAATAGACTGTAAATGGTGAAGTAACAATATTAAATGTAAATGAAATGAAATGAAAGTTAACTAAAATATATAATTTAGAAAGAAATGTTGGGACAGATAAAAAAAAATTATTTATTTTAATAAAAAATTAAAAATTTAGTTTATTATTTCAAATAATGCTAATAAACATCACATTTCTATTTTTATCACCTTAAATGAACCCTCTAAACACAAGTTCAAAAAAATCGGTTATAAGTGATAAAATTATAAACTTTTTTTTCTCTTAGAAAATTAAGATATTGTGTGCAGTTTATGGTTTCTAATATTTCTTATAAATAATCTAGCTTACCCTACACTTACGATCTCACCTAAACCAGAAGTCCACTATCATGTAAAGGGAATATTTTTCATGAAAAGTACAATAAAAAAATTGTATACAAAAGCACGAGAATCAGGGCAAGCTGTTGTGAGAATAAAAGAAATTAAAATACAAGAAGAAAATAAACAGAAAGGAGTATTTTACATTTCACATCCACGTTTCTATGAGAAACCACATTTGTATATAATGTAACCAATATTTATGGTTCAGTTTTTTCACATCCGAAAAAAAACGATTTTCTGTTGTCCCCTACATAAAACAAATTTTGTTTCATATACTTTATTTATGTATACATTTTTCAAATAATTATTATTTACCCACTGATCGAGCAGTTATGGGAATTACGATCAAACAGGGCCACGGTTAAAAGAAAGTAAATTAACCCTGATTAAGTGGAATAGAAATGAGTTAATTTATTCTTCTCAATAAGAAGAGAATCATCAGAGACTTAAAATTACTTAGTCGTCAGTGAACTAATCTCTAAATGCTCTAGCATCAAAAATATCTAGATTGTTTAATGAAAGACATCATTTAGGTTTACTCACCTACTAACTGAACCGACATTAACATATCATAAAAATTGTATGAGATTTCGCGGTCTGATTGCTATAAGCTCTCAGTTGTATGAATTGTTCATCAACTAGCAGTGAAAACAGGGAGAGGTTATATCACCCGTCACTCATTTACAGAGCTGGCGTTCAGAAAGCATATCAGCGAGGCACGGAGATCCCAGCATCGAAAGCCCCTCAGGAGTCGATGACAGCCTTCAAGGCATTGACACCCACTGCCGGTGATGGACTGACGTCCATCGTAAATGTGTTCAGTTACATTCTTAGGCTAGTCGTTTACGACAAATCGACATTCCGGAACCATCTGAAATTCGATCTGCGTTATGTACGTCTTTTATGTAACTTTAACACCCTAGTAACAGAAATGTTTTCTTTAGAAAATCAAATCAACGTGAACAATATGCCCCAAAACCCAATAATTCCAATGCTGCTTCGCCAGTTTTACGGCAATCTAGGATATCATATCTGAAGGGTGTAACTGATTTGGAGTAAGTGAAACTGCCGTGAAGTTCAAAACAACAGGACCTTTCCTATAATCATGTAAAAGAAACCTAATGCTTAAAAAAAAATAAAAAAGACCTCGAAATTCCCTATTTGTAACATATTCAAAAAGTTCCATGATAGAAAAACTTTTAATTCTTACCCATTAAAACAAGCACTGCAATAACCCTTACAATTCGCCTTGTCAACTATTGAGGTTCTGGCCAAGAGACTTACTTAATTAAGATACATATATTTTTTTATTTTTTTTTTTTTAACTACTAACATATTTATCATTAATTACAGCTAAAATAGAATTATTTTAATATGTAAATTTATTTAATATAATAAGCGGTATGTTTTATTATTTAGTCTTTGCCAGTTTATTTAATCTTAAATAATGTAAGTTATTATTACAGTTCAAGCGCAACTGGTCAAAGTGAGGTGGACTGTTAAATTATTCTTATATTTGATAAAATACAGTTAAAGGATTAACAATAATTACTATACGTAATATTAGTAAGGTCGTAAAAATAAATAGAGGAATAATCGACTAAAAAAAGGAAAATACAGTACAGATTAAAAAAAAAAATTGAATTAAATTGCCTGCGAAAAATATTTTTTTGAGCTTTGAAGGTGGTGAAAGCTGATGCTGAAATTCCTATCAGAGCCCATTAAATTTACTGAGTGATCAAATTTAGTTTCCATGTTCTCGCACTGCACTAAGAACTTTAATTTTTCATGGTGTCCTAAAAAATGAGGAGAAAAGGGAATAAACGAATCTTCAGACTTTCCAAGAAAAAAAACCTTAATTTTTTATTAAACAGACTTAAGTTTGAAGACTCTTGTGCAACATAGATATTGATATAAAACACAATTCATTTATGAGGAAGTATGTAATAAAGATTCAAGTGAAACTAGTATATTTTAAATAAAATACAGACGGTTGAAAATATGATTAATGAATGAAAATATGACGATTGTAATAATAATTAACCTGTGATTAAAGAGGTATGTTATGATATTTTAAAATAATTTTACGATATATTTAACTTAATTAATTATTGAGTTCTGTAGTTTTTGTACATCCACCCTCCTAGTGATTGGAAGGTTTTCTCCTATCATTATATTGTTTTAGAATATCATAACCACAAAATTGTCCCACCTTGTTTTAAATTATCAGTATTTTAACCGAAAACTTACCCATCATTGAAATGTGAAATGAAAAATGGCAGGGAAATAATAGCCAGAGTGTGCCAATTAGCTCTGACACTAAATGCCCAATTTAAGATTACATTTACCGACCCATTAATCACAAAGCCACGCGGAAACACCTTTCCCTCTCAATCTATCCGGCCTGAGGTTTGGTAATGAGTGTTAAAAATGCAACTCAGAACCTTCCTCATTGAAAGTGACGCAATCCATCATCTTCATCTGTAATTAATCACATTGGGAGCAATGTTATGGTAAATTTACAATTATGGGCTGAAATCTGGAAAAATGGCTATCATAACAGACAATAATAGACTTATTTTTTTTTTTACGTTCTATTATTAGATGGAAGTGGGTTAAAACTAATCATTCTGTTCCTTTCATCCTTTCATGAAAGGAAATGTAGCGATCTGCCATGTTAGTTTAAAACTGATGATTTCATTGTTTGCTATCAGTGGTTTCAGTCAGTTCAATAATTGTTTCCTAAAGTTACCAATTACAGTGATTTTCCACATCAAAATTTAAAAAAATAGCTCATTATCTGATAAACCATATTTCGAAATGAAGCTGTATTATCAAAGATGTTTAGAAAATTATTGATTCCAGACATCTTTCAGAATCCTTCCTATTCGGATAGTTATTTTAAAGCAGAACAATAACTTTTCTAGAACTTAAATGTATTGGCATAGTTTAACCGATATCTACATTTATTAAAAATATACAAATCAAAAATCTAAATTTGAATACCTGGAGACCTAGTGAATGATTAGGTATAATGTTTATAGTAAAAGACATCCGGTTTGAGCCAGATCAGCAAATTTCGCAGCATTAAGATAAGTTTATTAATAATGTAATTTCCAGCATTGAAAATTGTATATTGCAAGGATCCGATGCAAGTTGAATCGAATAGTTCAGTAAAGCCTTAAGCCACCAATTCCTATATTTAACACCTATCGGAACTATCAATTAGTAACATCTCAATGAAAGTTCTAAATTTGAAAATCCTAAGACCATCTTCTATTCAGAAGCTGTGATTGCCTGGAATCGAGTGGCTTTTTTTTTTTTTAATAATTAATCTAAATAACAGATTTAATAGTTCTAATTAAAGATTATCAATTAATAAAAATAAACATATCCCCTCTATTAGTGAATATTCAATATAGCGGTATTCTAGGTTTAATAATATTCTATTTTAAACATGATGTAACAATATCTTAGACTTTCAAGCATTATTGACTTAACAGACCATCTCCGATTCGATTAATTAATTATCGATCGTTAATGAATACTTTCTAACCGGAGAATACCAATCAGTCACATCAAGATTTTAATTAATAATTATATAACATTAACAATGGAATCACATAAATTTAAAAAAATCACTGGACCAGTTGTATAACCTAGAAAGCCATGAATTTTAGCCTCCACACTTATATGAAACCCATTACAATTTAAGAAGTCATAAAACAACTAGAAATCATCGAAGTATAATTGACAACTTCCATCCTAGTTAGCATTCATTCTTTTAGCTTCTTTAGCTCCTGATTTTCGAATAATCCATCGATAATTCTTATCCGCATATAAGCCGGTTTCTTCATAATAAAACATTTATAAAGTTAAAAAAATTACACGGGTCTTACAATGAAAATATTCTCCTTTACATTTGCCGTGTGAAAGCTTTCTCCAGTTGTCAGCGGTAGAATAAAAAAGCCTCTTTCGAAAAAATGGGACCTGACCATTGAGGTATTAAAGCGGCAGGCGTAGGAAAGTGTATCTGGATGAACTTACAGGGTGTTCTGTCCTCGTCCGACCAGAAGGGAGGTAAAAGCGAAAGTGAATTCGATCATGTTATTGTCATCTATTAGATAACTTACAGCAATATTACATGAAAACCTTAAAGTCTTTGTGATTTCGCAATCTTGAGATTTAGTATTGGTGAAGGTGCATAAACTAGATGGTTGCAGGCTGATAATGCTCATAGCTTTAAGAAAAGAAAGCTTTACAAGTGAAAGGGATGATGACATGTGACTTATACATATATAAAACCGAAGGTTAGGCTAGTTTAATTAAATTTTTTTTTTTTAATAATCTTTAACTTTCTGAAGCCGATTGGCACTGAAACGACAAACCGATCTCTCACGTAATTTCCTTCGCTTTTCAAGCCCCGGTGACCCAGTCACCAGCGGATCCTCTGCTCTGCCTTTAAGTTACTTAATACCTTTCGTAACAGGATGCTAATATTTTATCTCGATATTATTCTATTTTATGAACCGATTTTCTTGTATCATAAAGCTGAGCCTTACATAATATTTCAATAATAGGATTTGAAAACAGTACTTTTGGTTAAATGATTTATCTTTTTTTTGTTACATTATTATGTTGCTATGTGAGATAGCGCAAATTATTTACATTTTTTCAGAAATTGACAGCTAAAATCCTACAAAATTTTAAACGTAAAAACAAATTATTTTTGATTTCGACAAAATTAAGTTTCTGCATGTTTTTTGAGATGAGAAATCTGGAAATAATATCAGTTTTTTGTTTAAAAATTTTCCTCACCTATATTATATAAATAAGACGTTTTAAAATGATCTATTTCTATTATTTTAGTTTTTACACAATAAATTTCAAATAAGACCATTTAAAAAAAAAAATACATATTTTTTAACCAAAATCTGATATCAATCAATCTTATTATTATAGATTATTCATCAATCTTAGTATTTCTATGCAATTTGAAATAAAAATATGTCATTTTAAAACGTCTTATTTATATAATATAGGTGAGGAAAATTTTTAAACAAAAAACTGATATTATTTTCAGATTCCTCATCTCAAAAAACATTTAGTAACTTAATTTTGTCGAAATCAAAAATAATTTTGTTTTACCTTTAAAATTTAGTAGGATTTTAGCTGTCAATTTCTGAAAAAATTTAAATAATTTGCGCTATCTCACATATTTCGCAACCGATTAAGACAAAATTTTAAGGTAATCTAGAAGCGTTAAAACTGCATAGTTTAGGCCAAATCCGGAGGTCGCAGGATTTCCCCTTATTGAAATATCTCAAGTTATAGCTGACCTTGGATTTTTTCATTCACATCAGTTTTTGTAACACTAAAATCGAGAGTAAATCCAATGTTATACGCATGGATAAAAAAAGCAGAATGTATGCTGATTCCAATGATGCTATTATTGTTGTAATCGGTTGAACACAACAGTTGTTATGGCCGGTAGAAAATGATGATGAAATCTCAACTTCAAAATTTTAACCTCCTTGAAAGGAGTAAAAATCAATATTTTTTTATTTTGATAAAATTTCACATATCAGGGTTTTATGGTGCGCTAAATCGAGATTTGAGGTCAGTTGTTAATGAAAAAATGTTTCAACTGATTTACAGTGGTTTTCCTTGGAATTTTGTCATTATTTTGGAGGTTTTGAGCACTCTAAAGTAGGGAAGTGTTTTGAGCATGACGAAAGTATTTTTATTTAAAATAGCATACATAACTACCATTAAACGTGAAAGAATCATTTCTCTATCTTGACTTAGAGCTGAGAAAAAAAAAAAAAACGTGATTTTCATATTTTATTTTTTTACTCGGCTCCTAATGCCCATTGGCGGCTATAACTCTAGTTTTGCACTATTATAGGTCCCTACTACCCACACAAAAATCGGCATTCAAATCTGTGAGTTACAACTGCAAACGTCCCCTTGTTAGTTTATTTCAAATTATTATTAATTATTACTTTTATTTAGTTATTACTTGAAGTAATTTGTTCTCTTTAATTCTTAAATGTAAATTAGGAAAAACAATAGATTATAGATAGATATATCCATGATCTAATGTTTTTCCCAGTCAGGGAGAAATTATTTATTTTTGGTTGTTTATAAAATCTATATTTTATCTATATTTGGTTGTTTATAAAATCTATATTTTATATATATTTGGTTGTTTATAAAATCTATATTTTATCTATATTTGGTTGTTTATAAAATCTATATTTTATCTATATTTGGTTGTTTATAAAATCTATATGTGGTTGTTTTATAAAATCTATATTCTAGTTTTAAAAAATCTATAAAATTAATGCGGGCTAACACAAAAAGTTTCGCAATGAAAGCGACCGCTAAGTTGTTTAACGTATTACTCTTTAATTCCGTTTAAGTTAGGATTAAAGCATTTCAGTGAAGTCATTATTATTTTATTCGTTACAAAGAGCATTATGCAAATGTTATGGGACATTCATATTCAGATCTCATTGAATACTTGATTCATTGGCACTCCCACGGTAGGTTCAACTCAATCTGGAAAACTTTCATTCGATCCCTACCAGTTTTTTGGTAACGGAATAAAAATGACTTACTTCCTTTATTGAAAAAGAGTTTAATTTTTTAGCTTTTATTTTTTTTACCAATAATTGGTAGGTTATAAACTAAAATTAGTTTATATAAACCATTTTTACAGTTGAAGGCTGAGGAGAAAACTCTTAGGAGCTTGATGAGTTTTCCAACGCCTATTCACTATCATTATTCACAATAGCCAGATGAGAGGTGATACCGGTCGCTATGAGGAAGATCCTTCACGGGGTTTTGGCAGTCTGGTTTCTTCAGCTTCCTTCCATTCATTCACCCACACAGACACCAGAAGTAGTGCTCACCTATCCTCATTAGTATTAATTTTATGGAACCTTAGAATAACCTATTCAAACCGAAAGGTTCACTGGTTTCTTGTGTTAGATTATATGAGCATCCAACATACATTATCATGATAGGTTTCGGTATATTTTTACAGACGATGCTTTCTGAAAGTTTCTTTACGAAAGACAAGTCGACTTGAAGATACACAATCTGTGGTTCTTGTTTGATCATTCGCAATCTTAAGATTGCAATATATGTATTTGGTTGAAACATTGATAGTTCATGAATATACCTGTAGCTCCCCCAAAATAGATATCACCTAACAATATTTATAAAAAATAAAAGAAATTACGTGTTAATCAATTAATTTTTTCTTTGAAATCATAATTCTGTAGGTATATTTTGTTATTACAATTGTCTTTCCTAGGTTCTGATATATTCTGATAATTAGTCTTCGAATTAGAAAATTCCAATAATAATAATAGCAAATATTTCATTATTCCCAATCGTCTTCAAATAATATTCTTTATCGTTTAATTATAGTTTTGAGCAAGTGCGAATTGGTCCGATTTTTATTATTCTGTAAGGCTAGATTCAGGATTTTAGCTGTACAGCCTAAAGGTCTTATGGTGCCTTAGCCTCATCAGAATTGGTAACTATTCTTGTCTCTTTTCCACCCGTCTTCGCTGACCTCGCACGCCTAGCCGCGCCAACTACCCTTGGTTTCTTTCAGCCATTTCTTCCAATCATCATCTTTTTTGGTAGCCTCATTTTAAATTATAAATAGCACTTTGAATATTACATCTAAGTTTTCAATTTTTTCTTGTTAAAAATACCAGATATACGAGGCTTGAAGAGAAAATATTACATAAAAAAAAGTAACCTAATTAGTTAAAATTAAACGGTATAATTATCAAAATGTCTTTTATTGATAGATAGGTAAGAGCTCTACTAAACAATTAAACTGTTTCTCTATTAGAAACATAATGATTTCACTATTGAAAATACCTTTTTATAAACCCTATATAATTTTTTTTTTTTTAAATATAAATATCGGGAAAAAAGGCAGTTTTAAGAAAATAAATCACCATAAAATAAGTTCATATAAACACATTGATCCGACTGTCCGATTTAGGTTGCTTTTAAGAAAAAAACTCGATATTATTTCTCCTACACTTATTAAATCAATTGTATCTAACTCATTCAAAGAAAAAAATATTTTCAGTGATCGAAACCAAAATTTAAGTAAGAAACATCAATTCTCAATATTGGAATAGTAAAATTTCTTTTCATCAGCCCATTGATGGAGCACTTGTTTGCAGTGTAATTCAAACAAGAAAACGACGCCTTCAAGCAATTCCCTATCTAGGAAATGATATCGTCATAAGATATAACTACCGTTCACTTCCGACGCATTAAAAAAAATAGGAATGAAAAAATAGGAAGCTGCGGTGGAGTGGAGATATAACTACCGTTCACTTCCGACGCATTAAAAAAAATAGGAATGAAAAAATAGGAAGCTGCGGTGGAGTGGAGCAATGAACTACTCTGCTGATTCTATAAAAATAATTTAAAATTATGAATGTTTCATGATTTCTAACCTATTTTAAAAGTCGCCTGCAATAATTGTTTAATATTTGTGGGGGGCCTCTAAAGTTTTAGTTAACGAACTACTCAGCTGATATTTTAAACAATATTTAAAATTATGTTTGTTTCATAATATGTAATCTATTTTGAAAGGCGCTAGCAATAATGGTTTAATATTGGTTGCGAGGGATTTCTAAATTATTAATTTACGAACTACTCAGCCGATTTTAGTGAAATTTGATAACCATGTTTCTTTCATAATAACTAACTTTTTATTAAGACGCTAGCAATAATGATTTAATATTGGTGGGGGGCCTCTAACGTTTTAGTTTACGAACTACTCAGCTGATATTTTAAAAAATATTTAAAACTCGATATTATTTCTCCTACACTTATTAAATCAATTGTATCTAACTCATTCAAAGATTCCAATAATGTTTATTTTATTAAAAAAATATTTTCAGTGATCGAAACCAAAATTTAAGTAAGAAACATCAATTCTCAATATTGGAATAGTAAAATTTCTTTTCATCAGCCCATTGATGGAGCACTTGTTTGCAGTGTAATTCAAACAAGAAAACGACGCCTTCAAGCAATTCCCTATCTAGGAAATGATATCGTCATAAGATATAACTACCGTTCACTTCCGACGCATTAAAAAAAATAGGAATGAAAAAATAGGAAGCTGCGGTGGAGTGGAGCAATGAACTACTCTGCTGATTCTATAAAAATAATTTAAAATTATGAATGTTTCATGATTTCTAACCTATTTTAAAAGTCGCCTGCAATAATTGTTTAATATTTGTGGGGGGCCTCTAAAGTTTTAGTTAACGAACTACACAGCTGATATTTTAAACAATATTTAAAATTATGTTAAAACTCGATATTATTTCTCCTACACTTATTAAATCAATTGTATCTAACTCATTCAAAGAAAAAAATATTTTCAGTGATCGAAACCAAAATTTAAGTAAGAAACATCAATTCTCAATATTGGAATAGTAAAATTTCTTTTCATCAGCCCATTGATGGAGCACTTGTTTGCAGTGTAATTCAAACAAGAAAACGACGCCTTCAAGCAATTCCCTATCTAGGAAATGATATCGTCATAAGATATAACTACCGTTCACTTCCGACGCATTAAAAAAAATAGGAATGAAAAAATAGGAAGCTGCGGTGGAGTGGAGGACTCTCTCTCCGTCGCTCGTCTCATTAGGGCCGCTTTTCGGTGAACTATGGCTAGCTAATTACGTTCGCTTCACATCATTGCTCTCCTAGGGTTTCTTCTTGTTTTTTGTTCGTGGTTAAGAGGTAAACATGGCACTGTTTATAGAATTGTTTTGATGAAAGTTTTGAATCCATTCTTAGTACCTTATATATTATTTTTTACATTAAGTACCCATTCAAAATATATCACTTCAGATAATAATAAATGCTTTCTGCCAATGTTTGTCCGATTATTAACTAAATTATTATTTTCTATTTTATTTTTTTAAACTTATTTATTTAAAAAAATGGTATATAAATTGAATAGTATGTCTGAAACAATAGAAGAAAACGATCTGGTATGCAGTCTTGAGAAAGATAAAACACGTCCAAATTAAATAACATTATTAATAGTTTTTTAGCTTGAGTCTGATTTTTACTTCTAACTGCGTCCCAGATTATTTTCTACAACAAATATTTTTATTAAAAATTAATTGGATGAGGGATCTCCTCAGCTAGCATACGAAACTCAATTAAAATCAGGAGGAGTTCCAATAGACACTTTTCCATTAGATCCAAAACAGATAGGACCTCTTACTAATAACTTTCAATCCACTGCTTTAAACTGGAAGGTATTTATTGTATAATTGAAATATTATAAAAATCACTTTAGTTTATAAAATCTATCCTGAAAACTCGAAGGACGTATATTCAATTTTAGTGTGACGAACAACTTAACGGTTTGAATAGATTTAAACCATATTAGTTTACTGAAAGGAATATTTCCCATTTTCGATGTCTAGCTCCGAACGGCTTTCGATTCCGATTTCTCAGCGAAAACACCTTGAAACCACAACAACCTTATCCTCCATAACAATCTAAGGTCCTCTAGATCGTCACTAATTCAATAAGGCTGCGGTAGTTCACTCAAGCCCAGCCAATTTCTAACAGTCGTAAGTGGCAATACTTTCAAAACTGCTTTCTTTGGACGTGAAGTATCACTTTGTTGGATCAAACCTCTTTATGTTAGTCAATGATCATGGTTTTAAAAGAATGAATCATCTGTCAGTCCCTTTTCAGATAAAACTATTTTAAATTTAAATAGCAAAGTTAGGAACCACACAACAATACCATCCAGATTTTATACAAAAGATTGTATGATATGAAATAATATCAAAATCTATAGATATATCAACAAACTTATACAAAACATGTTCTCGAGAATAAAGTCATTACACACCATAAAGCTCAGCGCTGGTAGCCATAACACCGAGCATAAAATTTCAACTCAAACACGTATTAATTAAATATACTCATTCTAATAGTAAAACAATCGTTTGAAAAGATAGATTAATAAATAAACTAAACACAATAAAATTAATTAACTAATTACTATTTATTTCGTGGTGTTAATATATAAATTTATTATTGATAGTACATTTCATAAAAGCTTCCCTAGCTTTAATAACTGACTTAATTATAATAAGATATGCCTTTAAGATTAACTAAATTATTTTAAAAAATATACAAATATAAATTTTCGAACTATTTAGCAGGACATTGGGAAACAGTACGGATGTTTACCTCGTTACGCGGACATTGACGTTACCTTCACTCACAATCAGTTCGCTGTTGACTCGATTGGCCGTGATATCGATTCATCACGGTTCTAACGTCGAGAATATCGAAAATGCTATTCCTCCTTCCTTTCTCATTATTTGACTAAATAATACGGTTTCCTTTATTTATATTGAAAAATTAATGAGAAATCGTTATATAATAATTAAAGATCAAGAAAATAAATAATCATTAGAAATCAAAAACAATTCTAAATTAACACCTATTTAAGACAGGAAAAATTATTTAAGTTTAGAAATTAAAGTTTCTATAAATTAATAAGTACTTTTAAATAAATATAACCTACAGGTTCTGTTTTTTATTTAATTATTTTTTTTTTTTAAATCAAAGAATGGTAAAATTATACAAATTCACTTGTTTTAAACGTAACTACAGTCCTGATAGAACATTTTCAAACTTGCTAAGAAATAAAAATTACGAAAACATAAGTAAAATAAGAAAAGATGTACTTTATTCAACTATATAATTATTTTAACATACTTCAAAACTTCCATTTAATCAGTGTAAAGTCATTCATTCGTTTTAAGGAAAAGAAAGAGTAGTTGATCACGATATAGGGGCTGATGAGTTTTCAAATCGCAACATGAGAAGTACTCGGAGAATCAAACTTTACACCGTATATTTAGGCACATATTAAAGTAAAAAAAAAAAAATCTGATTGGAAAGTTAGCAAAGAAAGCCTGTCATTGAAGTTTGCAGGCTTTGTTTTTATATTCTTGTAAGAAGAGTACAGTTCTAGAAGTTCTTGTTGTCATTAACCGAAACCTTTTGGTATGATATAATAAAATACTGTTTATTGAGAAGTTGTTTTTAATATAACAGCGATGATAAATAACTAAATTTTTATTAAGTTTAATTTATTACAATCGCACACCTTAACCTGCAGCACTGTGAGGTTTTAGAGGGTGTTATAAACTTTATCATAATTTGTTACCGGAATAACAAACAAGGCAGAGCGAAAAAAATGTTGAATTGATAAATCGGCTCATTAAAATAGTAATAGGTATCTCTACCCAAAGGCTGGTAGGAAGAACCCGCAACACACTATTTCATTTCCAGCGAGTGACACTCAGATCATAACTTTTTTTTTTAAATCAAAACTTTTTGATGGTATCAAAACAGCTCACAGCAGTTCACCTCGAAAATAGTGAACTCATCTTCGATGGTATTCTAGATGCAAAGGAAAATCACACTTCTTGCTTTTATAAATTGTAATTTTTTAAATTGTATACACCACCTCATATATGAATGCAGACTACTCACTGACTACAGAACTATTCTACAGACAAAAACAGTACAGAAACTAGGACATTGGCCGGTGGATGGTCAATGTTTGATGAACAAATCATTTGAAAATTTCCAAATATTTCTTAAAAATTCAATCATTAAAATAGAGGATATAAATATGAAATATCTCTAAACCTCTAAATATTCATAAACTTTTCTCTACATAACTTTGTTGCTGTTTTTATTGAATTTTAAATTATCTATGTTATATAACTTCTTATTCTTTGTTTTATTTTATTTTATTTTTCTTGTTTATTTTTATATTTTATACCTTTCAACACATGTAAAATTATAATCAAATCGCAAATAATATTTACATGTACATTGTATACTTTGTACAAGTATGGTGTGTACAGAAAATGATAAAATCCCTTCCAACAGGGTTACTGCTGGAAGGAAAACACTAAAAAAAAAAAATATAAAAATGAATTTATAATAAAATAAGTTATAATAAGGTGAGAGAAAGATATAATTTAAAACTTTTTTTTTTTTTTTAAATCAATCATTTATTGAGGAATTATTACAATCTGCCACAAGTGTGGGCAATAAGTAATATAGATGTCTTCATGATTACGTTCACACAATATGTACAATAAGAAAAAAAAAAAGAAAAAGAAAAAAAAATAATAAAAAAATAAAAAATAAGATAAAATAAAATAAATAAATAAATAACAATATAAAATGAAAAAAAAAAAAATTAAATAGAACAAAAAAGAGCTATGCTAGTATACATAAACAATATACAATACAGAATATACGTAAAAGTGAAATATTTAAATTAAAAAAAAAAAAATATAGATATATACACATAAGATAAAATAATAATAATAAAATAAAATGAAAATAAATTGAATAAAAGTAAAAAATAAAATAAAGCTGAATTGAATTAAAAGTTAAAACTACATTCATACCTATTTACAAGACACACTCATCCTAGGGATCTCCCAACCAACCCTGCCTCTCCACTCATGGAAGGACAGGCCCGGCGCAGAGTGGTCCCAGCTCTACTCCCTCAGCTGCGTCACTGGTGTTAAAGAAAACCCAGTGGAGGCTGAGTGAGAGCGCAGTGTACTGTCACTCAGGGCATGAGTGGAGAAGCTGGCCAGTGCCAGCACTCCAACATATATACATTTTACAATAGATCTCGGGGCCACTGCCGTTTTAATCTGCGAGGGGGTTATCAAGATGTGTTGAACTGGATAGTGATTGAGCCAGAGGGTTAGGATGGAAAGAAAGGTTGCGGTGGAATTTTAAAAATTTAAGAGGTATGAGGTCGAGGACGTATGGTATGTTGAGATCATTGTGGAGGGTTTTATTGGATACATAGTAAGGAGCATTTACTATAGTTCGGAGGACTTTGGATTGGAAGGATTGAATGCGTTTGATATTCGACTTTTTAGCTGTGCCCCACAGTTCAAGTCCGTAAGTCCAAATAGGTTTAATAATGGTTTTGTATATGAGAAGTTTGTTTTCAACGGAAAGATGAGATGTCCTATTTAATAGTCTATACAGTTGGCTGAAGCGTCTGTTGAGTTCTTGTCTTTTGAGTCGAGTATGAGGGTTCCACGTAAGTCTTTTGTCTAAGTAGAAACCAAGATACCGAACTGTGTCCGCTTTAGGTAGTGGGATACCATTGAAATTGATAGTAGGACAGGATTTTCGGCGGAGGGTAAAGGTAACGTTGGTGCATTTAGTTTCATTAACTTTGATCCGCCAATTATCGCACCAGTCTTCAATCAAGGATAAGTGGTTTTGTAGATTGTAGGAAGCTATTAAAGGATCTGAATGGGATGGAAGGATGGCAGTGTCATCAGCAAATGTTGCAAGGAAAGTATCAGGAGTGGTAGGGATATCTCCAGCATATAGGATATATAGGACTGGACCAAGAACGCTACCTTGTGGAACACCTGCCCCTATTGGGTAGCAGTTAGAGTATTCCATTCCGCAGCGAACTCGAAAGGAACGGTTAGAGAGGTAGGATCGAAGAACTAGGAATAGTGATTGCGGTAGCTGGGCTTTGAGCTTGAAGAGCAAACCGTCATGCCATACCCGGTCAAAAGCTTGCGCTGTGTCCAGAAATGCGCCGGAGCAATACTGCTTGCTTTCAAGTGCTGAAGATATATGGTCAACAACTCTCAGGCCTTGTTGAATAGTGGAATGGGTGGAGCGGAATCCAAACTGGTGTGAAGGAATATTTTGCGATTCAAGGATGAGTAGGATTCTTTTAAGAAGGAGCTTTTCAAACATTTTTGAAAGGATTGGGAGAAGGCTAATTGGTCTATATGATGAAGGGTTGTTAGGAGGTTTGCCCGGTTTCAGGAAAAGGATAATAATGGAGTGCTTCCATAGCAAAGGGAAATGGGTTGTCCGGAGGATGCAATTGTATAGGTAGGTGAGGAATATGATTGCTTTATGAGGAAGTTGCCTGAGGATCTGTGAACTGAGGAGATCATATCCAGGGGATTTTCGGGATTTCAATTTTTTTAGAAGGAATCTGACCTCAGAGGGGTTTATTGCTTTAGGAGGTAAGAGAGGGGTATCGGTGAATCAAGAAATTCATGAACCATTCTTGTGTGGGTGGGATTAGAAACAGGATGGGGAAGAAATATGCTGGATAGGTGCTGGGCGAATTCTTCGGATCTGTTCTCGTCAGAAGCCGCCCATGAACCATCTTCGCGTGGGAGGGGATGGGAGGTAGGTTGATATTTTAGGATTTTTTTAGTGGTTGTCCAGAGGGAGTTATCTGAAGATGATAGTGAAGAAAGATGGGAATTGTAGGTTTTAGATCTGAAGGTAGCCATAGTTTTTTTAAGGAGTTTGGTAAGGTAATTATAGGATTTCCGATCATCTGGATGCCTGGTTCTTTGCCAAATGACTCTGGCATGGCGTTTAGATTGGATAAGGTCCAGCAGATCTTGAGGTAAAGGATTTTCTTTTCCCAAGCCGCAAGAAGAACTAAGAAAACCGGAAGAGACTGAACAGACGGAAGAGCAGCGGAAACAGGCCAGAGATCTCATGAAAGAGTATTGGACGCAGATGAAACTCCGTACCAAGGAAAAGAAATGAAGTTGTAGCGTGACCCTAAGTGGTCAATTCGCTTGTAATAATAATAATTAGAATAATATTATGTTGTAATAGTAGTAAAAAGCTGAAGGGTACTTCATAACGTTCACAGTATAAACGATATATGAGTATAAAATATATTTTTTATGCTTAAAAGTGGTAAAAAATAATTAGATAAACATCGCTGCAAGGTTAGTATCTTGTGATAAGGGTATTTCAGCAGGGGCAAGCCATCCTATGGGTAGAAGTAATTAGTAAAAGAAGTGTCTGTTTTTAATTGTGACTTAACGTATTTGTTAATGTATTCTGAAATGTATTTCAACTAAAGGGAAAGGACAGGTTATACTATTGGTTAGCAACCTTTTGAAGAACGTGTTGCACTTCTGGATATTTTACACTTTATATTAATATATGCTGATATATTGTCAGTGGAACTGCACGTGTTGCAATTCTTCCTGACCAGAATCGGTATTTTTCCAAGTACATAGACTATAGATATTAGGAATATTTGATGAAGCAATTATACTCTATCAAAACAAACCCATAAGAATATCAGTGCATCTACAAGGTTTAGTGAAAGATTTTAGTAACATTTTCGATTCCTTAATAAATAAATTAAACGCAGAACCTCTATAATGTTGATGTTCTTAAATAATTTGTGCAATACATTATATGTTTGTACATTGTGTGTATTGTAGATAACTTATACACGGTGTCCCGAATTTAAGTGGCAAAACTTCAGGAACTTAGAGGGGACCGAAAAACTAAGACAAAAAGTACTTTAGAGATTTGCTCGTTTTTGCTTAGTTTTAGAGAAAGTCGCAAAAAAAAGGAACAAAACCAGTTTTAATTTTTATACTTATTTATTTACATTTATATTTATGTTATGTTCTTTTTAATAATAAATATTGCTCAAAATTTTGTCCTCTTGCACCAATACTTTTACATTACATCAAGCACTCACTTGATAAATTGCAGCTAAACATTGTTCTGATAATATTTGGTGCATTGCATCTATGATTCGGTCTCTTAATTGCTCTCTTGAGTTGATTGACACCGAATAAACTTTCTGCTACAGGGTTCCCCATACGAAGAAATCCATGGGTGTCATATCAGGAGATATGGGTGGCCAAGGTACTACTCCTCCACGTCCAATCCATCGTTGTGGATAATTTATATCCAGCCAAGCTGGAGCAACTCTGCTATAATGAGCTGGACATCCATCGAGTTGGAACCACATTTCAATCGCTGCTGTAAGGCAATGTCATCTAAATAATTAGAAAAGTCGTTCTCCAAAAAATGTGTAAATGTGATACCATTCAATCTTCCAGATAAAAAATATGGTCCCACCAGTAATCCGTTCCAAATTCCAAGCCAAACGTTAATAGCAAATTCATGCTGAAACCTATTCTCTCTAATAGCTCTGGGATGTTCAAGAGCCCATACATGATAATTTCTTTGATTAACAATGCCTCCTCTTGTAAAGGTAGCTTCATCGGTCCATATAATTTTTAATAGAAATAAATTATCATCCCGAATTTTGTCAAGAAACCAGTTACTAAAATTCAATATCTTGACATAATCTTGAGGTAATAAATTCTGAACTTTTTGAAGATGGTATGGGTAGCGATTATCACCTTTCAAAGTTCGCCATATTGCTTGCCGCGATATTGCTAATGCAGCAGATGCTCTTCGGATGCTAGTCTCAGGATTGTTATCAAAGTGGCGTTGGACACAATTTCTTCTGCGATAATCTGCTCTTATTGCTGCTTGGAATTGGTCGCCTTCATTACGTATTAAGAATGACCCAGTCTCTCGTAGTCTGTTAAAAGTTAACGAAAAGACACGTCGATAAGGCACTCTTCTATTTGGAAATCGGCACGTATACTCCCGCACCGCTTCTAAAACATTGCCGTTACAGAAACCATGCACAAAAATCATATCAGCGTGTTCAACATTAGAATATGTATGCGGCATTGTGGCTGATGCTATTCACACAAAAATATGTGAGTAACTGACTGATGATTGATTTAGGAATTATAATCCTAGAAGGAAGCCAAAATGTAAACAAATAAAATAATGTAAAGGATAACATTAAGTGTTTACATATCTCACTGCCTAGCCTGACGAACTTTGAAAGGTGATAATCGCTACCTGTAAATTTTTTTTGTTTGTTTCTTTTTTTGCGATTTTCTCTAAAACTAAGCAAAACGGAGCAAATCTCTAAAGGACTTTTTGTCTTAGTTTATCGGTCCCCTATAAGTTCCTGAAGTTTTGCCATTTAAATTGGGGACACCCTGTATACTATGTCATGTAAATAATTAACACTATTTGCTATTTAGTGAAAGTTCTTTCCAACGGATATTCTAACTATTAAAAACAGCACGTGAGTTTTGAGGAAGGAGCTGTTATTTAAATTATCGAGAAACTTTATAAGCCAATTAATCTTAATTACAGGTAATTGTTAAATACAATTTAACAACACAGTACTACCGGATCGTAACTATCTCAGACATAGACTAAAGAAACGGTCTGTAATTTAACGTAGTGTAACGAACTGCGTATGTTAACATAAGTGATAAATCTGTGTCACTACCGTGTATCTGTGGCCAGACGTTAAGTTTAAGATAAATATGTATTGAATATTTTTAATTTATAGTGAACTTATTTCTTCTATATATTTTTTATTTTAATTAAAGATGATAAAGAAATAAAAATGATATGAAAACAAATATAAAAGAATAGAAATTATATACATAAAAATAGATGCAAGGGTATACGATTAGTTTTGAGAACATTCTAACATGCAGATCAGAAACCATAACCATTTAAAAATTTGAAAACTGAGTTTCGTTATCACTCAAATTTTTGATACATCTGAGATGAGACCCATTCTTTAATTGTTATTTTATTTATTTTTATTTTAAGAAGAAAAATAAGAGAAGCTTTGTATTTTGTACTATTTTTCTTTACAGTAAAAAGCAAAATTGATTATAAAGTTTTTTTTACAAGTTTACACCAAAATAAGGCACTACAATACTGTAAAGTTTGTGAAGTTTTTATAAGTTTGTAAATTTTTGACTGTAAAGGACAGTAAAGTTTTTATAACGGTCTGGCATGCTTGGAAAAGCTTATGAAGATCGAAAGGAGAATAGTGCGAATAATATATAGCCCAGGAATATTAAAGGGGAAGTTATTATTGGAGATGAAACAGAGAAATAACTGAAATAATAGGCGACTTAGAAACTGTTATTAGGAAGAGACTGCTTTTTTTTTTTTATAAGTTTTTTTTTCAATTTTACTTATATTGTTTTGAACAACTTTATGTGTATTTATCTGTATTTTAAAATGTTCTAAAGGGAAATATGTGCCAAAGCAAATATTTTTGTTTACATGAAATGAATTTGAAGATTGTTATCTATTGTAGTAGACTTATTAATTAATTTATGGTAATGGACTACCATTCTATGACCAAGAACATAAAATCAACATGATCCATATATCTGACACTAGTTCGTTGCCTACTATTTTAATGTGAAAAAAAACTCACTTTTTTTATAAGAAATTTAATTCTGTTTCGTATTTTGGATCATTTGTACTATATGTAAAATAAAAATGTCGGAAAATTAGAAATTTTGGATTGGATTCAAAACCGAGAGTTAGTTCTAGCAAATTTTAATTATGTTATATCGGTGGAGAGACCATATACATAGCTGAAAACAGCATTTTTCACAATACTTTGATTAGGTCGAAAACCTGAAAACGAAGAGTTTTTAAAAAAAATCTTTTAAAGACAGCTTGCGCATTTAGAAAATGAAATAGATCCAAAAAGAAATTTAATCGTGGAACATCAATGACACTTATATATTCCGTCACTGGCTATTATTTTATTTATCACATGCAACAGTGATATAACGTTGACAAATAACAATCTCATGAAATGATTCAGCAGAGTATCTACAGAATGATTTTCTGATGTGTGATACTCTGCGAGCAGCTTCCGGCAGGAGACCACGTAAATGCAGCATCTTCTTGCGCAACCTATAAGAGGTGGAAGACCCTCCGGCGGACATCACGTTAGCCACTTTCCAGAGCCGGGAAATCGCCGCCCTGGGTCACGTCCACTAATACAATTGTCTCCTTTCTTCAAGGCCTACTAGCGAGGGAAAGTTTAATTTAATAGTGTGAGGAGCACCTTCAAGTATCGTCTTTGGAGGACTCGTAACTTTGGCGAATTGATTTCTAAGCTCCTTGAAACATATCGGCGATTTCTTATACTTACGAAAGTTCTTTTATATCACTATATTTTTTTTTTTATTCACACTTGTTTACACAAAATACAGAGCTTTTGTTCGTATTTGTGAGATATGATTAAATTGCAAAAATAGTACACGTTTGACGAAACTACCAAGCGATCCTCCTTGCCTTCAGTCAATTGATATTAGGAATTGAGATCTCTCATCCCTTTTTTAGTTATCACCACGTAAGGTCAGGCTTGGTGGTTGTAATCATATTGATTTCAGTTCGTTCACGTGTTCCAAGTGTATTGTTAGAACACCAACATTAATTACTGTATTTTAATGGAGCCACATAAGAATATTAAAAACAAAACAAACTATGATATTGAATAATAACATGTGTTTTCATAGAATATAAAACAATCCTATTTATGAACTGAAAAATAATTACGAAATTATTTGCCCTTTTAAACAAAAGCTTTATCAAATGAGTATAAAAAAAAAATCCTTGGAACTATAATAAATACAAGTTGATAATATTATGAATTTATGTAATTTGAAAGATACGGAGATAAAATGAGAATCGTGACTATGGTACCATTCACCAAAAAATGTCTTGTGACTGGTTAATGTTCATTTGTATCAAATCTCCTACCAGATTAGGCGCTTATAGATAGTATTTACGAATTCCAAAATAGCACATAGACACATACTAATCAAACATTTTTTTCTGTTATTCGATTTAGCATTATCAAAAATAAAATAAAAAAATAAAACTAAGCCCAGTACGATTCTAAAACTGAATATACCTACCACTGTAAGGACTTTATGGCGTTACTGGATTTTTGACTGTTCTAAACTTAGACTAACGACCGAACTAAAACTTCAGGTAGCTAACAGACAAATGCTGATGTGTAACATATAGATCGATTATTGATAACAGTCATTATTTTCAGTTTTCTTAATAAGAGATATATAATAAAGTTCCCTTATCATGTATGCAACTATATGATACATGGGTCGTTTTCAAATAAAATGGCAATTTGCTGTCCCAGGACTTTGAATGGCTGTAAAAAAAAAAAAAAAAAACATAAATATTTCACTATTGTTAATTTTATCTTGTCGAGTTCATTTGTTTAAATTAATGTAGGCCTTAAAAATTCAATTTCAAATGTTTGATAAAGATAAAAACAAAATAAATGATTAAAAATGTTGACGTACGTTACTGTCCACAATTCAAGTTTTCAACTTCTAACCTTCACAAAGAGTATAGTAATTTGTTTTCATTTTATTCTCTTTGTTATTTCTTGTTAAATTATATTAATTGAATATACAACTTTCTTTTGAAAATATGAAATTTTTGGGGCTTGAGAAAAGATTTTCTTTGTGTCCGAGAATTTCCGAATTTATTCATTTGATAAACGTGACCGGATGTAGAAGAGTGTGTTCGGGAGCTAGGGGAATCAGGATAACTTCCTAACACCCTCCAGACTATGTATTGTAACCATACCCAATCAAGGGCCCAGGTCGCTTTATTAACCAAAGTAAGACGACATCTCAAAACATAGTGAGTGCCTTAATTCATTTTGACATACGTTACCATTGTTTTCTCACATTGAATTCAGCACTTCCAATCTAACTTTTTACAGTTCGTAGTTTTCAACATTACAAATGTTTCAATGCTGTTATATTTTTAAAAAAATTGTAGTTAAATAATCTTTTTCTATTACAAATTCCTAATATTTGACATACGTTACTGTTGACATACGTTACCGTTATGATAACGTGTGTTAAAATGTTTGTAACCTACGTTAATTTATGGTTCCATTTGTTAAATTTATAATAAAATAAAAAGAAGAATTATGAAATAAACCTTTTTTCTCTCTTTCTCTCTCTTAATATATACATATACAATGGAAAAGACTGTGATAGCTAGAAATGAAAATTAGGTCCTAGCATTTTGTAATGTTGATAAAACATATAATAAATACTTTTAATATTGTTTTTTTAAGACTTTTTCTTAAAATGCAATTTTTCTGCATGTTTCTCCAAGTCACCGTTAAGTGTGAATATATTTTTGACGTACGTTACCAACAATTAAAAATAAATAAATTAATCAGTTAATAATAATTTTTTGGTAATGAAGGATTATTGAAAGGGTCTAGACATTCTTAACAGATGTTAATAACTTTGGGGGAGGGGCAATAATAAAATCCATAAACGTTTAACAAAGTGAAAAAAAAAATTGGTAAAGTACGTTAAATTTTTTGGAAATTGTTTTTTTCACACAAAAATTATTACTATTGCTCATCTTGGGAAATCACTTTAAATTAGCAACCTTCAGAATCCTTTACCAAAAGCTGAATAAAAATAATGCTGACAAGTTACAAACCCGGTTACTTATGTCAAATTATTAAAGGTTTTATTTATTTTAAAATTCATTAAAAATCAAGGAAGCTAAAGTTTGACGAACCTACTCTCTACTATAAATTTTCAAGTAGTTTGGCAACATCATAGTATGCCACAGAACATGAATAAGTAACTTTTTTTTTTGAGGATTTTTGGGTTTCTAGAAAGCTAAATTGCCATTTTATTTGAAAATGACCCACATAATCATTTTGAACGTTCTAAATTTCCATTGACAAAAAAAAGGTTTCAAACCGCTCACATCAGATTCAGTACTAACACAAATTCACTAACACAAGATTATCATCCCTAATACACATCGACAATACTAGGCAAGATATTTAAGCAGATGGACTTTCTCTATACTTACTTGATGTCACTAAACTTACATTTTAATAAATATATGTAACTTAAATTTTAAATAAATTAAAATGGCCATTGGGATAATTTCACAATTCAGTCTTTAGATGAAGTTTCAATTTTTAAAAAATAAATTTAACCCTTTCTTCTAATAACGTTATCTACAAGAGTTTGTATAGGACGTCATTTTATAATTTTGTTTTTGTAATTATATTTATTTCTACTAGTGAAAATTGAAAATTATGACTTTATTATTCAATGAAGTTCCCATCATTAGTTGTACAACATCCAATACAGACTTATTATCGATCAAAACACATTCTGTTTGAATCATTTGAAGATTAAATAATAAGTTATGCCAATCGGAAGCAGCATAGAAGCAGCCGAGCATAACCATGTCACAGTTACTGAAGATGGCACAGTCATACTACTGAAAGTTCACTATCGAACACCGCTTGAAAGCAACAGCAAGCCTTTGAACTGGAAGTTTATAAAATAGTTATTATTCAAATGATTAAACGATGTGTTCATTTATTAATTGATTTTATTAAAGTTAAACTTTGTTTATAAAATGCTACTTCATTGAGTGCTTGAAATAAGAAATATTATAAATGTTTTTGGAACATAAACAAGGTTTTCTAATATTAAAAAAAAAAAATCAATATTTATAAATATTTAAACAATTTCTTAAACTCTAAAGTAAACAAGTCAAAATTATAAATAATCCAAGACAGTATATTAAAATATAAAAAAATAAAATCTTGTCAAAAATACATGACCTTAAACATTATTTCTTTTATTTAAAGTAGGTTGTTGAGAGTGATCATTCAAAGTGTAAACTATGTTTGAGTTTAACAAAATGTTTTTTTTTTTGCTTACGTTGGACTTTAAGGGCAGAAAAACTGTTAGCAGCTTTCTAGTTAAGAAAGTTAATTCTTTTCTAATGTAATAATAATTAAAAACCTCTTTAATTGGGGAATCCCAACTTCGATTGAGAAACCGCTTGGCTGTCACAGCATCGTTGATCAAACTTATTTAAGCTGCTCATTCACTCAGTGATTTTGGTAAAAAGTAAGCATTCCTGGATGATGGATTCGATAAATTCGAATTGGATTCTAGAAATGGTAGGGTATGGTGTAGGTGAGTGCTTTCTTCGGTCCAGGAAACAGAGCAGAAATAGGTTTAGGATCAGATAGGGAGCAATTAAGAAGGACCACACTTTCACTAATCACTCTTCCAGTCAGCTAATTGGTTAGTTAGTTGATGAAGATCTACTCTAGGGGGTAGGGGTTCCTGCCTTCCTTTACCAGTCCAATCGTCCAAACTTATCGTAAAAAAAGTAAAAAACCATTATAAAATATGTAAAAATTATTAATATTGGTTAATAGTGCGTTGGTAAGGGCTCGATGGATGTAATAGAATAATGGAACTTGAACTGTAATACAGTGATACGTCCCTCTTGCAAAAACCTTATGATTAAGAGAAGAACCGAACGATATTCCAGGAATCCCTACAACCTCGAGGGCTAAGCAGTCACTTCATTGAATAAAGCTATCCAGTGGGCAGAATGACATCGTGATGTTAGTGATACAAATATAATAATTTTAAGAACATTAAAGGATAAAGCGAGAGTTTTTTTTTTCTTTAATGTTTGTTAGTTCGTATAGTGTGTACTTATTTTTTCATACCTGTTTTTGTGATGAGTTTACTTTTTTATTTTCAATGTTTCTAAATCATAAAAAATCATTATAACTGTTCATTATAAGTTTCATTATTATATACCTACCACATACTTATATATATATATATATATATATATATATATATATATATATATATATATATATATATGAATTTTATGAAGTTCCTCTTATTTTTCAAAGGTAATAAATTTTTTTCAGAAAAGAATTGAAATATTTGTGTAAGTTTATTGTTTTATAATAGAATAAAAATGCTTTCATTTTTTACTTTTTGTGATTTTTCTTCACATCCAGCAATCCGTCATTTGAAATTAATCCAGCAGCTCTATGGTCCCAGATGTGTCGGATTATCGAGATTATACTGTTTTAAATATCCATTCAATTTAGATTCCCATCCAGCTTGAACTGTCATAATAAATAATAACAAAAATAAAAAATTTCTGTTTTCATCGATGCCTCATTGTAATCACCCTTGCCTATATTTTTAATGCGATTAGCTGAAGTTGGACCTTGAGGTTAGTTTATTCGAAATAACCCTATATATTTATTTTACAACAGTGAATGCCGTACAGTATCTTCATCAATCTGACGTTTAGCTTATAGTAGCAATGTTTGATTTTTGATGAAAATACTGGATAAAAGATTGTTGATCTGGAACACTATAATTTCTTTCTTCCTAAAAATTAAAGATTTGTTTTTAACAATTAGGAAGAGGGATTGTTATATAATAATTAGATCATAAATTATCTGCTAACCTGAGCTTAACGTGATTTGCATTGATTGATACTTTGGACTTTATGTCATCGAGTCTTGTTATCGATACTTTTCCCATGAATTAGTGGATTAGAGAGGCACGTTTCCTCCTAATCAACACATTCTAACATTTAATGATTCTGTATTAGATCTCACTGATGAGATCATTCCTAATTCTGGTGCAATACTTTTAAAAATTCACTTGATTACGGACAATTACTTCATATACATTATTAGTCAATCTCAGAATACCATTACAATATTGCACGTCATATTAGAATACTTCATTTCGTGTGGAGAAATATAAGCGTAGTCGTTGCCTGTGAAATCTAGTCATGCTCAGCGAAAAGGAAAAACCAACCGACAATTTTTTTAATTATTTAAATAGGTTTCATTTGGGGAAAATTATACTCTAGCGGAAACAATAAGATGTGTAATGGGATAGATCATAAATGGAACGTCAATAAAATAAATTTCACGATAGTCAAACACATAAAAGAACGTTTCTATTAAACCTTCATGATATTCTATCTGAACTTTGTTCTAGAGATAGTAAAACATTTCTGTTAATATGCTATTCATAAAAATATAGAATTTTAATCTATATATCTATAATTTCATTATCATCATTATACAAGCGCTTATGACAATATTTTCATCCCTAAGAGTTAGTAAAATCGCAAATTTATGAGATTATTTAAAATTTTATAAACAAAAGTATAATAATTTATTTTATTTTTTATATAATTTCTTTATACCTACAGCTGAATACAATATATACAATAAGTAAATGTGCGGTAAAATGTTTACAATGACATGCCAATAACTTGTAAAGAATTACTACCCACTAGTAGTACTTCAATAAATGTTCTGCTTTAGAAAGTCCATAGCCATCTTCTTTTCAGAAACCTCTGATGGTTATCAGGAATCGAGGGAGAATCAATTAGGGATAGCACTAGATTCGAGTGGGTTTGCAGCTTGTAATGAAAGGAAACGTATCTTGTTCGTAAGCGAATAATCGGAAGGTTTAGCCCTAAAGCTCAACTCCGTAAATCCAAATGAGTCTAACTACATGGATTCATGTTAATAAGGCTATTGTATTTAATTGGGAACTTTGAATGAACGTTTGTCAAGTAAATATTACAGCAGTGGAAAACGACGAAGTTTCTTGTTGTGTTAGTCTTGAATGTGGATTCCAAGTAAGACGTTTGTCCAGATGGAGTTCAAGATAACGGATCTGTTCAACAGGGATCAGTGGAATATAAAATAAACAATAATTAATTAATTAATTAATTATCATGCAACTGAGAAATATATAAACAAAATTGAATACCACATTTCCGGGAAATCTCAACAAATAAGATCCTTACTAACGGAGCTAGATCCATTAAAAAATCCATTTTTTATGTACTAGTATAAAATTTATACTATTTAATAGTTTCTTTTTTTTATATATACTCACATAAGGACCTTATAATTAATACATTATAATCCAACATATTTTAAAATCGTTTCTGTATTTATATGTTTATTATTTCATTATATTTTTCGTATATTTAGTAAAAAGGATGATTTTTTTTAAATCTCAGAAACTATAACCTTTTTATATAACTCATTAAATTTAAACAATATTGAAAATTTAGAAACACCAAAATAAGAAAAGCCGACAAAAGCCGGCCTTGTGTTCCAGCGTTCCAGTAAGGTATCCAACTCGGCACTCAGTAGAAGTTTTCACTCATGTAGGTACTGAGAGCTTTCACCCAAATCCGTTTCTCTAGAGTAATTTCTTAACGCCTCGAGAGATAAACAAAATTTATTTAAGAGGACATCCTTTATCTGTGATGCTGGAGCTGGAGATAATAGCCCCTTGTAGACAATACTCGCTGGACAATATACTTTCTCCAGGAACGACCATTCCTAGCCGCTGGACAGGCTGTATTGTATGACATCCCCATTCATTTTTTAATTGATGAGAGTGTTATTAAATGTGCCCGGGACAGGAACTCGCTTTTCACTTGTTTAAATAAAAGAACATTTTGTAGTTCATCTCAATAAAAGTTCCTGATTAATTATTTTCAATAATGAGAAATATTAAATAATGCCTATAATGAAAGTGAAAATGGCTTTAATGACACACTCATTTTGCGTATTCTTATGTACAATAATAATTACAAAGTAATACAACGGCTGACATAATATAATGACACAAATCCATCTTTGAAACATTTGAAAAAAATATACAATAAATTTATAGCCAGTAATGAAAAAGTTTTTTAAACATCCATAGTTGATTCTTATGCGATTTTTTATTTATTATTAATTTATATGTTATTATTTTTACGTTTTTGTATCTTTTTTTTAATATTGCTCCATTAAAGATTTTTTTCTGTTTTGAAAAAAAAAGGTGTATTAATACAGTTGATTATCTTAGTAGTTAAAATTCAAATAATAAAAACGACTTAAATATACTGTACTACTGTACACTATATATATATATATATATATATATATATATATATATATATATATATATATATATATATATATATATATATATATATATATATATATATAAAAAAAGTAAAATAATTACAGACATAAAAAAAATATTATATTCTCCTTACAGAAGAATTAAATTAATATAAATACATTTTTTTAAATAGTTAATCTATAAAGGTAGTGAATTTTGACACTGTTTTATACAAGAATATAACTTATTTAATATCCATATATGAATTAAAAAATAAGAAGTTGCGGTAAATATGAATTCGAACAACCTAAGAAAAACAAATAGTTTTGCTTACATTACAATAATAATACTTTTATCATAAAAGTAACTAATATAAGATATTTTTATATTTTATTTTGTTAATTACATTACCTAATCTTTAAATTTCGCATTGTTTTTATTATGAAGGTGTTCTTTAATTACTGAATAGTCAACTGTTCATGAAAATATATATGATGTAAAAATATTTTAATTTAATCCTACATAAATCAGTTTTAGTAACTATAGTTTTTATATCATAATTAAGTTTATTTTATTTTCCTACTAACCAAAATACGCTAAAAGTTTAATGACAAGAGGTCTAACAAAATATTAGCTACGTTGGCCTTGCGGGTTCAGTAAAATCAATCACTTATGGTGCTTTGAAATCACCATATTTTTAAAGATAATATAATTATTTTTCTCGTTTCAATTATAAAAAAAATATTTCCAAAAATTCAATAAAACAATATAGAAACACAGAAGTTGGAGATAAAAAATATTTTTTCTTTCTTTATTGATATTTACGACTGTACAATATTATACAATAAGTGAATTAGGGGAACTGTGAATAATTGGCATGTTAGTAACTTATAAATCAACGATGATGCATCACCCTGTATGGTCTAAAATCATATTAAAGTCATAATCTTTTTATGATACAATAATCATCATCATCTTATGGCACTTATGCTCCTTGTAGAACCCTGGCCTCCTCAACAATTCTCTGCCATTCATACCTTTCTTCGGCAACCCTTCTCCATCCTCTCACACCCAGAGTCCGAAGATCGTCTTCTACATCTTCCAGCCAACGAAGTCGAGGCCTTCCTCTCCTTCTCATTCTACCCGGGTGCCCCTCCAACATCATTTGAATTATTATTTGATACAATAATGCAGAAATTAAATCATTATATGCCAGAACTAGGCTAATACAAGCACCACAATAAAATCTTATAATTATCCAAAAAACAAAATTCCTTAAACGTCTAAGGTTTAGAATATTTATGGCAGTTAATGAAATATGGGTGTTTTATCAAAACAAACCTGTTAGTGATACTGAGCCCTTACCTTACAGAAGGAACACCTAAAGAGAAAACACTGTGCCTATGAGCGTCACGGCCATTGGATTTATGCCACATAAAAAAGAATTATGTATACAACTTACACCTTTCTTTACAGGTGAAAGTACTTGAGTAATAACTCCTTCCTATCAGTCAGCAGTCAGATCCGTAAGCATTATCATATCCCACAATTAGCATCATCTGATTATATTCCAGCAATCTGTTGATTATTCCAAAATACGGAAAACGAAAGCGGTGTCCGGCAAGCTCTTAGCGACTCCTTTTGTAATATAGAAATCATAAATAATTTGTTAGGATTTTTCAAAGTTAAAGAATTTTCTAAAAAGGAAAAAGTGGCAAACCACATCTGATGTAGAAATATATATATAGAAGCAAAGCTATATAAAAAACCTGTAGTGAAATTTGGTACATCAATTGGACCTCATTCATGAAGAAAGAAGACCACCCCTCATCAAAATCTAAGAAAAATACTCGAAGACACATAAGAAAATCAACTTGTCTACTCGTTGTTTTTTTCTTTTCTCTTTTTTCTATTGTCTTAGACGTATTTATGTATTTTTTTTAATTATGCCTATTAATAGTTCTTTTTTGTTCATGATTTTTTTTTCTCTTTTTTTTATTTCTTTTCTGATTTTTCCCCGTTTGTTCTAATTTCTATATAGAACTTTTACAATTTGTAATTTATCATAATTAAAAATAATATAACACCTGTTAACTACAGGTAGTATGCAAATATGCATGGAACCTGTAAAAAATATCAAAATAAACGACCTTTCCATAGGGTTACTATGGAATGGAAACAATAAAAAAAAAAACAAATAAAATATATATATATATATATATATATATATATATATATATATATATCATGAAATAATTCTTGGTATTAAATATTTTTTAAATATATTTTTTATTTTTTGAAGACTTCGAGACTTGGGCTCGAATCCCAACCGGGGTCAAATCTTTTCTCTTCAAAAAAAAAAAAATAATAATAAAAAAAAAAAAAAATATATATATATATATATATATATATATATATATATATTTTTATATTTTTTATTGAATAAATATAACAAGAGGCCTAACTCAAGAGCAATGAGTGTTATACATGACAAAGACCTCATTCACATAATATGTACAATGAAAATGAAATTGGGAGGTAAAGTAAAAAAAAAAAATATATAATAAAAAAAAACTTTTAAAAAAATATAAAGATATTATACTTAACAACCTCCATTTATACTTGATTGAAAATAAAATATAATAAATTATAACATTAAAAAATGAAATAATAATGGTGGTAATAAATAATATAAAATATAGAAAGAAAAATTGTTAACTATATTATACAACCATTTATAATATTACGGAGCACTTTAAATTGCAAGGATTGAGTACTCGATTGTTTTGCTGGACACCACAGTTAGATCATATAGGTCCGAATAAGTTTTATGATGATTTTGTATCTGAGGAGTCTACGAGGAAGAGCTTACGACGCAAAAAAAAAAAAAAAAAAAAAAAATATGTCCTATTTAGCAGTTAGAAATTGGTTGAAGGAATGTAAAATATTAAATGAAATATTATGGGAGAAGAAAAATTGATTATTATTAGTTTATTATCAAGTTAAATATTTGTTTTTACAGTAGCTGTGGGGAAGGCTATTTCCTACATAATTGCGTACACTCGCAGAATTAATTTTATCACAGAAATCAGACGAGCTTGCCAGACCTTAGTACCACGTTCTTTTCCACAAAAGCTCATTACTTTTAATGGTTTAAAGATTTTTTGAACTTTTATATATCTTTCAGTCATTTATTTTATTAAAATGCTAATTTAATTAAAATTGAGATAACCGTATCCTCCAACCTCCAATGCAATAAACGTACCAAAACAATAAAATATAACACTTGCCAATAAGACTGGAGGAAATTTTATGTTCTAGTGAAATAATGAAGACTGCTAAGTATTCATAAGAGCCTTTCTCTAGCACTTTGTATTTATCCTTCTATATTGGTTTTTGCGTGTAACAGGTTTAAATTGAATGTTGAATACAAATATTTCCTTTCAGACCACCTCCAACGCAATAAAAATAACAATTTTTTTTTTAATTATCGATGAAAATACCTCTGGTAATGGTAGAATTTGTTTACGTTGTGTCGAAATGACACTAGCATATGTTTTAAATAGGAAAATACGTAAAGTTGTTGCACTTAATGTCCATATATTTGGTTAAGAAAACAAAACTCCTTATATCTTCAAACACAACATGATTTTTTTAGAGCACGTCGCTAAAATCGAGAGTTATTCAATTTATGTTGGATAAGACCGTCTACCATTTATCTAAAAAAAAATAAAAATTAAAAATAAATAATTAAAAAAAGGAATTCTTAAAAAAATATGAAAAGTGGTATAAATTAGTAACATTTTAAGATAATTATTAGAAACTTATTAAAAATAACACAATTTAAGTTTACAAATTTTGATCAATTTATATTTTTTAAAACTATATCACTATTTAAAATAGATAAATTATTTTCCATACTTATATCATATGATATAATTATGTCCTGAATATAATCACTATATCCTAAATTTATACTTCAAGCATAAATTTAATTACAAGTTATTATTCATTGATTATTTTTGAAGAATCAATGCCTTTAATTAGTATATGATTATAGTATCACCTGATACCGATGCCCATGATACTGTAGCATACTAAAATGTATCATAATAATATTGTTTCATGAAGTGTATAAATAAATACAAACATCCAAATGGTAACTGTCTATGAATCTGGGGGGGGGGGGGGGGGGGGGGGTTGAGATGATTTGAATAAAAATAATTAAATGTTTTTAAAAATAGACCATTTTAATAAAATCTTGACCTAAAGGATTATTAGTTTAATAACACGCTCTAAAATAAACTTTCTCCTTATAGAATAGAAATTATATTTATAATATCAATATAACGTTAAGAATCCACTTTTTTCTTTTCCTTTTTTTTTTTTAACTATTCAGGAAATTTCTGAGAGAAAAAATATTCTCTTGATAGCACAATGCTTATATTTTTAATCTGAAGATTCATATCGTCGAATCCTTTGAAAAAAGCCTGCAAACCATGAAGAAGAAATCGCTGCAAAAATGTAGCAGGAATTTGAGTTAACTTTTCCAGTTTGACGTGGAAACAGTTCATAAATGCTACGGTTATTATAACTGACAATGATGAACCATGCGGAACACAATACCGGCCTCCGGCAAAAGTGAATCTGAAGGGAAAAAAACCTGAGAGAGGAAAAAGAAAATCCACACCTCTAGTTCATTGTGTGGAAAGGGGTTTTTCCTCACAGGTCCTTCCGTTTCCTAGCGTCTCTCCGTCGCAGAAAATGGATACAGGATGCTCAGAAACCACAGGTCCTTCATGTAGATTGTAATCCACTCTGTATCAGTTCCTGGCGAATAAAAGAGAAAAACATTACGCTTTTAAGACTCAAAGATCTAACACGCGCAAAAAACCAATATATTGTGGTGCCATGATATGGCCACCGGAGTGATGTGGCCTGATAACCGGATATTATTGTAGTTGATATACCGGAGAGATGACCGCCACATCATTAACGTGTCTGTACATACATAGTATATTACATATAATATATATGTACAGTACATATACATTTAAGGTATTTGTGAATTATCATCTTAAGGAAGGAGAAATAAGTGTTTTGTTACCGATGTATCATAATGCTAGTCAGCATTAATTCGGTTAAAATATTGATCCAAATTTCGGATAAATCGACAGGTTAAACGCGTTTTTACGTTTCCACCTCACATTCAACTATATAATTGCGTACATTTTCACAGCAATGATTAGAAACTAAATAAACTTGACAGAAAATATTATCACAAAATAGTACCATAATCGAGGGCTACTTTGAACGAGTTTTGCACATTTTGCACTGCAGCGCAATCGTTTTTGTGGATATTTTAAATTTTCTTGTACTTAGTGATAGCTACACTACTCATATTCAAAATCTTGTGTCAGCGATTCCACTATCTTCAATACGATGGAGTGGGGAATCATTTTTCTCTTCTTCGAAGTAGCTCCTCAAGTAGGTTTTTTTCGCCTAAAAAACACTTCTCTCGGAGTCTTCTTCAATTTAACTCTTTTAATAATCAAGATTAATTTTTTTTTTTTTTAATGTTTTAGATTTTCTATATTTTGGTTGCTCTTATAAAAAGTGCTCTTATCGCGATCGCTGCACATTTTATGTTTAATTTTATAGAATTTTAATAGAACAAACTGGAGGATGATAGCTTGTAAATTAAGCCTGCCAGAAGGATTTCTGTTTTAAAAGCACGCTTGTTCAAATTAGCCCCACGTGTTCAAAGTAGACCCCGTTTACGGTTCTTACAATGAATTTAGATTAACATAAGAGAATTTGTAATGAAGACAGACAATGGTAATACTTATAAAATACTTGCTCAAAACCAGTCAATTAAAGTGGCTTAAACTGAAGATAAAACGTCCTCTTTCAAAAGCACACAAAGCCAACTAACATAAATTTGCTTTTGAACATGTTTTATAGTTCAGGAAGTCTAAGAAAGAAACAGAGGATCAACAATTTAGTGAGCAGTATATCTACAAGGATAAAAAATAATTTTGTCATTTACAAAGTTATAATAGCTCAAATTATTTCTAAAAAGTTTCATCGCTTAGAATTAGTGTTTGACCAAAAAAATGGGGGTGGACTATAATTTTGTCGGGGAGTGTAGTATAACTGTGGAGTTGTTATCTAAATAGTTTTTGAACAATATTATAAAGTTTTCATGTAAAAAATATATAGAAGAATCCGTAGAAAGTTATCATAAGGGTTGGCTGTTAAGGAGTCACAGTTGTTCGTGGTCTTATCTGTAGCGACGAGAGGAAAAGTACAACGGCACTGGTCTAGATAGCGATGTAGAGAAGAAAACGACGGGGCTAGGGACTTCGTGTCCGCTATACCATCGAAGATAGTTTCACTCCAGCAGAACATACACTCATACAAACTACAATAAAAGTCATACGTGAACCCATCAACGAGAGAAGTCTAGTGCTTACTTCTTTGGACGAGTACGTGGCCAGCCAGTCCCATCTTATTGAAATCGTTCTTAACATTATTTGTTGATGAAAAGGATATTTTCAATTATACACATCTCTCTTCTTTCCTAATTTTCTAAGACTTCTTTCCAAAACAAAATACACCACTCGTGTCGCTACATTAAAACCCTAAACTAAACTTTTTTTTGTTTTAAAATTTTATTGAGTAATTATTACAATTTACCACATATGAGGACAGATTGTAATAAGTACTCATGAGTAACATGAACTATATTCACACGTAATGTGCAATAAAAAATAAATGGAAAAGAAAAAAGAAAACAGAGAACAGAAAGGAACTATTCTATACATAAATAATATAAAATATACATTAGACAAGTGAAATATATAAATTAAAAAAATATATTATAAAAATAATAATAATAAGATTGAATATTTTTTCTCTTTCAAATTTTTATTCACACCTGTTATTGGAATTCAGTGAACTCAGTTCACAATAAGTGAATTTGCTCATAGTGTAATAAAACAGGACTTATAGGAGCGTGGGAGACCAGCACTCAACAGTACCTTCTCCTAGTATAGATTAAAAAAAAAAAGATTTATTTGAGCTATTCTCTCATCCAGCTTCTTTTAATTCTTCTGAGAGTATTTCCAGGTATGTCAGTTGTGGCCATGTCATTAATGAGATTAATGTTAAAAATACAGTCATACTTTAGTAACAATATACACTCGTCCTATGTATCCCCCAACCAGAACTCTCCGTCCACTTATGGAGTGGAGTTTTCATTTACTTCTAGGTAAAGGCACGTTCTCACCAGTCGAGTTTAGTTGAAAAGTATAAGTTGAATGCGACGTGAAGCAGTTTTGTTCATACATTTCAACTGAAGTTGATCAAACAACAACGATTGCGCACCAATGAATGTCCTCTCTTGATCATAGTTCTAATTGTCTTAATTTTGTTTTTTACATCAGAAGAAGTTAAACTCGAAATGTCCATTTCATACATCATTCAAGTCCCCGCGCATCTTTAATTTTAGAATTATCTAAACAGTAGTTCCAAAGACAATAGTGCTAACTATACAGTTCTAAAAATTTAAACATGACGCTTTCGGACCACTTTACATTCATTTTGTGGGACATTCGAACAGCACAAAAAATACGACACAAGTGCACTCGTACAGTTGAACATAAACTGAAAGCCAGTTGGCGATCTAAAAGTTCAAACATGTCAAAGGTGGCATATTCAACAAAAAGATGACACACTTAAAACGAAATTAGACATAGGTTTTTACTAGGTTTTCATTCAACTTGTACAACTAAAATTGACCAACTGAAGTTGGTTCGTGAGAATGATCTTAAATGAAAACTTCTGTTCTGCATTAGCTAGGAGAAATATCTTGTGATAAAATTTAAAGGTTTCTGGTGCATAAATAATCAATAAATTCATAATCAGATAAATAAGAATCCTTTATTTCAAGTTTTTGATTTTGTTTACGTTTTTTGGAAGCTGAAACCGAAATTCCTATTTACTGCCTTGTAAGAGTTTGGCATCACGAAGAAAATCACAATTTGTTTGTTGTTGTTTTTTTTTTGTTTGCTTATACATCGAAAACTATACGTACACCAAGGCTTCAAGGAACTTCAAATATTAAAAAAAAAAAAACTTAATCATAATTAGATACGTAATAGAAGCCTATACAACCGACTAAGCTGGGTTATATTGGAATGCATGTTTCGATTTAATTATATTCAAAAATGTTCCTCTAGATTGCTGTTTTGAAAGTGTATTAGATTTGGTAACATATTTTTATTATTTTTTTTTTTTTTATCAATATTAGTGTCGAGTATGGTTTCGGCAAAATTACTGACAGACAAATTATATTTAAAATGTAAAAATGGAATGACTTTTACATTTAAAATAACAGACTTTACAATAACTTTTTGTGAGTCAAAAGATTGATTTTCGTGTTGAAATCACGACCTATCCATTAACAATTGACTTTAAGTCTTTCATTTTATTCAGTGATCTCAACTTTCAGGATGTTGTTATATTTGTCGTAACATTTCCTATTACTATAATATAATCATAACGATTACAGCTAATCCAGTAGAAAAACGTTTCAATTGTCTACTTGATAGATTTATAAATTGGATATAAGTACTATCTCTGAAGAGATTGGTTCCGTTTAAAACCAATAGTTGGCGCAATGTAATCTATAGAACACAATAGACCAATAGTTTTTTTGTTATACAACTTCAAATTATTATATATTTTTATAAGAAGAAGGTTAAGGAAATGAATTAATTTTATTAATCTTGGTAATATTTATGACGCAGAAGAAAGCGGATAAAAAAGAGTGATCTTCTTAGGCCCATCGTCAGAGCCGCGAAATATCGTTTCGCACATCATCCAGAGTCGGTGGATGTAATGTGATTTAAACGGTTGGGGGCACGATGGCATCTTTTATCCCGATCATCGGAGCTTCTGAAAGGAGTATGAACAAGAGATACAGTATTTTGGTTGTGCCTGATTCAATAAAATATTTGGGATGAGATAGAAAAATTTGAATAAACATTTGTATAATAAACCAGCCAGTAATTTCAAGTTAGTTGGGTTGTTCCATATTACATATTATTATTCTGATGGTTTGCTCAACACAAACCATTTACGACCATATTAAGATCAGTCGATTGGTGCTCGAAACAGACGGAACATTTCCGGAATCCATTTTTTGAATGGTTTTATATGTTCTTTAATGTATTAAGTCCGTATTTAATATTTGCTAAATGTGAGAGATTGACTTCACAACGAAAAATGTAAAAAAATGTATTTCTGTTTTTCGCTCTGTATCCTTAACACAGCATTTTACGAATGTTGATACTAAACAAAATTAACAAAATTTTGTAAGATATCGGAAACTTTGTCTAATTTAATTTAGTATATAATCTTCATCTCAGGAAATTATATAATTTTCAATCCATAAGTGAAAAACTGGGGGGAGAGGAATATAATATAATTACAATAAAAAGAAAAACATTAAAAAAAGAAACTTCCGTAATTGTTTTATTGTAAAACTACCATTAGACAGGGCTAATACCTACTTACTAATACCTACCTTCCTTCAGTGGATCTACATCCACTGAAAGAACAAAGGCTCCCGCAAGTTTAAACGCCTATCGCCCGGTTATTTCCTGTTGTTTCCTAATGTCAAATGTGTAAAATGTATCTCTCACCAAACCAGAAATTAAATGGAACTTCCTCCATCCCCATACCTTCGAAATACCCTGACCTCGGAGTCTTATAATCTATATTAGCCTCACAATGTCTACATTTTCATTCAGGCTCACAATCTTGAAAGCGACTGTTGCCTCCTCGAGTTGTTAAAAGATTCAATCAAAATATTCTCCACAATATTCTTCGTTCAAACCTTATGAGGGCGAGATCCTGTTTTTATCAGAAAATTCAACATTATGAAGTTATAATTTAATAAATTATATTTGTTTGTCTCGATTTCAGCACTTGAAAAAAGAATCCTCTCCTTTTTATTGACATTTGATTAGGAAGAATCTGGCAGAAAAGTCCTATAGAGATACTACGAAAAAATATTTTAAAAATCTGAAAAAAGGCAAAAAAAAAAAAAATAAATAAATACTTTCTGAATAGATTGCATAACAAGACTTCGATTAAGGAGTTTAGTTCCTTAAACTGAATGATATGACAGTTCTATCCATCGTCACGGCCTCTCCCTTCCCACCTTCACTTATTAACTGACTTCTCACCAGGAAGCTGCTTAGAAAATACTCGGATTTGACTTTCTTTGATCGTAACGCTCATAACTAAATGTCGGCAACTTATAATCACACAAATATTTCAGCAATCGTTTCATTTCACACTATGACTACCGTATGCAGTCCTTTAGTTCTGTTTTCTTAGGTAGAGATTTTTTACTTAATAGTTGCACACATACCACTTATACAGCTCACGTACTGCGATTCTATATAAACGTGCTGTAATAAAGAATAGACATATAAATCGTCTTGTTTTAAATTGATAGCCAAACGCTAATCTGTTCCTGCAAATGATTTGTAATCATGAACAATGCAGAAAGTATGCCAGCAGGAAACGCAATGTGCACCACGTATAAAATTTCTTTTTTTGCAAACGACGTTATGATGTTGTTATTCCAACACACTGATGTTAATCTCGAGTTAACGAAGTGGGGAAATCCGCGTGACTCCTATTGTTGTCAAAGCGTAGGTCTCAGGAAGCCAGTCGCCAGGTTATAATAGCTGTGTGAAAACAGACCAGAGTGTGCTACAGTTATCCACGGTACCGGTGAACATAGTTGTACGCGACTATATTTTCAACTTAACGGTGCTTACTATTATATAAAAGCGTCCCCAATAAATTATACAAGTTGAGCTTGAATCACATATTTCTTCTTTTGTTAAAGAAGATAGAAAGAAATGATACGGAATAAAACAGCTAGTCAACAATAAGAAAATAAAAGATATTATATCATAGAAGTTTTGGATTTTGGTGCTATGTTTAGTAGTCGTCTTTTGTAGAACATTTTAAAAGTCATCACCACTGGGCGAACGAGATTAGTTTGCATTTACCTGTGGGTGGCCATAGCTCTAATGTAACTTGTAAAAATGAGTTCCCTTAAAGAAAAACCTGAAAAAACGAAGATCGTATGTTCGAATCTGGTCAGTGGATGGATGAAATTATTTTGTAGTAATTAATTCCCCACCATCCCGCCCTTTTGTTGACGAAACGACAAGGGGGGAAGAAAAATATAAAATAAAAATTTTGAATTACTCTTTTTACGGTTATTCTCAGATATATGTATCACTATCAGCCAACCATCAGGAACCATCAGCTTTTGCAAGCATGTAAAATTGTTTGTTTATTTCGTTTAACGTCACTTTATGCTGCTATGGCTAATCGGACGATGCTACGGTGGGAGTCCTAAATTTTGCCTATCCAGGTATAATTAGGATAGGGATCTTTAAAGAGTACCTGACATCGCACAGGCTCGGAACCCCCATTTTACGTCCCTTCCGAAGGACGGCATAGCTAAGGATTTTTTACTCCCTTTAAAAAATCCTAAGGTCATCTGCCGGGCTGCGAACCCGCGATCTTGGGTTTAGTAAGTTGCTATGCTAACCACTATACCACAGGTGACCTAACATGTAAAATTAAAGTTCTTAGAAATTCCAATAAGAGAGATTTTATTCATTTATTCATGGATTTATTAGTTTGAGAGATAAATCAGAATGGATTGTAATCTCCCAAACTACTGATTCTATCTAAAATACTAATAAGTATTTTATATGAACCTCTCTCCTTCCTTTGTTTACCTCCCAATAGTGGATCATTTGTGAGACACTTATGTGTTTTAATGAAGTATTTAGTACAGAACACTAGTAGAAACTACTATAAATAAAATCTAGAAGTTTGTGATTTATTTTCCTATTTTCCATTGCCCAGAACTATTTTACATCCAACTGCATGAGTTTTGAATGAACAGTTACATATACCTAGAAAATATATCAGAATAATAAATATTGAGGTATACAATATATAATAGAAAATAAGTGAAGTAAACGGTTTTTTGCTTTTCATTTTTTTTTTTTTTAATAGGATGTAACGGTTGTTCAGCACGAACACCTTCATTGCTTCCTGTCCCTCAAAGTTAAAAATTTTTGTTTCCCGATTTGTTCCATGTCCATCAGTTACGGAAATTGTTCACGGGAAATCGTTATTGTTTTTGTAGGATATCCATTTTGAAGATAGGCTGTGTTCGAGTTATCCCTTCTTAGTCCCCTCTTTATGATTGATGATAAATCCAGTTTTCAGAAATCTGACTTATTTTTCTAAGATTAATATTTTTGGGAAACGTATTTCATTTTAGAACGAAGCATTGCATAAAATTATCCATCAATTATTATTACAGAGCTTGGATAATGATTAACTAAAACAGTAATACTATGCAGACTTGGATATGCCCAGGTAAGCCAAAAGGTATATGAGATTAGGTTAATGTTGGTAGGGATAGTTAGTAACACCGCTTCATTAAGGATGTGCAGATCTCATTATATTTTGATCTGGTGTGGAATCAATGTGGAATAATTTGGCGATTTTTTATTTATAATTCAATTCATAGATTATTTTTATGAAACAAAAAGTCTAGAATTTTTAAAATTTAATGTTGAACTAATTACGGTATTATCAGTACTCATTATAATTATCTCTCATGTACATCATTTACCCAAGATTATTTTATTTATAATCTACCGTTCGTGGTGCATTAAGAAAATAAATCAGAACCACACTAATCCAGATTCCTACATTTAATCAAGATTGGATAGAATAAATATAGTAAAAATTTCATTTGTAAATAGGAAATTTTCGAAATATAATATTTACAGTCAGGAGATATCTTTCAATAAAATTCCATATATTATTATTATTTTTAACTTAAATTTAATTTAGTGAGCGGTGTGTATTCTAAGAGGAGGTTAGATTTTATCCCGTTGGCTTTGATGATAATAAAAAGAACATAATGGACTTTCTTTTTCTTTTTCATTTTTAAAATCTTATTTTTGTTTTCATTAAGTATTGTTCTTAACTTACAGATGTTTCGTCTGTTAAATTAATAATTTTTATTAACCATCATTAATGTAGTGTTGTTTCTTTCTGAAGTATATGTTGTACAATAAATATAATTTGAGTATTGATCATAAAAATGTTTTATTTTGTTAAAAGTTGTTTACCAATAATGTAAATTGATAGAAAATTTAGATCTATGTACATCATTTTGACATATGGAACAATTATAGTGATCTACATAATTTTTGTTTTATTTGAATTCTGTTTCAATTCTCACAGTTAAGTTTTATGACTGTTATTGAAAATTGTTTCCAACTTATTTATATTAAAAAGAAATAAAAAATAATTGTCTAACTATCGACTAACGCCTAGACCGACACTTTTTACTATCTGGTGATTTATTTAAATCATTACTATTTTAGAATATATTAATATAAATAAGTACTTGAACAATTGTCAAAACTATACTAAAAATGGTTATTTTTTTCTAGGTACTATTGGTCCTCTTTGTGGGTTCAGAATGCATGGGCACTGGGAAAAATGGTGACAGTTTGACGGACAGCTCGGTAACATCATACTCCACAGTGGTTATACATCATCCCCAGGGGAAAAAAACAGCTAAAGATTCCGAGGAGGGTAGATCTCAAGCATATTATAAGGTAAAGAAACTTAAAACAACAGAGGAACCAAAAGTACAAGGAGACTTTAGGCCTAGCCAGTATTACCCAGAATCTGACAATGAAGACTTTTTCAAATCGATGGAAAGTATGGAAGATTCCCAAAATTCCGCACAAATCGAATACCGAGAAGGCAAACAAATGAAACAAGGCTCAGAGATGAAGAAGATGAAATTTAAGGATGATGATCGTAGCTCAGAGGAAACCAACTGGAGGCAGAATTTCAGACTCGGAGCAAGACAGCAAATTAAGAAGGTACAATCCTCTGAGAATTCTCAGAGACATGAACCTCGAAAAGAAGCTAAGCAAACTGGACAAGAAAGCAAAGAACATTTAGAAGTTTTAAGAGATGCACAGAGGACTAAAATCGAAGAGAAATCCAAAACAAGACCCAAACACGAAGGAAAGGTTACAGTTTCACAAGCAGCGCCTGCAACATTCGGATATGAATTCACAAATGCGATCCCAGCGATTCCTATTGATCTGAATAATCCGTTTGGAGGGCTTAATTTTCATCAACAGAGGTTACAACCAATTCCACCACCCGGAATGTCACCAGAACTTATTCAGACACTCCTCAGTCAACAACCTCAAACATTTGATTCAGATAAAATCAATGCCCCAATGAAAAAATCGAAATCTCAAAATTTCAAAGTTGGCTACAGTATTGGATTCGGAGGAGACGACATTGTTTTAGGTAAGCCTAAAGATGTACGCTTACATGTTAATGGAAGGAATACAGTCTGGAAAACACTTACAAACGGCGTCGAAATGTCAACTGAATTAGATAAGAAGAAACCAATGTTAGAAGATTCTGCTGTGAAAGCTAGCGATAGTGTTCTAAAGAACGACGTTTACTACATGAATAACTACAAACTTGATACCAGCGTCCCAACGGCAGGTAGGAATACCTTTGATCATGCCCAGGCATTGACTGGTAGCAATGTATTCGATTTCTCCAATGCAGTTGATCCTGGTTGGTACCAGCAGCAGCCAGTTGAACTGGACATGGCTGGGCTTTATCAGTCTTTTGGTTATCCCTCACAATTGCCAGTTTATATACCAGGTGCAAAAGGTTCCGGAGCTATGGTGCAGGCTATTGTTATCCCAGTACAATCGTTGCCTGGCATTGGGTGGCCTGAACAAACTGGTCATACTCTTCAGCCAAATTTAGCCCAACACCAACCTATTCAGCAAATTCAACTGCAACCTGCACCTCAACCAATTCAACTACAACCTGCTGCACACCAACCTGTCCATCTTCATTCTGCTTCACAGCGACATCAACCAATCCAGTTTCAATCTGCTCCACATCAATCAGTGCAGCTACAGTCTGCAACACACCAACCATTCCATTTGGTCCCAGTGCAATATGCACAAGTCATTCCAATGCAACAACAGCATCAGGCAATTCTACAGGCTATACAAATGCCTATTCAGCTTAAAGCACATGTACAACAGCTACAACCATCTATGCAGCAACTTCATAGAATCCGGAATCCAAAAGTACGAGATTCTTTGAAACAAAGTACTTTGGACACTTCACCTATAGTTGTAGCCCCTGCCCCTAGTGATCAATCAAAGCTCCAACAAGAGCTTAATGCGATTCTTGCTGAAGAAATGAAAAGGAAAAATCAACGGCACCCATCAATAGGTCTCAGGCCTCCTCTTCCATTCTGATGAGCTTTCATAAGTAATCATAATTGTAAAAATGTCTCAAGGCAAATAAGCCATTAAAAAGGAAATGTTGACTTCTCTTCTGAAAAGTAACATTTTATTGTGTTGTCTCCTGGTTTTAACAGATAGATGAGCTCTTGTTGAAATGAATTAGACATTTAAATCAATAGTTGTATGAAATTTTGTAATAAATGTACAATTATAAATACAGTGAATTTAGGAAATAAATATATATATATATATTTTTTTATGGACAGAAGATTGTTAATTTCTAGTTTTCTGTGGTGAAAAAATGTAATTTTATCATCATTTAACCATAGTGGCAATAATTTATTATTATTTTTTCCTACATTAGAATGATATTTAATGGTTCCAAAGTTAATGTTACTATGTTGTAAACATATTTTTGTACAGTATTATATTGTTAATATAATTTAAGTTTTATAAATCTGTGTTGTTTTCTTTTTAAATATTAATAAAGAAGATCTCCTAAATCCTTTATTTCATGCCAGGCTTCATACTGAAACCTGGTCTCCTCCACTTAATAACAGACACTATCAATTCTGCTGCTATCTCAAGGCATACAATATTCACTCGATGACTCCTTAAAGTAGCCCAAATAAACTAAAAATATTCTGCAATTCTCTCCACTACTAAATCATAGTGTCACTATTTGTTATGATATCTTTTCAATGATTGTTTCTGTCTTCTAAGTAATCTGCGGATTTTAAAGTAGATTTGAAGAATTAAACAATACAAAAAATTACAATTCTACTGCAATTTTTTATCGTAAATCTTATACACATTTAATTTTAGTTTGGATTCTATTGAAATATTCAATACAGATCAAACTTTTACTCTATTACAAGATCTAACAGAATGTTTGTAACTTCCAGCAGTAAATATCATAAAACGAAACTACTATGTATTTATCTATATCTACCTTTATAATTAGATCCTTTATGTTACTATAGTACAAATCCATTTTGAAAGTACTTTATCCAAAATTATTATTTTTATTTTTAAATGATTGTATTTTAAAGAAAGACTATAGTAAATGTTTTAACTTTTTATAATTTCATTCAATTTAAAGTATGAAGGTAAGTCTCCATTTCCACAGCAGATCTAATTCAGGAAGGTGGCTAACAACGTGTAAGCCTTTTTAAATTATGGAACATTATTTAGAGCTTTCTTTTCTTTTTTCTCAATGTTTATATGAAACTATACTTTTTTGTCTGAATATTTAATTTTCTTCAAGGAGAAGATAATTCAAAAAAAGGAAAAAGATCAAATAATAATAAAAAAAATAAATAAATAGAAACAATATAGTGCTGATGATTGCATAATTTACTCAAACTGTCAACTATATGTAGCAAGGTCCAGATGTTTCTGGCCTGAGGAAAAAGAAAAGGTAAAAAAACTGGTGTTATTGTTTTTTTCAATATATTCTGCTCTAAGCTCTACACATTATAATGCTTAGGCAACATTTCTACTCTATAATAAAAAACATCATTTTATAATATTTATTTAATCAAATTATCATAATATATGTCATAATAATAATGAAAAAAAGGAGGGGGAAATCTAATCTCTACTTCCTTTTGGTGTCCCCCAGCGAGGAGATATACAAATGATTGTATTATTGTATTATTATATATGTATCATATTATATATATATATATATATATATATATATATATATATATATATATATATATATATATATATATATATATATATATATATATATATATATTATTATGTATTATGGTATATCTCCTCGCTAGTGTCCCCTAACTGAGACAACAGACAGTCTTGCTAACAGAGATGATATGAGTCATGGTGGTATAAGCATTTAGGGATTGATACAGGATTTTGAAATGTACTGGGTCTAGCAACTTAGTAACCCACTCTTGCCGATGAAATTAAGAAGTTTAACATAGAAATAATAGTTTTCTCAGAAAAAAAAAGAAAACTGGGAAAGGGGATGAAGAATCAGATGACTTTATCCATATATGGTCAGGATTTAAAAGGAAAATTTGGGAAAGGATGGAAGTAGGAATGAATACACTGAACAAAATGGAGGGAAGGAGGAAATATTGTAGTGGTATGGGTATGTTAAAAGTATGGATGAAAAAAAAAATCACCAAAACAGCTGTTGAATGGGAAGCAGGGGGTAAAAAAAGGAGAGGTAGGTATGATGTCAGATAAAGAGATGATGTGGCTGAAAGTATGGCAGGCTTGGGACAAATGAAGGAGGAAGTGATCAACAGAGAGTAGTGGAGGAACTACTCAGGTGGATGTTTGACTGAGGGAAACACAATATCAGTGTGGAAAATCCCAACAAAGAAGAAAAAAAAAAGATTCTTCTTTGTGAAAAAAAAATTCTTCCTTTCTCTCTCTAATTAAAAAAAATTTCCATTCATTTATAGTGGGTTATGAGGGGGAGGACTGCCCATACACCTCATCCAAGCACAGTTCAATTTGCGAAAGAGCAGGGTCCTCTTTACAAAAGAATTTTAATAACTGTTAAATATTCGATCTTGAACATTGTGTGAATCCAAAGATTCCTTTAATGTTAGATACAGATTGATAAAACTGAAGAAGTAAAGGTGATGGATATGGATGAGCAGGCATAGGTGAATATTTCTGGGCATGTCTCAGCCAGCTTAAAGGTGGGGAATTAGAAACTTTTTATGTATCCATACAAATATAAATCACTTGAGGCATGCATGATGGTATAGAAGAATCAATACCATTAGAATTGATGAATTAATTGCCACATCTATTCTTTTTCTTTTCTTTGGAATTCTTTTTATTTAAAAACTAGTTTCGGATGTTAAACATTCATAATCAGTTCTAAAAATATGCTAAAACATTTTAAAACATCAGCAATCTATTACATTGACTAAATACATAAAAAATTTTAAAATTTAAGGCAAGAAATCAAATATTTTGGTACTCATCGTTGGTTTTGTCGCCTTACATGACTACCAATATATTTGATTTCTTGTCTTACATATTGTTTTTAAAATAATATATACATAATCTATGTAACAAAGTGCTGATGTTTTGAAATGTTTTTATATATTTTTAAAACTAACGATGGGTGTTTGTTATTCAAAACTAGTTTTCAAATAAAAAGAATTTCAATAGAAGTGGCAATCAATTCATCAATCATGACAAAAATAAATTTTCAGTAAGATATTATAAATTTTCTAAGAATAGTTAGAGGATGGTTAAATTTTTAATTATTACAATATCAATATTATATCATCCTGAGTCATAATAAGCTAGTAAAAATAAAAAGGTTATCTATTTAAATCTATAACTGTGACTCATAAAATTGATCAAATCGGATATGATTGGAGATAGATTGTTCATTTCGTCTTTTTCATATCCATTGTTTCCAATCAGATCCAAATCTATTAGTTTGGTTTCATCAGACCATATGATATTTTACCAATCATTTTCAGTATATTGGGCATATTTTGGCTAATGCTAACCTTAGTTTTTTATGCCTATCTATTAGCAATGGCTTTTCAACTTTTGCCCTTCATCACAAACCAGTTTATCTCAATACACAGCCCACTCATTCAGCACTGATGTTGATATCATCAAACTGTCTAAGCTTCTGTTGTATTTGAAAGGCATTATTAATGTCGCCTGACCAAATTGAAGGAATAAAACCATTCTTTATGGTATCTGAGAGTAAGGACTTATAACCTGCTTTATTCTTTTCAATCCCTTTCGAATTAGTTGCATTCATTTTTCGAATGTTGCTTATAGTTCCTACTGAGCATCCATAATTGATACTTAAAGAACGGTGAGAAAATCCATTTTGAAGCTGATTTATAATTGCTTTCCAAATATTTTCTGATGTTGGTTTCACTATAGGAAAAAAAAAACAACTGTAATTTAATATTTTGTATTGCATTTATTTAGAATTGATTAAAAGAAAGTAAAATTGCTCAGTACTTACTATTTTATAGCTGCAGGAATTTTCAATTATTATTAATAGATGATTTTAAAAGAACATTGGAACACACAAAATTGATTAAGTGGTCATGGGAGACTTATGAAAACGACTGAGTGGTTAATGTTTACAATGCAGGTAGGAAAGAGTATTGCAATAAAAGGGTAACAAATGTTTTATGTTAATAAAGTAATTAAATAGGTATTGACAAACAACATATCGAATTAGAACAAATTTTTAATATTACTACAGAAATTTGATCAATTTTATAAGTATATTTAACTGTATATTTAAATTAAATTGACTTAACAAGAAACCTCATCTAAAGATCTATCAGCAACAAGTTCCCAATATTGAATTATATATATATATATATATATATATATATATATATATATATATATATATATATATATATATATATATATATATATATATATATACACAGGGTGTCCTGAATTTAAATGGCAAAACTTCAGGAACTCATAAGGGACCGAAAAACTAAGACAAAAAGTCTTTTGGAGATTTGCTCGTTTTTGCTTAGTTTTAGAGAAAATCGCACAAAAAGAAACAAAACTAGTTTTCATTTTTATACTTATTTATTTACATTTATATTTATGTTATGTTCTTTTTAATGTAAATATTGCTCAAAATGTTGTCCTCTTGCACCAATGCAAGCATTACATCTAGCACTCACTTGATAAATTGCAGCTAAACATTGTTCTGATGATATTTGGTGCTCTGCATCTATAATTGGTCTCTTAATTGCTCTCTTGAGTTGATTGACACCGAATAAACTTTCTGCTTCAAGGTTCCCCATACAAAGAAATCCATGGGTGTCATATCAGGTGATCTGGGTGGCCAAGGTACTACTCCTCCACGTCCAATCCATCGTTGTGGATAATTTATATCCAGCCAAGCTGGAGCAACTCTGCTATAATGAGCTGGACATCCATGGAGTTGGAACCACATTTCAATCGCTGCTGTAAGGGAATGTCATCTAAAGAATTAGAAAAGTCGTTCTCCAAAAAATGTGTAAATGTGATACCATTCAATCTTCCAGGTAAAAAATATGGTCCCACCAGTAATCCGTTACAAATTCCAAGCCAAACGTTAATAGCAAATTCATGCTGAAACCTATTCTCTCTTATAGCTCTGGGATTTTCAAGAGCCCATACATGATAATTTCTTTGATTAACAATTCCTCCTCTTGTAAAGGTAGCTTCATCAGTCCATATAATTTTTAATGGAAATAAATTATCATCGCGAATTTTCGATTGAAAATTGTGTGCCCAACCTGTATACCCGACTCCCTCACGGCTTCTCCAGGGCAATATTGAACAACAGGCACGCAAGGGCATCACCCTGCCGTAGCCCTTTCGTCGCTCGGAATTCTCCTGACAGATCTCCATTGATGCATACTGAGCACAAAACCTCGCTCATAGTCATCCTCACCATACGTATGAGCTCCAGAGGGATCTGGAATTCCTCCATTGTTTGGTAAAGCTCCTCTCTGTTAATACTATCGTATGCGGCCCTAAAGTCGATGAAGAGATGGTGAGTCTTTAACTTGTATTCATATCCTCTCTCCAATATGGTCCTCAGGCTGAAGATTTGATCTACTGTCGATTTCCCGCTTCTAAACCCACACTGGTAGGGGCCGATGACTCTATTGGCATAGGGAAGAAGAAGTGTGAATAATATATTCGAGAGGACTTTGTATCCGGACGTTAATAAGGATATGCCTCTATAGTTGGAGCATGTAAGGCGATTACCCTTCTTGTGAAAAGCATAGATGATCGACTTTTTCCATGCTGAGGGCATCACTTCATCCTCCCACACTGATTGTAAGAGAGCTTGCAGTACCTTTATTAGTTCACTGCCTCCAGCTCGCAATAGTTCCGCAGGTAGCCCATTATGCCCTGGAGCCTTGTGGTTTCTCAGTTTTTCCACTGCATTCTCAATCTCTTTTTCGCTGGGTGGTTCAGACTCAGCCTCCATCTCTCCATCGTCAGGCAGCGCTCTATTAACCACCCCTGGCTCGGCATTTGGGTGCATGTCTAAGTCTGTCAGGAGTTCTACAAAGTGTCTTTTCCACTCTATCAAGACACCTGCTCTGTCTGTGAGAAGGTTACCTTCTTTGTCCAGGCAAGAAGACTTTACGTTGGTAGGGAGTTTCCTTAGTTTTATTTATCATGCGGAAGAATTCCCTTACTTCTTTACTTCCATGCAGATCCTCGATTTTTCGAAGTACTTCGTGCTCTTTTAGCCTTTTCTTCCTACGATGGAGTCTCTTATCCTCTCGTCGGAGCCTCCTGTACTCCTGGACATTACTTCTTGTGCCCCTCTGTGTCATGGCTTGATATGCTATATTTTTGCGTTGGGTTGCACCTTCGCATTCATCATCAAACCATGGGGAGCGACACTCCTTCTGAGCTGGTCCCAGAATTATCTCAGCTGTCCTATGCAGGGAGTTAGAACAAGTCTCCCACTCCTCTTCCACGGATCCACAGGCATTCTGTGTTAACCCTAGGGCCTTGTCAAGCTCCACAGTATAATTGTTCTTAACATCTGGGTCTTGGAGTTTCTGCAAGTTGAACCTTTTAATTCTACGATTCCTGCTGCACAGTCTAGACGTGGAGATCTTGGCTTTAAGGTGTGCTATTGAGAGAAAATGGTCAGAATCAACATTAGCTCCACGGAATACCCTCGTATCGAGTAGATTTGACTTGTGTCACCTCCCTATCAATAAGTGGTCGATCTGATTGACCACTGATCTGTCTGGGGTTATCCATGTGGCTTTATGAATCTTCTTGTGCGGGAAGAGTGTAGTGCCGACAACTAGATCTCTGGAAGCTGCAAAGTTCAATAGCCGGGCTCCGTTTTCGTTACTCTCTTCGTGGGGACTATGTTTCCCAATGGTTGGGATATAGATATCTTCCTTCCCAACCTTTGCATTAAAAGTCTCCTGCCACTACCTTTTTTACGTCATATTCTGGGCATGCATCAAGGGTTCTTTCTAGGAGATCGTAGAACTGATCCTTATCCTCTTCATTAGCTACTTCTGTGGGGGCATGAACGCTCAAAATACTGTAATTGTAGAATTTCCCACGGATGCGGATGAGACATATTCGCGGACTAATGGGCTTGAATCCGATAACGAGTCATCTATAGTCTCCTCTCACCACAAACCCAGTTCCGAACTGATGTAACCTATCATTACAGCTGTAATATACAGAATGCTTGCGCTTCTCCAGGATACCACTTTCTATCCATTGGATTTCCTGGATGGCAACAAGGTCGAGTTTATAGCGGTCGATTTGATCTAGGAGCAGTTTGAGTGCTCCGGGTCTGTATAATGAGCATGTGTTCCAATATCCAAGATTGAGAATCCTTTTAGGAATGCCGGGTCTTTTACCGTTAGATCTGTTTATATCCGAGGCTTTCGTGTGGGGTTTCTGGAT